>CM018688.1:13964417-14526653 GCA_009363875.1 Mikania micrantha
CTTTAACAAAAGTAGATTTTTATAGGCAAAATTTTTTTTTATTTTAAAAATCGAGTTCATGGGCGGGACGCCCGTAGTCGAAAATTCATAATAGGCGGGACGCCCGTAATGAGGTAAAGGGGGAAAAATTAATTTTTTTTTTAAAAAATCGAGTTAATGGGCGGGACGCCCGTAGTCGAAAATTGATAATGGGCGGGACGCCCGTAATGAGGTAAAGGGGAAAAATTAAATTTTTTTTTTTTAAAATCGTGTTAGTGGGCGGGACGCCCGTAGTGGGTTCCCGCTTAAAATTTCGAATAAAAAAGGGCGGGACGCCCGTATTTAGGTTCGGGACGCCCGTAGCTAGGTTCGGGCGCCCACAATGTGGTTCGGTTCTGTTGGTCAACGACGCCTACAAAAAAAATAAAAAAAAATTGACTATGGGCGGGACGCCCACAACACGCGTGTCAGAGTGGGCCCGACGCCCATGATCGGGTGTTTTTTTTACGGGCGTCGGAGCATTTTTATGGGCGTGGGCGCCTCTAGAGGACACGTGGCGAACCCGAATTGGTCGAGAAAGGTGGGCGACGCCCGGAGAGCCATGGGCGTCGGCGCCCATGGTGGTGGACATTTTGGGAAAATCCTATGTGGGCGTGGCCTCTTTGGGAATTTTCCCTATATGATTTGGCTCTAGACTTGACCTTTTCACCAAGTCCTTCATTTTGGTTTTCGATTAGCTTAGCCGGTTAGGTCATATGTGTGATACTTTGGTTCGGTTTATGTTTATCATTTACGAGGTTACCTTTTCAAAGAACAAGCAAGGGTAAATAAAAGGAAAAAAGAATTACTAATAATGATGATGTTGATGATGGAAAAGTCAACAATGAGAATGATGGCTATATATCCATGCTTACACATGATGTTGTGGATGACATGACGATGATAAACTTTTGATATCCATGTATAAAAGAAGTAAAAATGAAAATAAAAATAATAGTTTAACTACAATTTAATGATACGTGTTTTTTAAAGTCATATTGGAACACATACACAAGTATATAATTGATCATCAAAACATAAAGGCAATAATTTACTTTATATTATTGTTATACACACACTTTAAATAAATATTTTTTTGTTACAACACTTTTGTTAAGTATGATTTCCTGGCTAGGGCTTTAATGCGTATATGTTGTAAACATAGACAGAGCTTGAAAAACAACTCGTAGAGGGCCGAAAGATTTTTAAGAAGAAAACGGAAGAGGTTGAAGGGTTTTTAAAAAGAAAACTGAATGAACCTAAAGATTTATCGACGAAAAAATAATAAATCGACCATTTTAACCTGAAAAACGGGGAATAGGCGGGGCCCTTCTTAAGGTCCGTCTCTGGGTGTAAATATTTGTGTTGTTTCTCTTTTACTCTTTCAACTCTAGTTTTTATAATATTTTAATTTTTAGTATGTTAATCTAACCAATGTAATATATATAATATGTTTTAAAACTATCAAATTCTTTTACTACTTCAATTTTATTTTTTGTTAAAAACTAAAATGTTAGAGGTGATTTAATTTGAAATGACAATGGTTTGTTTGTTTACTTTTTATTTGAATGTAAATTGTAAAGTGTTTTTTTTTTTGGTTTATTAAATTTAAAGTTGTGTATAACGAAGTTAGTTATGCTTTGGGCTAGTTAGTAACTTAGTAACACAAGTTCAACCTCGTGTGTGTAGAACAATTTTTTTTCATTCGAATTACTGTTTTAAATTCTTAATAATTTTTCAATTTACACTTAAATTTTTATAACTAAACAAATGTAACCTTATCTATATCTTTTAACCATATCCAAAGAACGGGCCCTCCTATTATTCGGGTCAGAAAGGTCGATTTATTAATGCTTCGTCGGAAAATCCTTTAAATCTATCCGTTTTCTTCCTAAAAATCATTCAACTCTTTCTATTTTCTTCCTAAATATCAGTCAAACTTGCAAGTTACAGCCGAACCACTTCATGGCAATGCACACATGTGAGTAGAAAGAAAGAAAACAAAAAAAAACAAACAAACAAATAAATAAATCCAATTGTTTGGCATATATTCAAAACCGGTGGCGTACTCCCCAAACTTCAAAGTGGAGTACCTAAAATGACTAGAAATTTGGAATTATATAAAATGCAACACAAACAAACTTATTGGTGTGTTATTATTCAGCAAGTGTCACTGTCGTCATCGTCCGTTGTATTACTTAATAACGTGCCGGCGTGGGCGGTGGTCCGGTTCTCTCGCCTGGACTCCGGCTAAGAAAGGCGATCCACCTATGGAAACTACACTTTGTTTAGACCTCATTATTGACTTGAGTTAAAATGAGTTTATTTAAATGAGCAATAATTATATTTTGATTTGAAATGTTAGCGTTATAGCATAAAACGAGTTACGATGGGAAATAAATTTAAATAATAAGAGTCTAGATTAGTAACTTAAAACTATGTGAATATAATAAATAAAATTGATTAATAATATATTTGATTAGAAATTTATTAAAAATTATTTAAATAAACTACTTGTTTAGTTATAACTCATTATAAACTGAACTAAATTTATGGTTTTTAAAAAATGATTGATTTAAATCCAAACTAATTTTGCTTAAAAATTATCTTGACTCGTTACCTAACTTGTTCATTCTGCCAGCTTATATGTTTGTCGTAGTTTAGGTAGATTTTTAGATCTATTGATTGTTTTGATGTTTAATACAAATTTCATATCAAGTGAAGTATGATTTGTCCTACTTTCATTGAAAACATAATAGGACGGGCATGGGATTGGTTCATACACCCATTTACCCAACCCGAATACTTGATTATATACACTTGTTTACATGTCCTGCTAACCTGCCCTGTTTACTCGATTATAAATATTCATTTACTTGATAAGTATGCTCTATTTTCTATTTCATATATTTATTTTTCTTTTTAGTATATAATTGGTTTCCAATTTTCACATTTAAATTTTCATACTATTTGATATAACCAATGATATGTTCTTAGCATATTTGATATGTATATTTTTGGTTATGAAACACATAAATTTATTATTAGTTACCCGATACATACCCAACATGTTTTAAGACAGTTATTCTCAATAGGTATATTTAGCTAACTATTGAGTATAACCAAAACCCGTTGGTATAACTGATACCTGACGGGTAATTACCCGATATTTACCCAATGAGTTTTGGATGTTGGGGATTACTCATCCTTGATTGTCATTGAGATTCCGCCCCAATAGCCCCTTATTAATATAAAATGAAAGAAGAAGTTTGAGAAGCCGATCTGCCTCACTCAAACTAGTTGCCCTGCCACCTTAAAATGATCAAACCCGTCCCAAAGCTGACCTCTTATCATACCTAGGTTGATCATCTTTTATTATAGTCTACACTCACATCTCTTTCTAACTCATCACATAAAGACCATTGTGCACTCTATTCGTGTCATCGCAACAACACAAACCCAAAATCAATGGTGTCAAGAGATACAAAACTACTTGAATAACTACTATGCAAAATTTATGCAAAACAAGACCCTGAAAACCAATATGTATAACTAGAAAACAAAGTTAGTTAAAAATGTTTTCTAAACTTTATTGATTAAACTAAAAGTCGGCACTAGTGACTTAAAGTATTAAATAATCTAAAGCAAATGCAAATGCAAATGCATATGTAGATTGATTGAGAAGGAAAGTCATTAGATTGGGCATAGATGCCGGCGGTTGCGCGTGAGTCCATACAAATCAAAGTGGGCCTTCATATGAACTTCCCACTATAAAAGAAAGCAACAAATGGTCGGAATTAAAAAAAATAGAAAAAAAAAAGGCAAAAGAACATGGGACTAAGGTCCAGGATAACGACATTTATAAGATCCTGTTCAAAACCTTTGTAATCTTTACTTAAGATCCTAATTAAACCTTTGTAATCTTTACTTGGTTTCTTTCCTATATTATACTAAAATTTATTTTTAACATAATCTAACACTATAATTAAACCTTTTTTTTATCTTTGAATTTGGACTTCCTCTATTATATATAATAGAGATGTTTATTATAGTAAAATATAATTAGTGAAATATTACAATAAACTGACAGGTAAGCGGGCAGCTAGTTATGTCACAATCCTAGTTTAAATCGCAAAACTAATCCAACTAAAACAATATTATAGGTCATAGGGGCCGAGATATTACTATACATGACACTTTGAACTTTTAGAAAATTCACAGCCTTCGGGCCAGAAAAGTATCGAAAACGAAGGGGGCAAACACATGTTGGTTCGCCAAACAAGCTTCCTCGTGTTTAGCGACTTAGGCTGATTCCGCTTTTAACGTAACATGACCCGTCACGAACCCATTGTTTATAATTATTTGAACTGCTTTACCACAAGAAGAAGAATGTTCCCTGTTAGAGACATAGTTAACGAGGTTTTCATTTTTTTAATTTATTAAACACATGATCTTTACTTTATGTCTATTGTACTATTAAAATCATCAAATTAATAAGATTAAATCTACAATCACTTGATTGATACCATCTTACCAGCTCTATTTAGGTTGGTTACTCTTGCAGTTTAACTAAATGTAGAAATTGTGAGCTAATCAAATTATGGTTTATGTTTTTTTTTTCTTTTGACTTTTTATTTTTTACTTTTTCATGTCTTTAAATATTTTGGGTTCTCTTTTGTTAGTATTATCGTTGCATCTTTATATATACAGTTCACAGCTAGGTGCAATTCATAGTCTTGTGTTAAATTGATAGTTGTTAGTACCTATTTTAGCCCCATTTTGATTACTCTGTTCGTTTATTTAATAAATAAACGAACATGAACAGATGCTGTGTTCGTAAACGTTCGGTAATGTGTTCGATTATGTTCATTATTATGTTTATTGTTAATGTGTTTTAAATTATTAAACAATTATTTTTACTTTATTATTATAATAATTTACACTAGAAATTAACTAATATGAAATTTGTATATTACAAAAAATATGGTAATATAAAACTTAGATCTTTCAAACATTAGTTTAAATTAGTTTTAATCACAATTATTATATCGGACTTTCATTTTGATTTAGGATAACTTTATTTTTTTTATTTTTGTATCATTTGTTTAACTTTATATTCATGTAACACTATCATGTATAATGTTTGATATCAAGGATGCTAATTTTTAGTTTTTAAATATACATGTTTGTTTTGCATTTGTGAATCATTCGTGAACAAGTTCAATATCTTATTAACGAACACAAACAACGATTTTGGTTTGGTTAGTATTCGTGAACCGTTCGTAAATAAATTAAATAAATGTCACAAGCACGAAAAATGGCTCATTGATGTTTATTTGGTTCGTTTACAACCCTGGTTTTGTGCAGATATTTTTGATTTTGGTATTTGTTTGATCATGTGTGGGCTTTGCAAACCTAGGTTAATAAAAAAACTTATTTGAGAAGAAAAAAAAATCTAAGCCCTAAACAAAGATGGAAGAAGGTTGGTGCCTTGGTGGCTAAAAGTTTTCATATCATATCATACCGCCGTGAAGATGGCAGCGGTTTGCCAAATATAGACGACCATTAGCACCCATTCATTTAATTTAATGATGTACTGCGAACTCAGCCTACTAGTTGGGGTTTCACCTTATGACTGAAATGTCATGGGTTCAAGCCTTGCCAGTGGCAATTTAAAGGACATCCAGGTGATGAAAGGAATCTTGAGCTTAATCTCGGGTTCTGGACCAATGAGGGGCGAGGGTTTACCCATTCCTGGGGGTTCCCGTGCATCTGGTGTGGTCATGTTTTACCTCTGCTCGGTGTGCCCTATTACAACAACATACGTGATATATAAGATCGTCGCCATTTAAAAAAGTTTTAATTTAACGATGGGCAGGAGACATTCTTTGTAACCTTTTACATATCCCAACGGTGTTACTTATTTATTTATTTTAAAGAGCTAGGTTGACTCAATGGTTTCTTTTCTTTTTGCATTGTTTTAAAACCATATTTAAATCAAAATCTTTCAAAAATCAATATTTAATTAGGCTGGAATTTAATTTAGAGTTTAGTAAAAAGATTCATGTTTTAATTTATATTCCTAGCTTTGATATGCGATGAACTTATCTTAGCTATATTACACTCTTCAGATACACTTATTTGTAATTTGTGTTTTGGTTTAACTTATAACTTTTAACTAGACTGTGTTGAACCTCAGATCTCATTTACCTTTTACCGCACGTATTTTTTGATATTCGATGTGGTTTCTTTATTTTGATTTTCAAGTTTCGTGTTAGACATATATATATATTTCATAAATCATCGCTCCAAATGATTGACTAAAATTTTCAAAAAACGTTTTCTTAATGAAGTCTAATAAAGGGATTAATAATCTAACTGTAGTTGATAAAGATTGATTCAAGATAGCTAGATTCTGAACACAACAAAATTATAGAACATACACAATATGAGACATTTCTTCTCTTCTTTTCAATAAAGCAAAATACAACATATAAAGAAACAAAACAATCCAAATAAATTAAATGCATGGGAAATATTCTATATGTAAAATGAGTAAAACAAAGTGATATTGAACGTGGGCTACATGTCTAATAGATATGTATGCATGAGGTGTATGGGTTTGATACGCATCAGGTAGCAGTGATGGATACAAGATTTTTTTTCTTGTGGGTCACTTTTTCTTGACCCTTTTATTTTTACTAACTAGATGTAATAATTTTTAGATTGTGTCCTGGTCACGAGGCCGGGTCTAATAAAATAATAACATATTATTACATATTTGAAATACATTAATTATCATATAAAAGCAAATATTAAATCGCAAAATCAATTAAAAAATTGGTATTATGGTTAGGATTTGCCCATTTTGGGTATTTTTGTGATTAAACATGATCATAATTTTCAAAGAGTAAATTACCGAGATGGTCCTTGTGGTTTGCTAGGATTTCATTTTTGGTCTCTAGGTTTCATAAATTACCCATATAGTCCCTAACATTTGACATTTGTAACCCATATAGTCCTTATGTGAGGGTAATTTGGTCAATTACATGAGGATAATTTGGTGACCTACGGACTATATGTGCTACTAATTTCAAAAGTTACTGACCATATGAGTAATTTATGAAACCTAGGAACCAAAAGTGAAATACTAGCAAATCACAAAGACTATATCGATAATTTACTCTAATTTTTAATTAAAAAAAAAAAGACATCCCTTATATTCAAACCTTGATCCTATTTTATAACAAAAATCCATGATCTCTCAAACAATACAATCAACTAGAATTCCAATATTATAAATTTTATTTCATTGTACTTATGGGTTCACTTAAAAAAATCTTATGGAGTCAAAAGAATTTTCCGGCTATACGTTCTATTAACGAGTTGAGATTTAATGAGGTCTCGTGACCCTTTTAGAATACACATAAGTCGTCCATGTTTGTAGGGTGTTGCTTCAATGACCTCCGGTGTCCGGCTGCTGACCTGGTCCTGCTAAGATCACCACGAAACACACCGTTAGCCTCACCACATGAGGGGTCTCTTGTGTTCGGGACTCCGGCTTGAGAATAAGAACCGGTTGTAGGAAATGGAAGATAACCGTAATTGAGAAGTACAGAGAGTATTAGATTGTTGAATGTGTTGTACCTCGTATGAGCCTCTAACTTCTCCCTTTATAGTAGTCAAGCCCTGGCTTGGCCAGGTTATCTCCTTCTCCTTCTGGACATTATCTTCTTTGAATATACTCTCCAGACTTTGATTATCGCAACGTTTCCAATTTGGTGTTAGTGCTTGACTTATCACCAATTGTCTTCTTCACATCATTCAGTAGTCACTTTTACTTTAGTCAAGCAGTGATGTTTTTGCAGGAAGTTACATCAGAGTAGCTGATTGTTACTTTTTATGCAAAAACGCCTTTACAGACTTTCCTTATTTGCACAACCTCCTGTTTCGACCAACGGTCGTATCTTTTGTTTTTTTGTGCTGGCCAAGCTTATCGGTAATGTTGGTGTCCCGGGTAAGCTTTTCCGGGCCGTGTGTTATCCGTGCTGCATATTAGCCGTGGTATACTTTAGTTCGGCTAAAGGGGTATGCCTACCCACGTCATCATAGGGCATTTTAGACATGGATATAAATCCAATGCATGTGACAACAATGGGTCGTTATATATAGTGTCATCTAGTATGCGAGTATCATAGTTAATCCTGCGATGCAAATAGTCGTGAGTCTCGAGACATTCCTAACCAGACTCTCACTGGAGATCAAGTGTTTAGTAGAATAACGAAAGTAAATACATTAAGTGAGTAAATAGAGGTCGGCAAACCGGTTTTTTTAAACCGGTTCCAGTTCCAATCGGTTCCAGTTCTGGTCAACAACAGGTTTCGGTTCCAACCGGTTTTTGGCTGGTTCCTATTCAAGTTTGGCCGGGTAAAGGTGGAACCGGTTCCGCTCTTTTCGGTTCCCGTTCTAGTTCCGATTTCTCGGAGAATCCAGAACCGCCTGTACCCACCGGTTCGTGTACAACCAGTCAGTTCCGGGTTGTCAGTTCCGGGTTTTTTGCCCACCTCTAAGAGTAAATGTTACTTTTAGAGGGTCAAATGTCTTACTTAGCTAGCTAGCTAGCTATCATGTGAGCCTTGTTTTGGTAGGTCATTAACGATGAGTATTATAGCAATTATCGGCTCCGTTTATTAGTCTAATATGTTAGTTAGCTAGGGTCCCTTGAATTCAGCTTATTGGTTGGAATTTTACCAACTGATCGAGAGGTTATGAGTTCAAACCCTGTTAGGGGCGATTTAATGGACATCCATGTGAGGAAAAAAATCTTAAGTTTAATATCGGGTTTTGTCCCAATGAGGGGTGAGGGTTTACCCACTCCAAGGGGTCCCCTAGTATCTGGTGTGGCCGCATCTTATGTCACACCCCGAGCCGGCGGGAACGGATCGACTTTCCTGTCGGGCGGAAGGTTTTCGGGGCGCGATATCGTTGTGATGTTCGGAATGATCAGATTGTTTACATAGCACATGATAAATAAATGAGAAATGCTAACATGACATGAAATAGAATTACAAAGTTAAATTACATTGTTTCTCATAATTTAACTAAGTAAATCTAGTCAAAAGAATCAATGAGTTTATATCTTGTATCTGTACAAGATATACAAAAGATGATTCACTGTTTTGTCATCCCAAAAGTATGCAACACAAAATGTAGTTAGACCTTCTAAAAGTCCACTAGCTATGTCCCTGTAATCTTAGTGACTAAACCTGTTCGTCACCTGAGAAAACATGCATTTAAACAAAGTCAACACTAGGTTGGTGAGTTCATAAGTATGATAATTGAAAACCTTGATTTGTTCACATGCACAATCACAATGTAGTTCTTGTTACTTGTATGTGGTTTGATTCACCCGTTCACCCAATGGCTTCTCAATAGTTATATTCACAAGTAATATATCATCCTAGTAGTTATGCTTATATATAGGGCATATGTAAGGGAACCAAGCCCTAGCCAACATCCCACCACATAACTACTAGAACTCCACACTACTTGCAATACAACTATCGATATCCATCTCCATATCACATGTTCATCTCATTAGTTGATCACATGTTATATCATGTATAGAATAATATAATAATAGGGTTTAGTTATCAAACCGAAGTATAGATAACCCTTATATGTATTATGGATATTAGATTTACTTAATCTACTCCTTGTATTATTCTATTACTTGTGGGGTTAACTGTTGATCACTTTTAAATATTAAAAGTGTTAGTTAACGACTTGTTATTTGTTCTCAACTTGTAACGCATAGAGCCTAAAAGGAATCCATTGTAATCCTCACGTAATTAGATTGCAATGCATCCGATTTACCTCTACCACGTTGTGTATTCTCATTGTTGTTAACAAGGTTAAATAAGAACTTGTCTTATTACTTTATGTTAAATGCTGTGTGAATGATGTTGTTATCATGAAGTTACATTATCATGATTATCATTCTAGCTGTTCCATATAGTCACCATGTTGTCATTAAGCCGTACTAAGAACTAGTCTTACTACCCTTAATCGACTTAGGTGGTGGATGATAATTGTTCCATATAGTCACCATGTTGCCATTAAGCCGTATTAAGAACTAATCTTACTACCCTTAATCGACTCAGGTGCTGGATGATAGTTGTTCCATATAGTCACCATGTTGTCATAAGCCATGGTAAGAACTGGTCTTACTACCCTTAATCGACTCAGGTGGTGGATAATAGTTCTCTATGTTACTTTGTAATATATATCGAGTTGTAAAACTAAATATTATAAGAATCTATCTTATGACACTTACTTAACTCTTGTGTTGAATGTTATTATGAAGATATATTATCTTCCTAACATTCTTGTGTTTTGTGGTTGTTGCCTTTATGTTATCCTGTGATTATCTCAATGTTTGTTCATGTAAGAATAACTAAGTGTTATAAGAGATAATCTTACAACTATGTTATTCTATTGTGTTGATGAATTATGAAATGATATTATCATATTCATCTTAGTTATCCCTGTCACATTGTGATCATACAAGCATGCATACAATGATAAGCGATAATAAGAAATTCAATATTATCTAAATCAAAGTATAAGCAATGTGTTAAACATTAAAACTTTTAAGTAAATAAAAGTAAGCATGTTTCTCAGCCCTGAGAGTTTAAAATCAGTTAAGATTAAAGAAAAGGGGCATATGAACTCACCTGGTATTCGAAGTGGTTGACTTAGCTTAAAACAAGAATTGCACGCGCTCTTGATTGGACTTGAGTTTGTTTTCACGATCCTGTATTGATTTCACGTTGTATGTACTTGTAAGTATTGATTATAGGGATTGGTGTGCGTATATGTGTTAACCTCCTATTTGGTTAACTCTTGTTGGTCTGTGTCATCATTCGGCCTCAACTTGTTTGCTATAAAATGTAACATCACTTGACTACTTTTAGTAATTCTTAATATGCAATGTTACTTGTTTTTATGTTTAGCTTGTCATATCCCTATGATGAGTTGTAACTCCTTGGCCTTGATTAGTTTCTAAATGCCATTTAAGTTTTAAGTTGAAAATTAGAATCCTTAACCCTTATTATTCTTGAGTCACTTGTTAACCCTCTTGGGAAATAAAGTTTCAAGGTTTTACATGTTTTACTTGACCCCATTGTTATCACCCTTGTTAGTATAAAGTTACCCACTCCCATGTATGTTATGTTCATTTACTTGTTTAAATCTATAAGCTTGTATGTTCCCTAGTTGGGCCGAATGATAGTGGGCCGGTTGTGTTTGGGCCAAGTGTTATAGATATGGGCCGAATATAGGTGGTCTTGGGCTTGCTGAACCAACATAGGCCGAATCCAATACTTTCATGGGCTAGTTGAGTTTCTTAGTTCTAATTAACCACATCAAGTCCTTGGATGTTGCAACCGGTTGTTCACAACATCAGCAAACCTTTTAGTGATTCCCCCCCATAGGTTCGTCCTAGGTGTTAAAGGGTTCGGCTAAAGTCTGCCATGAAAGGTTCGCAGCTAGTCTTGCTTGGGTTCGTGAGTCCTTGAAGGTTCGGCTAATAAATGTTGCACATAGATTCACCAGATGAAGGGTTCGTGAATGATGAGGGTTCGACACTTGCATTTCAAGAATGCTGGGTTCGTGAGTGATGAGGGTTCGGCACTGCATGGTTCACACGAGAAGGGTTCGGCTGATAGGTTGTCAGGCATAGGTTCGCAAAATGGTTCGGCTAGGTTAGTGCATGGGGAGGTTCGGCCCATGCATGCAGCTCACAGGTTCGGTGATGGCTCATGGACACAGGTTCGTCTCCATGCTAGGTTCGTGACTCGCCCACCCTTTGTTCGAAGGTTCGGCCATTCTCTCATGGGTTCGGCTAGCTACATGCAGCCACGAACCTGTGTATTCACTCCATCACTAACAGCTCGAACCTTCGGCCTGGGGCATTCTTGTGATGTTGCTACTTGTGTGACAACTAGTACCTGATCGGCCGGCAAGTCCGTACGGTAAGTGTACTTTCAATAGTAAGTATGTGTAAATACATGTTTGTGAACAGTACTTGTATTAACAGGATTCAAAATACAAGAAACAGTTGTACGTATTTATGTGTAAACTTAAATACTATAAGTACAACACTCATTTGGAACAATAGTTGTGTGTATTTAAGTGAAAACTTAAGGACAGTTAACACAACAAATCACGAGAAACAACAGTGTTCAAGCAAATAACAAGAACAAGTCGGTTGCGATCTGAAATCCATAGATGACATGAATCAGATGGCCGACAAATCAGTACGAAAATAAAGTGAAAACATGATGTTTAGTTGAGTCCGACAGTGAGGAAATACAATTTAAAACAATATTGCAGTGTCATTTCAGAATAACGAACTGACAGTGTGTTTGCGTGGGTGACGATTCACACGAACATATCTGTGAGTTTAACGTTCTGAAATGATGGCTGGGAAGTAGAAAACAAAAGTCGGAAAGCCAAACCATCGACGTGTTCGTTCGAATGACAATTCGAACGAATACGCGCTATGGTGACGCGATCTGACGAAACGAAAACGAAACACGACACGAACGACAAATAATTTAAGAAAATAAAATATTTAATATTTTACAATTTTGAAACTCATCAAAATAATTAAAATAACTCCTTTTTTTATTTAAAACACGTAAATTACGCGTTACGTTCCGAAAACGCAACGAAAACGCGAACCGAGCAACCGAAACAAACCCGAATACCCTCGGGTATTTAAAGCCTAAAAAGAGGCATTTCTTTCATTTTTCACTCTCTATACAACCCATTCCCGTCCATTTCTCTTTCTAGAAGAAAACCACCAATTGCAACCTTCAAACGCACGTATCTTGCTTGTTTCTTGGCCAAATCGTGTGTTCTTGGTGTCCACGCGTAGCTCTTGACCTCCTCTACCTAGAAGTACAAAGGATCTGGAGTTTTCACCGTCCAAAAACGAGGTAATTGAGCTTGAATAGTTCGAAAATAGGGTTTTGTTGCATCCAATAGCGACCCACAAGGCATTAGCCGGTTCTAAGCTTTCTGAGTCGAACCCAACCTTCACGAGGACTCACTCACACATAGAAAAACCATGGGGAGAACCAAACCCACTGTTCTAGCTTGAAGGGTTGACGAGCACACAGGTTCGTGGGAGGCAACACCACGCCGGCGAACCTGTTGTGGCAATGATGGTCAGCCGAACCACTTGGACAAAGCCGAACCCAGCACTATTGCCGAACCCTTCCACTAGAAACGAACCTTCCACATGCGAACCTCATTGACCAGCCGAACCCTGAGAGCCTCACGAACCATGCAGCGAACCATCATCAATTGGCCGAACTCGCACCATTCACGAATCATCAAGCCACGAACCCTTTGGCAGCAACATCGCCGAACCCGTGGATGTTAACATGCACGAACCTTCGAGCAGAAAACCTAGCCGAACCTACCTGATGGACGAACCCAAGGGTGGCGAACCTCCACATCCACGAACCCTCTGCCAAACCTTCGACGAACCATGTCTAGCAATTGGCGGCCGAACCCTTAGAACCCTCAAGGTTCGTTGATGATGGACCTGTACTTCAACTCATCGGGATATATTCCCTTAATGAGGCCACCCAGAGATGCTCCAAGCCCAACCTCCACTTTAGCACCTTAGTCGGTCCAACAACTAGCCACACAATTGGCCCACGTATAACTCACAAGGCCACCTTTATTCTACGCAGCCCACTTATGTTGCTACGGCCCACATACCATTAAATCGGACCCTATCTTCGGCCCATGTTGATTTAATCGGCACAAGTGCAATAGAGTCGGCCCACACTTATAACACGAGGCCCAATTCCTGATTACGGCCCAAGTAGGCTGATTTGGGCCCATGGGGTCGTCCTAGCCCAATTGAACCTTCGGCCCATTATGGTTTATTCAGCCCAACATTAATGGAATGAGTCCACATAATTACAATGCTAACAAACCCTTCTAACATTTATGTAATCAACATGTGTGATTATGCTAGTATAATTATTACAAAGGGGTAAATTGAAGGTGTTGATACAAAATGGGAAACGATAACACATAGTTAAGCTCGATACATTAAAGATTGATAATCTTTCATGTAAAACCTAAGTTTTATACTTAGAATTTTTAATAATTATACATTGAGTCAAGATGAGCATAAAATCATAACAAGTACACTGGGCCGAATGAAGACCAAGTCCGAGACTCACGAGTGATAACTAAGTTAGGGATAACACGTACACGCACACAAATTACTAAGACTTATACTTATAAGTTAAATACAACATGAAATCAATACAGGATCGTGAAAACAACCTCAAGAACAACAAAGAGCGCGTGCATTCTTGTTTTAAGCTAAGTCAACCACTTCCACAACAAGGTGAGTTCATATGCCTTTTTTCTTTAATCTTAACTGATTTTAAACTCACGGGGCTGAGAAACATGCTTACTATTATTTATTTAAAAGTTTTGTTTAACATATTTCTATTACTCTGATTTAGATAATATTAAACTGCTTATTATCGCTTATCATTGTATGCATGCTTGTATGATCATGAGATAACAGGAACAATTAAGATGAATATGATAATATAATTTCATAACTCATCAACACAATAGAATAACACAATTGTAAAATTATATCTTACAACACTTAGTTATTCTTACATGAACAAAAATTGGGATAATCACAGGCAAACACAAGAATGTTATAAAGATAATATATATCTTTGTAATAACATTCAACACAAGAGTTAAGTAAGTGTAATAAGACAAATCCTTCTAACACTTAGCTTACAACTCAACACATATTACAGGAGAAAATGGAACAAGGGATGATAATCATGATAATATAACTTCATGATAACAACATCATTCACACAATAATTAACATAATGTAATAAGACAAGTTCTTATTCAACTGTGTTAATAACAATGAGAACACACCACATTGAGAATCATGACATTGATGAACACAATTATAATTAATTACTATTGAACTGTTGTATTATATCATTTCAATCATGTGCCATTTGTTGATCATGTAAGCCCCTTAAAATTCGCTGACCAGTTAGTTTGATGTGACTAAACCGACGATAGCATAGTGGTACCATATGTTTGACAAACCTCCGACGAGTAGGTCGGTATGTAATTCGTAATTTCAGTTGGCCAGTAACGTATGACCGGTAACAGGGCGACTTCAAGTTAGGTTCTGGGAAGGCGTCACATGGTGATATTAATCTGCAGGAATATTGTAATTAATCCAGCGGGATCCTATTGACCAGTAGGTTGAGAAATTGATCTTCTCTCATGTTCCACTACTGGTAATAACTCACGTTGAGGCCTATGAGAATACAAGGTGGTAGAGGTAAATTGGAGTGCATTGTAATCTGATTATGTGAGGATCACAATGGACTCCCATTTAGGCTCTATGCACTTCAAGTAAGAACAAAGGACAATTGGTTAACTAACACTCTTAATATTTAAAAGTGATTAACAGTTAACCCCACAAGCCATAGAATAATAACAAGGAGAAGATTAAATTAAATCTAAATTCCTTAACACATTGAGAGTTTATTAATACTACGGTTTGATAACTAAATCTCTCTTAATTTATTATTCTACATATGATATTACAGGTGAACTACAACTGGGGATAAACAGGTAAACTGAGAATGGATATCTATAGTTGTGTTGCAAGAAATGTGGAAATCCTATTAGTTATGTGGTGGGATGTTGGCTAGGGCTTGTTCCCTTACATATGCCCTATATATAAGCATGACTAGTAGGATGAGATATTATTTGCAATTATAACTATGGAGATGCCATTGGGTGATTGGGTGAATTCAAACAACATACAAGTACAAGAATAACATTGTGATTGTGCATGTGAATGAATCAAGGTTTTCAATTAACCTACTTATGAACTCACCAACCTAGTGTTGACTTTGTTTAAATGCATGTTTTCTCAGGTGACGAACATGTTTAGTCACCAGGATTACAGGGTCATAGCTAGTGGACTTTTAGAAAACCTAGCTACTTTTGGTGTTGCATACTTTTGATTGACAATACAGCGAATCATCTTTTGTATATCTTGTACAGCGATAAGATATAAACTCATTGATTCTTTTGGATAGATTTACTTGGTTAAATTATGAACGATACATTGTAATTTAATCTTGTAATTCTATATTATTGTTGTGTTAGCATTTCTCATTTATATCTCATGTGCTATGTAAACAATCTGATCATTTCGATTATCACACGATATCGCGCCCCGAGAACTTTCCGCCCGACGGGAAAGTCGATCCAGCCCGCCTGCTCGGGGTGTGACAACTTGTAGGTAAGTCCTAGAAAGGGTTGTGTTCGAAGGGAGTAGGGTAGAACTGGATAATGGTCTAGGTCGAACAAGGGGATGTAAAAACCCTATTTTCGTGGATTTTCACAGCTCCATACCTTGGATTTGGCTGGGCAAAACTCCAGATCCTTTGTACTTCTAGGTAGAGAACGTTGAAAGCTTCGTTTTGACGTCAAGAACGCCCGATTTCGTTGAGAAATGACCAAGTTATGAAGCTTTGAAGGTTGATAATGGTGGGGGAAGATTGTAACATCACTGTATTTCAGGTTGTCCGTACATGTGTACGACTGTACTGTTACGACCTGATATATTAACTATTAATGATAATGAATTATTGGATGATATTATTGATAATTGGTATACATTGAGAATATATTATTATACGCGTAAACCATGGGAAATTTAGTTGTAACCCAACTAAACAGAACCAGAGAGTTTATCCCAGTTACACTGAGAATATGGATTATTGGTTTGGGATGGAAGGGGATTGGAGTTGGTTGTTGTATGGTTGCTAAACATAGTCAAGGACACATGGTCATGGTTTATCGAAATAGCGGTGGGACGGTGGCTGGGGCGGTTGCGACTGACCCTTACATATGCCCTATACATATGCATATTTCGGTCTATCACGGATGTGTCGGCGATATGGTTTAGCGGGTTTTGGATTGGGATTGATAATATTAAAGTTAATAAAATAACTGGAATTGATTACGCGATGGAGAGGTTACGAACATAATTGAAACGCGAATGTTATTTCAGAAATATTAACTTAATAATGTATTTGCGTGGATGACGATTCACACGAATATAATTATTAAGAATAATGTTCTGAAACGATATTCCATAAATTGTAAATCAAATCGAAATACGATACGAGCGTCAGATTCGCAAAGGTGACGATCTTTACGAATACGTACGTAAGCAACGTGTTTCGACGAGATAATATAATAATATTTAACGATAATAAAATGAGAAAAATAAATTAAAAACGTTTATTAGGAATTACAACCTAAAACGAAAACGAACGAATTATTTTATTTAAATGATTGATTTAACAAAAATAAACGGTGACATTTTATTTAAACGATTCTATTTAAATTCATTTTTATTTAAAACGGAACATGATTATTTAAACACTTTAATGTTTTAAATATAATCACGAGCAAAACCGATCATTTAATTATTATATCGCGAAATAAACGAGACCGAGCACGTGGGGACGGGGCATAGTATAAGGAAGAAGGTTTCCCTTCTTTTTCTTCATTTCTACAAACCATTTTCTCTCTCTAAAACTCAAATTCGTCCCTACACTCTCTCTCTAACTTCTCTCTAGTTTTTCTCACCCGTTTCTTAACGAAATCACGAGATCTTGGTGCCAAAACGACCGCGTGACCGAGAGGAACAAGAAGATACGAAGAAATCTCGCGTTTGGTTAACATTTCAAGGTAAATCTAAGTTTTGTTTTCGGTTTTGTTGTAAATCACGAACCTTACAAGGTGTAGATGCTATAACCGGCCCAAACCCTTAGAAAACCCTAAGGATGCATGCGGGTTAGTATATAGAAGCCATGGGTGGTCTTGAATCGACACAAACATGATGAGGATGGTGGTGAACAACAAAGGATAACAGGTTAGTGAAGCTGGAGGCCGACTATAGGTGGACGAACATGTGTGTGGGCTTCGGCCGAACCTATGGGCTTCAAGAATAAGGTGGCCGAACCTTTCTACCACCTAACCTTTCATTGTAGCGAACCCTCCCCATGTAGGCGAACCTCATGCCATCATCCGAACCACCTTGAGGAGGCACGAACTTATGAGCCGAACCCTAAGACTGCAGGTGCCGAACCTCTATGGTTTCCACGAACCTGTTAGCTACCTTATGGCCGAACCTTTAGCCTGCAACTCTTTTTAATTCTGGCCGAACCCCATGGAACCGAACCTTTACTGACCAAACATGGGGCTCATGGCCGAACCTTCCACAGAGGGCGAACCTCTGTGACAGCTACCATGCAAGAGCGAACCTAGGGTTTTAAAGCTATCACTTAGCCGAACCTGCTGGGGGTTGGGGCTAGCCAAACCAAATGGTTCGTGGGACTGCATATAGCAGCGAACCATGCCTCTAATTGACCGAACCTTAAGGGGGCTAACTCGGTGGGCAGCGAACCTATAGGGTTAGACGAACCTTTTGGTTTTAAACCTAAGTTTTGTTAAATGTAAGGGTAAAACGAAATAAGGAAATTTGGAAAGTAATAAAACATTTACGCATGCATGGAAAATGCTAAGTTATCACCTTTCTTTTTCTAATTCAAGTTATAAAGAAACTAAGGTTTTATATGTGTATAGAACTTGTGTTATAATTAACTTAAGCGTGGAAATTATTAAACTTAAATTAGATGTACCGTTAACTTAAACTAAGGTGGTTAGCATAGTGAACATGCATGTAGGGTTATGCTCATGATTAAGTACATCTCCTAAGATTTGTACATATTTGTGGGAATACAATTATGATATCATAATAAGTTATAACTATGAGGTAGTTAAAGATTTGCAAGTCTAAACCATATCGGGATGATTAACACTAGTATATGATAAGGGAACCATCTTAAATTAGATTAAATGAAATAAGTTAATGAAACACTCAATGAATTAAAAGTGAACACGGATGAATACTTAATCGAAATGAAACGCGTATACTTATAAACACGAAAATACGATAATTACAGGTTGATTAAATTGCTTCGAGTTCATCTACGTGAGTGCGCATTTTTCAAGATCACTGAATCTAAAGCATTCAGGCGAGTTCTCATAACCTCCTTTTTAAACTGTTTTGTTTAAAAACTCGGAGGTTAAACATGTATACCAATATCTATATTATTTTGATTCCACATGGATGACATTTGTTTAATTGTTATGATATTCATATTATTGGATGATCATAATTCCATGGGTCGTTGTTGTTGACTTCGGTCATCTACAATGGTCGTATGTATTGTCACTATTCCATGGGTTGTTGCTGATGGTTTCGGTCATTCGCGATAACTGCATGTATTGTCACTATTCCATGAGTTGTTGCTGATGACATCGGTCATGCGCAACGACTGCATGTATTGTCACTATTCCGTGGATCGTTGTGGTTGACTTCGGTCATCCACAATGATTGCATGTATTGTCACGTGGGTTGCTACCACTCCATGGATCATGTCTTTAACTTCTGTTAATCACATTGATTCCATGTATTGTCATTTATACTATTTGAGAATGTTGATGATTGAGATTGGTTGAATGATTAGGTGGTTGATTATCTATGATTATTTGAGATATGTGATAATGGGTTTGTGATTGTGTGTTTGGGTTATGTGATGGATTAACTTGCAGGTACTCATGTGGAATTTCTCAAGAAACTCAAAACTTATATAATCATTTTATAAACCCTTTTTAAACATAAAAACTTATGATTACTCACCAACTACTCCGTAGTTGACAATTGATTTTTACATGTTTCAGGAAATGAAGACAAGTAGGTTGAGGAGGATGATCTCTCATATTTTGGATAATCGTCACTTAGGTTCTTGGACTTAGCTAAATAACTGAAATTCTGAAGACTAGAATTTAGTTAGATAGCTAAATCTCTTTTGTATTTGATGTAACTAATTCATGATGAACATGATTTTTGTGTAATTAATTTGGTTGATTAAATGATATGTGATGATTTAAATTAGAAGCCCACGAGCTTATGAACAATCTACACATCCCTCGTGGCATCCCGACGTTTCCGCCATCGGTCGGGGTGTTACAAAGATGAAATCCGGAAATGGTGTTAGAGAGAGAGAGTAGATGGTGGAAATGAGAGGGAAACCCTCATTTGGTGCTTATATACTACGGGTGGTGTTCGGGTTCGTTTCGGTTGCTCGGTTTTGGTCTTCGTTGCGTTTCCGGAACGTTACGCGTAATTTACGTGTATTAAAATAAAAAGAGTCGTTCTATTTATTTTGATGAGTTTCAAAATTGTAAAATATAAAATATTTTATTTTCCTAATTTATTTGTCGTTCGTGTCGTAATTCGTTTTCGTTTCGTCAGAACGCGTCACCATCGCGCGTATTTGTTCGAATCGTCACCCGAACGAACACGACAATAGTTTTGCTTTCTGATTCTTGTTTTCTACTTTCCAGTCATCATTTCAAAACGTTAAACTCATAGATTTGTTTGTGTGAATCGTCATCCACGCAAACACGCTGTCAGTTCGTTATTCTGAAACGACACTGCCATTATGTCTTTAAATTGTATTTCCTCACTAACAGACTCAACTAAACATCCTGTTTTCACATTGTTTTCGTATTGATTTGTCGGCCATCTGATTCCTGTCATCTATGGATATCATTTCGCAACCGATTTGTTCTTGTTATTCACTTGAACACTATTGTTTCTCTTGATTCGTTGTATTAACTGTACTTGGGTTTTCACCTAAATACAAACAACTGTTGTTTATAATTAGTGTTGTACTTACGGCATTTAAGTTTACACATAAATACGTACAACTGTTTCTTGTATTTTGAATTCTGTTAATACAAGTACTGTTCACAAACATGTATTTACACATAGTAAATAGTGAAAGTACACATACCGTACGGACTTGCCGGACGATCTGGTACTGGATGTCACATCTTACCTCTGTTCGGTGGGTTCTGTTAAGACAACCTACGTGGTATGTAGAATCGTCACCGTTCAAAAAAAGCTAGCTAGGCATATAAGTTGAGATTGTTGTCTTAATTTGCAGGCCAATAATGCCCCATTTACACGTGTAATGTATATATGTGTGGGTCTTTAAGACCACTCTAATTCACAACCAACCAACTTACATTATTCATGAAGAAATTAATTTCTCTTTCCTTCATCTACACAACCAACTAAATTTAATTTGTTCACTCTCATTCACAAACCAACCCAAACTAATAACATGAACTAATCAGTATTTATAATGTGTCAATTGAAATCTAAGATAATAATAAGAAAATAATTAACCAAAGGTTGGTCGAGCATCTTGATTGCCCAATTTAATGACTTAATTTATTTATTTTTAATTGTGTGGCCGAACAAAACCAAACAATAAATCATGGATGGGCTGGTTGGTCTAAGGGATAAAAATAATATTTCACTAATTTTAACGTTATTTTATTTATTTGTGAAAATAACGTTAAAAACATTGGATGATTAACTTTAAACGATAGCTTTGAGTCGAGGACTCTTTTGGAGCAGCATTTCAATCTCAACTGAGAAAGAAGTAAAGTTTGTTTTCATTATTTTCCCTTGTATCCTACTGAAATGTGGAAATATAAGACATATGTTTGTTTATATCACAATACAAAGTTGTTACCAAAAATATTATTGTGTGGATCGATGCCTGACGAACTAAATTAAATACCCTTATCCATGTAAAGTAAAATGATTATGAACGATGATATATAAATTTTTGATAGAGATGAAAGAAATTGATAATTATAAAATTAAGTATATATGTCATAAAATAAGGAGATAAATTATTTTATTAAAACCTAATGATATGTTATCATAATATCACGACTATTATTAGCGTGATGTTTAATTAATCAATTGAGACAATCAATTGAGACAAACATGCTTACACTATGATTAAATCATATAATTATGACAAACACATATGGGGATTTCGAAATTGATACATATGTTTGTATTTTAAAAATGCCAGCTTGTTCAAAACTTTCAAATTAAGGAGTTTTATAAAAGTTCGGTATCAAATACATGAGGCACTTTTATCATATAATTTATATGAATTGAGTTCAACTAAATAGTTCTCTTATTCTAAAAAGGATAAGAAGGATTATTAGCCATTAGATCATAGGATTAAATTTAAGATGAAAATTTTAAAATTTTATTAGGAAAAGTTGTTAGAGGGTAATTTAGTCATAACTACTTTCCCCCAAAATTTTTTAAACGTTCATAACTTTTACACTCGAAATTATTTTAAAAATATATATATCATAAAAACAAGGATTTTTTTTTATCTTTAAAATGAATATAATTTTGTTATAAAAAATGAAATTTTTTTCAGCTCATTGTGCCTAATTATCGTCATTGTATCTTTTTTAAATATTTGTGTATAATTATCTTTTCGTGTTTTTCTTACAGGTAATTGTGTCTTTTTTAAAAGTAATTGTGTCGTTTTTAAAGATCATTTTGTTATTCATACTCGTCATCATGTCATTCTTGCTTAATATTATGTAATTTGCAACATTATTGTGTCTTAAACTGTTCATTAAAACACAACATTGAGCATAAACACAAAAGACACAATGACTCGTACAAAGTTGTTATATTCATCATTGTGATTTTTTTACAGGTAATTGTGTCTTTTTTTTAAATATCATTGTTTTATTCAGACTCGTCATTGTGTCATCCTTGCTTAACATTATATATTCTGCAACATAATTGTGTTTTAAATTGTTCAGGAAAATACTATATTGAAAAGAAACATAAAAGACACAATGACCTAACCAAAAGAGACAATGACATGTACAAAATTGTTCATACTTGTCTTTGTGTCTTTATTATAAGTAATTGTGCCTTTTAAAGATAATTGTATTATTCATATTCGTCATTGTTTCATCATTACTTGACATAATGTATTATGCGCATAATTGTGTCTTAAAACATTCATGAAAACACAACATTGAGCAAAAACAAAAAAAACACAATGGCATGCACAAAAGACACAATGACATGTACCAAAGACAGAATGATCTTTACAAAAGTCACAATGACTTGCACAAAAGACACAATGACATGCACAAAAGACACAATGAACTAAAAAAACAAATTTTTTTCAATAACAATACACTACTAATTTTGAAGATAAAAAAATGCTTATTTTTATGGTATATTTTTTTTCAAAAAATAATTTCGTATGTAAAAGTTATGAACGTTTAAATAAAATGGGGAATTTGATAAAAAGTCAACAAAAGTATTAATTACTAAAATACCCTCTAACAACTTGATTTAATCATAGCCATTGATTAATGATCTAACGACTCAAAATTCTTCTCAGGCTTTTTAGGTTAAGAGACTTATTTAGGTTAACCTAACCCATAATTATATATAGTAGCAATATACTATTTATTTACACTAAATACGAACGGATGTAGACAATATAATTAGCTAGATATAATGATTATATGTTAAAATAGTATTTCAAACTAAAAGCATTTAAATTAGTCTTTTTAACAGGTGTGTTATATATATTTTTTTAATATAAAAATTGAACCAAGTAATGTAATAATATTATTCCTCCTATTTGAAATATTGAATAGATATTTACAAAAGAGTAAATCACGGTTTGACAACTATTTTAACTATTTCAACCAAAATAGAATATTCTAACAATGTAGCCTCTGTGATTTATTAAACTAACGATTTTAGGCTCTATCTATAGTTAGGTTTGAGGGGCAAAACCGTTAGAATATTAAAGTTTAGAGGCCAAAACTATTAATTGTTTAAATCACATGGACTGCTATAATAAAAGATTTTATCTTGGGTTAAAATTGCTAAAACATTTAAATCACATGGCCAAAACCGTAATTAATTTGCTCTTTACAAAATTATAAACAATGATTTATCCTTTTACAAAGCTGTATAAAAGTTTTCAAAAAAATGCGTTTTTTACATAATTTTTGCATTATTGACATGGTTTTCTCACTATCATTCTATTAATTCGTTGAGAGAAAAAAACGAGCTATGTGACAGTTGCATACGAGAATTACGTCATCAATGACGTGGACACATTTGATCGTTCTATAAATTCACTTTGTTTTAATATTTGTAATTGTTACAGAATGATAGTAGGTGAGAAATGATGAACGTGGACGAAAACCGTGCACAAAACGGAGTCCTGGATTGCTCGGAATCGAAAAATGAAGAAAAATTACTAAGTGGTAGTCGACTGGACGCATCGCGGTACGCGATGGAGGGATTGAGAATCCTCCGCGGTACGCGATGCTTGCAAAATATCAAAGATTCTTCCGGAAAACTTCGCGGTACGCGAAGCCCCTTTTGGCTTTTGGTCGCGGTACGCGACGGATGTGGCGGTGCAACAATCTGATCTACTTCATCAGATTTCATGCAAAATAAAATTTTACTTCTTCTACTCGCTTCTGTTTCATTACCAGCCGAAGAACAACCATAAATCACCATCTAAACCCCTTTCTGAAGCTGCCAGTCTCCACCGATTGCACCCGTGAAAGTATTTACAAGTTCTGATCGTCGTTTTAGCCGCAGATATCCGTCTGATTAGGTAATGATCCGTTTAAACCTTCTAGTTTGATTTTGATTGATTAGATCTTGATTTTGAACGTAATGACATAGTTAGGATTGTTGATTATTGCCTAGATGATGGCTAGGATTGATTATAAACAAAGAACACGAAGTTTTAACGGTTAAATCCTTGTTTTGATCCGTTGTAATGCCCGGTTTGCATGAAACCATACCCATGATTATAATGGTTTAATCCATTTGATTATAACAATGTAGGTGATTAGTTGGATTAATCCTTAAAATGCAAGGTTAAATCCAAGTGTTTCAAACTAATCACGATTATTAACATACTTATTGGAATGATTATCTGATGTTTATGATAACAGTCAGATTAGTATGTTAAACCTGGTTATTACACCTATTTTGATACTACATTGTGATATTTCATGATAATGGGGAAATCAATAACAAGGATTGATCAATCCTAAGCCATTAAATTATCTAGAAACTGTTACAGTATTATAATCAACAACATTAACTATTTGGTTAATCCGAGATTATTCTGATTAATCAAGAGTGTCATCAACTTTGTTTTAGGAATCTAATGCAATGTAGGTTCCTACATTATCATACATTGTATGATATAACATTAAATTAATTAATTATATAATTAGTATCAGTTGATGATTTTCAAAGCAATGTCTTTGACATTGAACGTTCAGAAAGATCTAATCAGTAAACTAGAACATGAATAACTTATTAAATATAACTAAATGCAGAATCATCTCTGTACTATCAGTTTGGTGATACTCTGCTACACCTATATTACCAGGTGAGTTTCGTACAACCCCTTTTATTTTTAATCTTTTATAAACATCGGGAAACTCTGCAAACTGTTGTCTGAACATATGATATGCATCAATGATATCTGTGTGATTTCATGTGATTTTGTGGGATTTCATGGGATTTTGCCTGTAGACAGAACTCTATCATGGAACTAAAAGTCCTCATTTTTGAACTGTATCTAGTGAACTCATGTGTGGCCGAACAGAAAACATTGATAGTACTATTGGTTGACACCCCATTCGCTGGGAGGATTGCATCTCCCCTTGTGTGAATGTTTGTTATCTGTTTCCTGAACTTCTTAATGGTATGGTAGACATTAAGATAATGAGGCAATAAGATATGTACCGACGGGTAATATCTTGAGAACTGAACTAGACGTCCGAAAGGAACTAGATACGGGTCCCATGGTTATCCGGAACTGAACTTTTGAGAACGTGCTTATCATATCATATTGTTTTAAATTGAACTGTCGAACTCACCAGCTTTGTGCTGACGTTTCAAACTCAAACCTTTTTGCAGGTAAACAGTAATAGCCGGTGAGGATGCACTTTTGGGACATTTGCACTTTTATAATTAGTATTGTAATTAAATAAACTTAGTTATAATGTAACTATGATTGCGACACCCTTGTAATGTATTTACTTTAAGTTAATCTGTGTGCTTATGATATCGGTTCAAGTAAGTCACACCTCACCTCGGAGACATCACCACTATGCTTCCGCAACCGGTTCAGTGACATCAGGCCATACACGAGGTGACGAGGGGTGGGGGTGTGACAAGCTAGCTTTTGGCTCTAGCTTTTTTACGAGCTCGGGCTTGAATATTTTGCTCGAAAAATTTTTCGAGCTGGCTCGGCTCGAAAATTTTTGAACTCCGCTCGGCTTTAATTTGTGGGACCTATATATGTAGTATTAGCTTCACTTGCTACATTTTGAGGCAAATAATTCGGACCTCCAAGCTTTTAAGACTTTATTGTTCTTTTTAATTACGTTATAATTTTAACTATGTTCAATCTATCTACTATAGGCATGACTGCTTATTTTTTTTCTTGGAAATTTTTACTTGATGTATGATGATTTACAACTTTAATTATTAGTATTTGCTATCATTGCCTGCCCTTATTAGCTTAGCTATATTTTATGTTGTCCGAAT
Source organism: Mikania micrantha (assembly GCA_009363875.1). Lineage (NCBI taxonomy): Eukaryota > Viridiplantae > Streptophyta > Magnoliopsida > Asterales > Asteraceae > Mikania > Mikania micrantha. The sequence continues at coordinate 13,991,131 of CM018688.1, forward strand.
TTCTATATTTTATCTATGCCCGCATGATTCGACATGAAATATATAATTAGGTTGTTGGTTTTAAATTAACAAAAAAAAAAAAAAAAACTTAAACGAGATTGTAGTTCATCAAACCATCTCTTTTAGTATGTATCTAAAAGTAACTAGTAGACTAAAAATCTTGTTTTAAAAGGTTAGATATATCAAAAAGGTCAAGAATTGATAAATTTGACTTGAGAATTTTTTTTTTTTTTGTATAGTTAAAGACACTGATGAGAGTAAAATTAAATCTTTAAAAAACTTTCAATTTAACTATAATTCATGCTTCACAACGTTGTCACCCTATCATCTATACACCTCTAGATCAATCGTCGTTATTCACAATTTAATTTGTAACAACTAGCGGGAGAACTGGTCAGGTCTGGATTTGTGATCGATTTTGTTATTTTAATTGGTTTTAGAAGTTGCAATCATGTTTTGATTTAGCAATTTATAGACTATGTTACTTTTGATTCAGTTGTTAGTTTATTTGCGGACGTTAATTCCAGGTTATCGTTTGGGTTAAAATTTTAGGTATGTGATGATTTACATGGTTTTTGATAATTGGCAATTAAATCGAAAGTATATATGTTCCACAAAATTGAAATAATTATGAGTTTGACTTGATTTTTGAACGACTCGAGAAAATAATTAGAACTCAAAGCTAACTTAATTAAATTGATAGTAAGGTCAAATACATGACACAAATATGCATTTTGTGATTTTGTTATTCGATGATTATTTCTTGAAGCTGTGATCATGTTTTGATCAAAGTATCTGTGGATTATGTTAGTTTTAAGTTCATTTAATTTACGTTTAAGTAGTTTGTCTTGGATAAATAAGTGTTACGTTTGTCATGATCCTTTTTTATAATTGAGGCTGAGTCTTAATATTCATACACTACTTTTATAATCTATAAATTATACGCATGCCAAATTAATCATATCATACATACATAACTTTTACTCATATATATTTTTTAATATTAAAAATATACAAAAAAAATATTATTAGTACATTGGTGTACAACTAACACTGCCATTTATGTTCAACAAAACTGAAACAGTTCTGTGCTTGACTTGGATTTGAAACTATTTGAGAAAATAATTGGAACTCAAAGTTACCTTAAACTAGATATTGTTTCGAGTAAAAATTAACAAGTGTAATTTTTAGCAAAACCGAATTAGTTTTGTGGGGTATTGTGTTTAACAATCAAGAAAATAGTTTGACAGTAATGTTTAACAAGAATATCCCTGAGGATACCTAGGGATATTTCAGAATATAAAATAGAAAAACAGCCAAACACACGAGATTTATACGAGGAAAAGCCCTTAATTCCTTAGGATTGCCGGCATAAAAACCTCGGGAGGTGACAATCGTCACTCTGCCTTGTTTATATTAAACTAACAAAGTAAAAGTTACAAAAAAAGAGCACAAATGATCGATTGCTAAGTGTATGTTTCTGTGAATATGATTGCGAATAGTGATAGAATAGTTGGTTGTGTGCCGGATGTCCCTAAAATCGATCATGAGCCTCAATATATAGTCAAAAATATACAATATTGGTCAAATAGTCGTTCCTCAATAACCGGTTCTTCCTCCAATCAGCTCTCGAACACTTCTCATGAACGTTGGCATGTTTCTCACGTTTCTTCTTATCATTCCAGAAAAATAGGCTTGCTAGTTATACAATCTGTTGACTTAAATTCAAATATTAGCAATACATGTGGCATTAAATAATAATAACATCATTTACATTATTATTATACAGTAATTAAGTCATCAGATCATATAAATTTATATACGCAAATATTCCTAAATATTCTGAAATATTCTGTATTCCGAAATATTCTGTATTCCGAAATATTCCCAATTATGAGATAACTTTTTTGAGGTATAACAATTGCCCCCAAATTCTTATTACCGCCTCAATGGGTGGTAAGAATTTGAAATTAACCGTTTATTTTAGCTCTTTATTCAAATTTTGAATTTTAAATGTGATGTGACCGTTTTTTGACAGACCAGTTATTATTGTGGCGGTTTCCCACATATTCCTGCCGTTTATGCAGGATATAATGATCATTTCACACCCACTTGATGCCATCGTCTTCTACGGGATCTTGCTGTAAGTCTCTTTCATCTTCTTCTTCAATTTTAATTTTTTCTTTTGAAAAAATGTCTGGATCATCTTCCTCTGATTTCGACTCCGACGATTTCACTGATCAAAACATTCTCAGTCTTAATCGTCAAAACAGAAATGTTTTGAATGATGACAGAATTGATCTTTTGCGTCTTTCTAAAACTTTTCCTGATGAAACCATATTTCATCATTTTTCAAAAAACCTTAAAGCCGATCATGTCTCACCTACTTGGATATGTTTTACAGAGTATCCGTTCACTTTGGGATCGAAATACCCTTTTTCCGACCTCATCCTCAATTTCTTTTTAACTACAAAACTGTGTTTTCCGCAACTTATGCCCATGGGTTGGCGTCTTCTTCATACCCTAGACCAACTAAACCATCACTTTGGTTTAGATATCGGTATCCCTGAAATTTCCTTGATGTACCAACTCAGGACCCATGGGTCTTCTCGATTCGTCCTTCAGAGACGGAGTGGGGCTCCCGTCTTAGTTTCTGGAATAACTTTCAATGAGGATGAGTGGAGGAATATGTTCTTTTTTGTAAAAAGAAGTTCTATCCCCCATGAGGAAATTCTTCCTCTCAAGTGGGTAGAAAAGGGTAGGATTATTAGGGATTTATTATTTATTTTTTATCAAAATTTCCGTTTGTTTAATCTTAACTTATTGTGTTTTTATTTTGTTGTAGCTCCCAAATTTGAGTCACTCATCACAGAAGGAGAAGATAGCAGAGAAAGAATCCGTTCTCTACTGAAAATTGACGAACAGTGTGACACCTCGTAATTTCCAGGTCAGCAACTCTATTATTTTAATAATAATGTTTATTATTATTTCATACGTGGCACTAGAATAAATGCATTTAGTGTGACACGTGGCACAACAGTCTGAACACGCCGATAATTCGAGGAATTATCGCACAACACTCGCACGTGTCTTGAATGACGAACGTTGGTGAACGGATCAAGCGGTAACACGAAAACACTGCACTTAGGTTCGATGAACCTAAATTAGCTAGAACAAGACCAATAGAACGAGAAACGATGATCGTATTCGAGAAATACGAAAGATTCGGTTCAAAACAATGAATTGGGCCTATTGGACTCAGCCGAAACCCATCGCGGTACGCGATGGGCAATCAATTGGGCTTTCGCGGTACGCGAAGCTTGAGCGGGGAAATTTGAATTCTCCGAAAAACGTCGCGGTACGCGACGACCGATCATTTTCCACCATCGCGGTACGCGATGTGTTTCGGGAACCAGACGATTATTTTAATCATCGCGTGTCGCGGAGCTTCTTTTTGGGCGGTGTCGCGGTACGCGACAGGTCTAGTTCGCAGAAATCTTTATATATCCAAGATGAAATCATTCTGTCGACCCTACTCCATCTCTCTCGACTGAAATCACCATAATCGACCATTTTAGCACTGTTACACCCATTTCCAGCAGTAGGAAGTCAACTAGAGCCATTAGAAGACCATCTTTGGAGATTCAAGGTGTTGTGGAAGCTCCAAGAACGTCCTACTTGCTTGTTCTCTGCATTTGAGTCGATTCCAGCCTCCCTAGAGCTGTTCCAGAAGTTGCTCAAGCCCCATTTCGTGTTTTAAGGCTTTGGAAGGTAGTTTCTATGGTCAAATCTTGCTTAAAACACACACTAGGCACACATGCAAGCCATTTTGGCCACATGCAACACCATCACCACTTTGATCTCGAAATCTTGATAGTGTAGATCTGTTTTTGATGATGATATTTACTGATTTGATGATCTAGCTATGATCTATGATGGTATTGATAAGATTAGATGGTCATTTGTTGATTTTGTCACAAAATGATTACTTTAAACAACATGCAAGCATGATCTACAATGTTTTATGTCGATTTCAATATTTAAATGTCTTTAGAAATGATATGTGAAGTGTCCTACATGATTTACAATGTTGGATGATGTCAAAATTGATTATTTGGGGCATATTGCTAAAAATAGTAACTTTTATGTTACAAGTTGTACATTTTTGATGAAATGGTGACATGCATGTGTTTAGATCTATATGTTATGCTTAAAATGATGATTAGAAACTATTGTAATGGATACTTGATGCATAGAAATGTCTAGGATAGTCAAAAGTGTGATTTTTGTGAACGTTACTATAAATAGTAACTTTTTGTCACAAGATTGCAAATTGATCAAATGTATGATAATGTCTTGAGTCTAACATGCTCATTTGGTGATTATATGATGATATTGGAAGGTATATGTTATTAGAAACTTGATTTTGTGCTATGGTCATAAGTTACTAAATATAGTAACTTTATTTGGCTAGATTCACGATTCATCACATGTTAGGTGGAATGATCATGATTAATAGGCTATTTAGGACTAAGATGATAATATTAGATGATGTTGATTGTTAAACTTGATGAAATATGCTTATTTTAGTACCTTTCCATAAATGGAAACTTTTACGCGCAAACTATGTTAAACCGGCTATGTGTAACTATGTGCTATGTGATAACATGCTCATTTAGGATAAATATGCATGTTAGAATAATCGGAATATGAGTTTATGCATAACTTGCCAAATATGGAAACTTTCCTAAAATAGGAACTTACCATAAATAGTAAGTTTCCTCATAGGAATGGTTTTGGTATCCGTACACTTCACACGACACTACACCGCACGTTACACGAGCACTTGATCCAAACCGTCACCAACGGGTTGTTAGGTCAAACACGATCGACACGGTCAAACACGGTCAACTCGACCTACGTAACCACTTAGTGTTGTTGAACACTAACACGGTCCGGTGAGACCCACACTTGTGAACACAAACTCATAGTACCTATGTGATATAGGTGACTACTAGCCGGCGAGCTACACTACTCTCTTTGAGCTAACGCATAACTAAACTCAGGTGAGTTTACGGCCCCACTTTTACTCTTTAACTGCTTTTACTCAATCTTGGGGTGAGAATACTATGCAACTGTTTTAGATGTATGACTGGTATGTTGTAAAACTATTTTTGAGTGTAACCTTTATCGCATAAAGCCCTCACTTATCCTTACCGTCAGTTGTATGACAAACGAGTCGTTATTACGTAGTACTACTGGGTTTGACTAGCCCCACTCGGCAACAACGTTGACTGGAGGTCATAACGAGTGTAATATCGATGTGAATTGCGAGTTCAGCGATGACTCGCGGAGGCAAATGGAAACAGTCTAGTTTCGGTAAGATGACATGACACACTCACGGATCGTAGATCCAACAACTAAACTTAACATGCCCAGTATATATCTGTTTACTATTTATGTCTGTCTAAACCTGTGAACTCACCAACTTTTTAGTTGACACTTTTCGCATGTATTCTCAGGTAACTAATGGAGCACACGCTAGGACGCTCACAAGGACACACTAAGGGGTCAAGCTTACATTTAGACTCATGTCCTAGGCTTGTGTGCATTTGTTACGTTTTTAAAACAATTTAATCATTTGTAGTGTTTCTTTCAAACAATTACTTTCCGCTGCGATTATATGTAATTCTGATGCTTAACATTTTCCGCTGCATACTTATATAAACTTGTTTGGTTTTACAAACTGTGTGAATGAGTAACTCATATAGAGTCGTTCTATATGACCATGAGCTATGATCCTGGCCACGTCACACCCACGTGGACTGACACCACGAGTGGGAATTTGGGGGTGTGACAGACTGGTATCAGAGCCTTGGTTATAGGGAACTAGGTTTGCATTTAGTAAACTTAGACTATAGCCACTGCTCTACATTAGACACTACACTAGAAATTGCACACTGATGTTAATTCTTTTATTGAGATTATTATGTACTAACCTGAAAACTTACAGGATGGCCGACAACAACAGAGACGCTGGCAGGAACCCGGGCAAACGCCCAGCCATCGATGACTTGACCGAGGACAGTCGACGTAGGATCGACAGTATTGTAGCACAGGTGGACGCGGAGATGGAGAGGAGGACCCAGATGTTGGCGCGGGAGCGTTACTGGGGATGGCTGCCTAGCCTCTTATTACGGTGGAAAGAGACTGAGCGGGTACCTACCCCGCGATACAGAGGTGATACCTCTGAGGGTCCGCGACTACCGGCACTTGGGATGCCGATGGAGAGAGCCTTCGCGGCTCATGTGGCCGTAACCCGGCGGGAGTTTCGGAGGAGTGCCGAGCTATCCGACGAGGTGCGTGTTCTTCGCGAGAAGAACGATCGCCTGGAAAGGCGAAGTGACCGGCTGGAGGAGGAGAAGGATCGTCTAGAGGAGACGGTGGAGACACTACGTCTCCAAGTGGCTCAGCTCATGTCCCAGCATGGGCAGATAGTTGATGTTGTGCAGGAGCACGACGGGCGTATTACCGAGAACCGGACGGACATCGTCGAGACGCAGGCGATGGTGCAGGCGAGCGACGCCATGCTTAACGCATGGGCGGCGCAATTTATCGAGGAGCCACCAGCCGAGGACGATGAGCCACAGTTCGAGGCCGAGGACCTCGAGGGTCCCGACGAAGATCCGGACGAGGACCCGGAAGAGGACGAGGATGATGATGAGGACGCAGCTAGCAACATCTCCCATGTCTCCATGGACTCGGATTAGTGGGTTTTATTATCTTGGTATTGTTTGTTTCATTTTATTTCCTTTTGGCCTAGACGAGCGGGATGTGCTCGGAAAATTTGCATTGTACTTTCCTTTCAAATTATTGTACTTCAAATTTGATATTAATGAAAGTTATGCCTCATTTTATCTGCTTTATTATTGTTAACACTGTTAGTGAAATCTTGCTATGATATCTAACTTGACATCTGACATGACAACCATTCCAACTTTGGCTAACACTTAACATATGATGACTAACATTCTAGCCCCTCTATATAGAAACATGTCTGCAAGAGGAAACAACGCTCTACGACTCAAACGCAAGGCCGAAAAGGCACGGATCGACATGATGGTCGAGCGGAAATTTAACAAGGTACTCGCGGAGTACGAAGCCAACCGTCACACCAGTGAGACGAGTGGCACTAACAACGGTATTAGCTTTTGCCTAACGTAACTAGCATAGAATAGACAGCCTAGATACTAACACGTTGTATTGAACTACCGATGCACAGGACCCCAGGGAGGAGCGGCAAAGGGATGCTCGTTTAAGGCATTCCTGAGCTGTCATCCTCACAAGTTTCAGGGCACTGAAGGGGCAGTGGGACTGCTCCGATGGATAGAGAAGGTGGAATCGGTTTTCTCTATGGCCGAATGCTCTGACGGGAACCGAGTGAAATATGCCACAGGAGTACTGGAGGGACCGGCCCTCACCTGGTGGAATACTCATGTCCAGACACTCGGACTGGATACTGCAAACTCCATCCCATGGGAGAACTTTACGAGAATGCTCCACGAGGAGTATTGTCCTCGGGACGAAATTCGGAAGCTGGAAGAAGAATTCTGGACGCACAAAATGGTGGGATCCGAGATCGAGAAATACTGTACTCGATTTCACGAACTGTGCAAGTTGTGCCCGGCAATGGTGACGCCGGAGTACAAAAAGATAGAGCAATTCATTTGTGGATTGCCCGAGCAAATACAGAGCACGGTGACAGCAGCCGATCACGCCACCATCCAACCACTGATTCGCTTGGCGCACAAGCTGACTGACCAGGCGGTAGCCCAAGGGAAACTGCCAAAAAGGGGTGAACACCTAAAACCCCAAGAGCCCAAGCGAAAGTGGGAACCCAACAACAACCGTGTTTTCTCACCACCACCATCAGCTCAGCACCGGCCAGCTCCGGCAAAGGTTTTCACTGCCACCCAACCAAATAATCAGGACAAGGGGGGATATCGGGGCAACAACCCCAAATGCAACAACTGCTCATACCACCATCACGGCCCATGCCGAAGAGTTCGGTGCACCAACTGTGGCAGGAACGGACACCTGGCCAAGGAATGCCGATCAAACCCCAACCCTAACCCCAACAAGGATAATACATTGAAGGGATGCTTTACTTGCGGGAAGCCGGGGCATATGCGTAGAGATTGTCCGCAAAACAAGAACGCAGGCGGCAACCCAACAAGGGGGAGGGCATTTGTGATTGGCTCTGGAGAAGCCAAGGATGACCCAAACGTCGTCACCGGTACGTTTCTTTTAAATAATGTCTACGCTAGTATATTATTTGATACCGGTGCCGATAGGAGTTTTATCTCTAGTGAATTTAGCAAATTGCTTGACATGACACCAACACCACTAGATTATAAGTATACCGTAGAGTTAGCGGATGGAAAACTCATCGAAACACAACACATCATCAAAGGATGCGTTCTAACACTAGCGAACCATCAGTTGGTGATCAACCTGATGCCAGTAACTCTCGGAAGCTTCGACGTGGTGATTGGAATGGATTGGTTATCTGCGAACCATGCCGAGATCGTGTGCAACAAGAAGATCGTACGAGTTACGTTGCCAAGTGGTGAGCAGATTTCAATTCAAGGGGAACGACGCGGGATACCACTAAACATCATGTCTTGCATGAAGGCTAGCAAATACCTAAAGAAAGGATACACGGCTATTCTGGCTCTTATCTCCGAACAACCAAAGAAGGAACGAAAGATGGAAGACATTGCTGTTGTCCGCGATTATCCAGAGGTCTTTCCTGACGATCTACCGGGACTACCACCGGCACGACAAGTGGAGTTTCAGATAGATCTAACGCCAGGAGCAGCACCGATAGCCAAGGCACCATATCGACTGGCTCCTACAGAAATGCAGGAACTATCTAATCAACTGCAAGAGTTATTGGATAAGGGATTTATTAGACCGAGTTTTTCACCGTGGGGAGCTCCGGTCTTGTTTGTGAAAAAGAAAGACGGTTCATTCCGTATGTGCATAGACTATCGAGAATTGAACAAGGTAACGATCAAGAACCGATACCCTCTACCCCGAATAGACGATTTGTTTGACCAGTTGCAAGGATCAAGCTTCTATTCGAAAATTGATCTGAGATCGGGTTACCATCAACTCAGGATACAAGAGAACGATATACCAAAGACCGCATTCAGGACGCGGTACGGACATTACGAATTTCTGGTCATGCCATTTGGATTGACTAACGCACCGGCAGTATTTATGGATCTCATGAATCGGGTGTGTAAACCGTATCTCGACAAGTTCGTAATCGTATTCATTGATGACATCCTGATCTATTCTAAGACTCAGGAAGAACATGCCGATCACTTGAGACGTGTCTTAGAACTACTGAAGAAGGAACAACTATACGTGAAATTCTCCAAATGTGATTTCTGGATTCGCGAAGTTCAGTTCCTTGGACACGTAGTAAACGAGAAAGGGATACACGTAGACCCAGCCAAGATCGAGGCAATCAAGAATTGGGCAGCGCCTAAGACTCCAACTGAAGTGCGACAATTCTTAGGATTGGCCGGGTACTACAGGCGGTTTATCGAAGGATTCTCGAAGATCGCACAATCGTTGACGTCCCTTACGCATAAAGACAAGAAGTTCGAATGGGGAGAAAAACAGGAAACTGCTTTCGACCTATTGAAACAGAAGTTGTGCAGTGCACCAATCTTATCGCTACCAGACGGGTGCGAGGACTTTGTGGTATACTGTGACGCCTCAAAGCAAGGGCTCGGTTGCGTATTGATGCAACGCGAGAAAGTTATAGCTTATGCGTCACGACAATTGAAAGTGCATGAAAAGAACTACACAACTCACGACTTAGAGTTGGGAGCCGTAGTGTTCGCACTAAAGATCTGGCGACACTATCTGTACGGCACCAAGTGCACAATATTTACTGATCATAAGAGCCTACAGCACATTTTCGACCAAAAGGAGCTGAACATGAGACAACGCAGATGGGTCGAGCTAATAGGTGATTATGATTGTGCAATCAAATATCATCCCGGTAAAGCCAATGTAGTAGCCGACGCACTAAGCCGGAAGGAAACAACCAAACGCGTACGTGCACTACAACTCACCATACACTCCGAATTGCCTAACCAAATTCGAGTAGCACAACAAGAAGCGTTGAAAACCGAAAACCTCACTCTCGAAGCCATGAGAGGGATGGACAAACAGATGAAACAGAAGGACGACGGAGCTTACTATCTAATGGACCGAATTTGGATTCCACGCTACGGGGATTTGAGAGAAGTAGTGATGGATGAAGCTCACAAGAGTCGATACTCAGTACATCCAGGTTCTGACAAGATGTACCACGATTTAAAGACAACCTATTGGTGGCCTAACATGAAGTCAGAAGTGGCAACGTATGTGAGTAAGTGCCTGACTTGCTCAAAGGTCAAGGTTGAATACCAGAAGCCATCCGGACTACTCCAACAACCGGAAATCCCAGTATGGAAATGGGAACAGATTTCCATGGATTTTATCACAAAGCTACCAAAGACTACGAGTGGTTGCGATACCATCTGGGTTATCGTCGACCGACTCACAAAATCAGCACACTTCCTACCGATCAAGGAAACCGATAAATTGGAAAAGTTAACCCGGATATACCTGAAGGAAGTTGTATCCAGGCACGGAGTCCCAATCTCCATAATATCAGACCGAGACAGCCGTTTCACGGCACACTTCTGGAAGTCCTTACACAAAGCACTCGGAACGAGACTGAATATGAGTACAGCTTATCATCCACAAACCGATGGTCAAAGTGAAAGAACCATCCAAACCGTAGAGGACATGCTTCGGGCATGTGTAATTGACTTCGGTAATAGCTGGGAGACTCACTTACCTTTAGTAGAGTTCTCGTACAATAATAGCTATCACACTAGCATTGGAGCTGCACCGTTTGAAGCGCTTTACGGGCGTAAATGCAGATCACCACTCTGTTGGGCGGAAGTTGGGGAGAGCCAACTGACCGGACCAGAACTCGTGCATGAAACGACCGAAAAGATTGTACAGATACGCAACAGAATGGCAGCAGCTCGAGATCGACAAAAGAGCTATGCCGACAAGAGGCGCAAACCTTTGGAATTCCAAGTAGGAGACCGAGTACTTCTTAAAATCTCGCCTTGGAAGGGAGTGATACGATTTGGGAAACGGGGAAAGCTAAACCCTCGCTATATAGGACCATTCGAGATCACTAAACGGATAGGCCCCGTGGCCTACGAACTACAGCTACCACAGGAATTGAGTAGCGTACACAATGTGTTCCACGTTTCAAACCTCAAGAAATGCTTATCAAACGAAACGCTCACAATTCCTTTGGAGGAAATTCAGATTGCTGAACAACTTCACTTTGTTGAGGAACCGGTGGAAATTATGGACCGGGAACTCAAGAAGTTGAAACATAGTAAGATACCCATTGTAAAGGTTCGATGGAACTCACGACGAGGACCGGAATACACCTGGGAACGTGAGGATCAGATGAAGAAGAAATACCCTCATCTATTCGCCGAACAAACCAACACCGGCACGTGAACTGAATTTCGGGACGAAATTCCCAATAACTAGGGGATGATGTGACACCTCGTAATTTCCAGGTCAGCAACTCTATTATTTTAATAATAATGTTTATTATTATTTCATACGTGGCACTAGAATAAATGCATTTAGTGTGACACGTGGCACAACAGTCTGAACACGCCGATAATTCGAGGAATTATCGCACAACACTCGCACGAGTCTTGAATGACGAACGTTGGTGAACGGATCAAGCGGTAACACGAAAACACTGCACTTAGGTTCGATGAACCTAAATTAGCTAGAACAAGACCAATAGAACGAGAAACGATGATCGTATTCGAGAAATACGAAAGATTCGGTTCAAAACAATGAATTGGGCCTATTGGACTCAGCCGAAACCCATCGCGGTACGCGATGGGCAATCAATTGGGCTTTCGCGGTACGCGAAGCTTGAGCGGGGAAATTTGAATTCTCCGAAAAACGTCGCGGTACGCGACGACCGATCATTTTCCACCATCGCGGTACGCGATGTGTTTCGGGAACCAGACGATTATTTTAATCATCGCGTGTCGCGGAGCTTCTTTTTGGGCGGTGTCGCGGTACGCGACAGGTCTAGTTCGCAGAAATCTTTATATATCCAAGATGAAATCATTCTGTCGACCCTACTCCATCTCTCTCGACTGAAATCACCATAATCGACCATTTTAGCACTGTTACACCCATTTCCAGCAGTAGGAAGTCAACTAGAGCCATTAGAAGACCATCTTTGGAGATTCAAGGTGTTGTGGAAGCTCCAAGAACGTCCTACTTGCTTGTTCTCTGCATTTGAGTCGATTCCAGCCTCCCTAGAGCTGTTCCAGAAGTTGCTCAAGCCCCATTTCGTGTTTTAAGGCTTTGGAAGGTAGTTTCTATGGTCAAATCTTGCTTAAAACACACACTAGGCACACATGCAAGCCATTTTGGCCACATGCAACACCATCACCACTTTGATCTCGAAATCTTGATAGTGTAGATCTGTTTTGATGATGATATTTACTGATTTGATGATCTAGCTATGATCTATGATGGTATTGATAAGATTAGATGGTCATTTGTTGATTTTGTCACAAAATGATTACTTTAAACAACATGCAAGCATGATCTACAATGTTTTATGTCGATTTCAATATTTAAATGTCTTTAGAAATGATATGTGAAGTGTCCTACATGATTTACAATGTTGGATGATGTCAAAATTGATTATTTGGGGCATATTGCTAAAAATAGTAACTTTTATGTTACAAGTTGTACATTTTTGATGAAATGGTGACATGCATGTGTTTAGATCTATATGTTATGCTTAAAATGATGATTAGAAACTATTGTAATGGATACTTGATGCATAGAAATGTCTAGGATAGTCAAAAGTGTGATTTTTGTGAACGTTACTATAAATAGTAACTTTTTGTCACAAGATTGCAAATTGATCAAATGTATGATAATGTCTTGAGTCTAACATGCTCATTTGGTGATTATATGATGATATTGGAAGGTATATGTTATTAGAAACTTGATTTTGTGCTATGGTCATAAGTTACTAAATATAGTAACTTTATTTGGCTAGATTCACGATTCATCACATGTTAGGTGGAATGATCATGATTAATAGGCTATTTAGGACTAAGATGATAATATTAGATGATGTTGATTGTTAAACTTGATGAAATATGCTTATTTTAGTACCTTTCCATAAATGGAAACTTTTACGCGCAAACTATGTTAAACCGGCTATGTGTAACTATGTGCTATGTGATAACATGCTCATTTAGGATAAATATGCATGTTAGAATAATCGGAATATGAGTTTATGCATAACTTGCCAAATATGGAAACTTTCCTAAAATAGGAACTTACCATAAATAGTAAGTTTCCTCATAGGAATGGTTTTGGTATCCGTACACTTCACACGACACTACACCGCACGTTACACGAGCACTTGATCCAAACCGTCACCAACGGGTTGTTAGGTCAAACACGATCGACACGGTCAAACACGGTCAACTCGACCTACGTAACCACTTAGTGTTGTTGAACACTAACACGGTCCGGTGAGACCCACACTTGTGAACACAAACTCATAGTACCTATGTGATATAGGTGACTACTAGCCGGCGAGCTACACTACTCTCTTTGAGCTAACGCATAACTAAACTCAGGTGAGTTTACGGCCCCACTTTTACTCTTTAACTGCTTTTACTCAATCTTGGGGTGAGAATACTATGCAACTGTTTTAGATGTATGACTGGTATGTTGTAAAACTATTTTTGAGTGTAACCTTTATCGCATAAAGCCCTCACTTATCCTTACCGTCAGTTGTATGACAAACGAGTCGTTATTACGTAGTACTACTGGGTTTGACTAGCCCCACTCGGCAACAACGTTGACTGGAGGTCATAACGAGTGTAATATCGATGTGAATTGCGAGTTCAGCGATGACTCGCGGAGGCAAATGGAAACAGTCTAGTTTCGGTAAGATGACATGACACACTCACGGATCGTAGATCCAACAACTAAACTTAACATGCCCAGTATATATCTGTTTACTATTTATGTCTGTCTAAACCTGTGAACTCACCAACTTTTTAGTTGACACTTTTCGCATGTATTCTCAGGTAACTAATGGAGCACACGCTAGGACGCTCACAAGGACACACTAAGGGGTCAAGCTTACATTTAGACTCATGTCCTAGGCTTGTGTGCATTTGTTACGTTTTTAAAACAATTTAATCATTTGTAGTGTTTCTTTCAAACAATTACTTTCCGCTGCGATTATATGTAATTCTGATGCTTAACATTTTCCGCTGCATACTTATATAAACTTGTTTGGTTTTACAAACTGTGTGAATGAGTAACTCATATAGAGTCGTTCTATATGACCATGAGCTATGATCCTGGCCACGTCACACCCACGTGGACTGACACCACGAGTGGGAATTTGGGGGTGTGACAAACAGCATAGGAAATTTGGTGCTAATCTCGAAACAATCACTCCCATGGGTTCTGGTATATCTAAAAATGTTTTGATATTCTTAAGTATTCTTAGTTATTCCTAACTATTCTGATTTATTTTGCAGAATCCACATTCAACCTTGAAGATCTCGACACCTTCTTCGCTGTTAAGAAGGAAAAAACCAGTCCTTCTGCCCCCAAACCTCGTGCGATGACTACTCGCTCTTCAAAGAGCACTAAGAAACGCAAAGGGGTAGACACCGTGGACCTTGAGGAGCCGTCCGATCTTTCTATTTCTGATCTTCTAAAAAGGGTATATTAACTGTTGTTTTTAGTTAATTATATATCCATGCCTATTCTTAATGATCTCTATTTTGTAGGCCTCTGCTAAATACGCCATAGAGAAAGAACAGAATGAGAAGCAGATTGAAGTCCTAGAGGATCAGAAGAAGATCTTCACAGCCAAAGCCGGTCACTTCGAGAAGGAGCTAGTCAAAGTCAAAAAGCAGATGAAGGACATGGAAGCCACCCACAAGCTTCAATTCAAAGAGCACATCGATGGAGCCAAAAAATCTGCTGCCATAGCTGTGTTAAGGGCCAAGATACAACTGGTGAATCAGGCCAAAGCTGATGGTATGGAATCTTTGGCCAAGAATATGAAGGAGTGGGGCAAGATATTGGCGACCCTGGCTGGTGACAAGGTTGAGGCTTCGGTGGACATGAACAAGGCTGGTGAGGTGGGCGAGACGAGCAAGGCTGGTGACGTGGAGGTGATAGGCGCGGAGGCCGGTATGGCGGAGCAGGAGGTTACAATGGGCGATGATGACAATGATGCGAGGGTCTGAGCCCATTTTTTAATTGTTGTGGTTCTTTGTTTGCTAATGATGTAAGAATTTTAAACAATAGTTCTCTTAGGAAAGTCCCCTTGAATTGGGGCAGACAATCTTGGAAGTCAAAGTGGAGGGACCATGAGTTTCATGGCGAAGCTTTGATCTTCTTTAACTTTTGTTTTAGCATATCAAATGGAGGGACCATGAGTTTCATGACGAAGTTTGGTATGTTAAACTTTTTTAAATGCCTTTTGGATTGTGAATATTATGACTAGGTTGGATTATATTCTGGTGTTTCTTAACTTATTTTCAGATATCCCTAAATGTTTTAGAATATCTTAAATTTAGCAGATGCTATTATTCCGTTTAACTTGAGTCATATGTAACTCTTCATACGTCAAATATTTAGGTTAAGAATAGTTCTTGATAAGTTTTATTAGGTATACTTAGGAATATTTAAGAATAATTTGGTATAGGATTAAAATCAATCTGAATATCAAATATTATATCCAGTTTTGAGAATGTCATCTATTTCAAGGTTTTTATTCATAAGTATAGTTACGATTTTTAAGATACGTTCGAATATTCATAAGTATCTTGTAATTTATTTTAAGAAATGTTCATAAAGATTAGATTTCGACTAAGTATTAATCGTAATTATTCATATACTCTTAAAAATGTTCAAATATTTTCCCTACTTCTATTGAAGAGTTTTAGAGTATATTTCAATAGGATTAATATGTATTGAATATATTTAGGAATAAATAAGGATATTTTAAGCTATACTTAGCCTAATTTGACTAGTGTCTTAATCGTGTGTATGTTCGAAAATAATTTAAATATATGTTTAAAAATTGTTAATTTAACATGCCCCGTATAACAATAAATATAATGCATATTATCAGTCATGAAAACATATCTCCAAATAGAAATAATTAGAAATAAAAGCATCATGGTAAATTAAAAGAGTTAAGAAACAGGTACCAATTTCTGGAGATAGTAGGTTTAATGCGAAATCTTCTTTGTTCCTGTTATAATATCAAAGAGATTCCATACCTGAATATCCCCAAATATTTCGTGGTATTCCCAAGTATCCTTGAAATTCAATCCTGCACAAATAGAAAAACAAGAAAACTTGGGACAAGCCCAAGATACTGGCGACAAGGCCGATTAAAACTGGCGACTAAGGCCGAAATACTGGCGACTAAGGCCGAAATGCTGGCGACTAGGGCCGGAATACGGGCGACAAGGCCGGAATACTGGCGACAAGGCCGAGATACTGGCGACTAAGGCCACTGGCGACTAAGGCCGATATACTGGCGACAAGGCCACTGGCGACTAAGGCCGGAATACTGGCGACTAAGGCCGGGATACTGGCGACTAGGCCGGAATTCGGAGGATCCCTGGTAATAGTCTTTGAAAATGAAATTGTCAGCCACTCATGCGTGTACTGGTCCCAAAATCTCCAACTATACCGGGATATTTCGGAGGATCCTTAGTTATAGCCCTTGATAATGAAATTGTCAGCCACTCATGCGTGTACGGGTCCCATCATCTCAGACTATAATAGGATAAACGTGCGCAACTGGCGAGGGCATGAGCCCTAAGTCTTCATGATAGTCTGTTGAGTTTTGATTTCAGGTCAAAACTTTGCAGCTGGACATAAAGTCAGTGCGGGGTCTTCATCAAGTTCTGATTTCAGGTCAGATCTTGGGTTAAGACATAAAGTCTCATCTCTTCTCCTGCTATACCTATAAAACAATAAAATGTTTGCATAGCTGGGAACCAGGAATCCTGATGCCTCGCTTATGCCTGATTAGTAGCAAGGTAATTAGGAATATATAAGAATATGTAGGCATATCTAAGAATAATTATAAATATTCAATAGTAAGAATGCAGGGTACAACTTAATAAGTTTTAAACAAAGTATAACTTAAGATGAATGGCATTCCAAGATCTTGGAAGAGGTTCTCCTTCCATGTTGGTTAACTTGTATGCCCCTTTTCCAGCTTCGGAATCTATCTTATAGGGTCCTTCCCATTTCGGAGCAAGTTTTCCATCAGTTGGGTTGGTAGTATTTTGAAATGCCTTTCTTAGAACTAAGTCACCAATTTGAAATCTTCGTATCCTAATATTCTTGTTATATGATTTGGCTATCTTTTGTTGATATGTTGCCATCCTTATTCTTGCAATATCCCTAAGTTCATCAATAGTATCTAGGTCCTCGGAGAGTGTTTCCTTATTAGACTCTAGATTTTGTAGGCTTGATCTTGCGGTAGGAATAACCATTTCAGTTGGGAGAACGGCTTCAGAACCATACACTAAGGAGAATGGCGTTTGACCAGTTGCATTCTTTGTGGTTGTTCTATCAGCCCATAGGACAAATGGAAGTTCTTCAGCCCACTTTCCTTTCTTAGATCCCAACTTTTTATTAAGGTTGTTAATTATAATCTTGTTGCTTGATTCCGCTTGACATTAGCTTGAGGATGAACAGGTGTAGAGGTGATCATCTTTATGCCCCAGCTTTCACAGAAGTTTATGGTCCTTTTGCCTATGAACTGGGACCCATTGTCACAAGTGATTTCTGCGGGTATTCCAAATCTAGTCAGGATATTCCTCTTTATGAACGAAACTACTTCTTTTTCTCTGACTTGTACGAAGGCTTCTTCTTCAATCCATTTTGAGAAATAATCTGTCATAGCAAGCATAAACACCTTTCCTCCAGGTGCTTTAGGTAGCTTTCCTACTACATCCATTCCCCATTTCATGAATGGCCATGATGAGACTATTGGATGTAGAGGTTCAGCTGGTTGATGAAGTATATTGCTATGTCTTTGACAAGCATCACATTTCTGGGAATAAGACATTGCGTCTCTTCTCATGGTTGGCCAAAAGTATCATGTTCTCAGGATCTTTGAGAATAATGCTCTACCCCCAGTGTGGTTTCCACAATCTCCTTCATGGATATCTTTCATTACTTCCAAACTTTCGGGCTTCTCCAAACACCTTAAGTATGGGCCTGATGTTGATTTCCTATATAAGATATCTCGTATGATTGTGTATCTAGATACTTTTGCTTTAAAAGCTCTAGGATTTGTTTCTTTATCAGGTATTTTCCCTGTTTGAAGATAGTTCTTAATAGGGATAGTCCAGGATATTTCATGTGCTTCTGAGTGAAGAACTTCGGTATTCTTGGGTTCACTATCCTGATCTATATCTTGCATATCTATCGCTGGTCTTAAAATATGTAGGATAGGAATATTAATATCCTCAGGAATTCTTAGGGATGATGCTAAGTTTCCCAATGCGTCTGCTTCGGCATTCTCATCCCTTGGTACTTGAGCGATATCAAAGTTGTAAAAATATCCTGATAGGGCAAGGTTCAAATGGTAACCCACTGTTATTGTGGTAACCCAGTGAACTTTGACCAAAAGTGCCCGAATCTTTGGTTTTTTTTTTCCATGGTCTTTATTATACATATTTAGGGGGGGTTTCTTCTTTGTGTTTTGGCTAATTCGCAGTGCAAATCGAATTTACCTCGGTGTAAATTTGAGTTACATTTCGCAACATTTAGAAAAGTGCAAAAACTTTACACCGATGTAAATTCAATTTGCATTGCGAATTAGCCAAAACACAAAAAAGAAACCCCCCCTAAATATGTATAATAAAGACCATGGAAAAAAAAAACCAAAGATTCGGGCATTTCTTGTCAAAGTTCACTGGGTTACCGTAATTACACAGGGTTCTTATTTGAACCAAATCCTATCCTGATATATCCTTAACTATTTCTAAATATTTTGCTAATTTATCTCCTTTAGTCATGTAAGAACCGTTAAATTGATTGGCTATTAGTAGGGAATCGACAAAAACATGTAAATTTCTGATGTTCATATCCCTAGCTAATTGGAGTCCTGCTATTAGGGCTTCGTATTCTGCTTCATTGTTAGTTGCTTGAAATTCGCAACTGATCGATTGGGGTATTATGTCCCCCTGTGGCGATTTTAGTATAATGCCTAATCCTGTTCCTCTTACATTCGAAGATCCATCTGTGAACAAGGTCCACTCACCAGTATCTTCGTCTAAGATTCTTACTTCTAGATCCACTTCTGGTTGTAGATCACTACTAAAATCAGCCACAAAGTCTGCTAAAGCTTGTGACTTAATTGCTGTCCTTGGTTCATAGATCAAATCATATGTGCTGAGTTTAACTGACCATTTTGCCATCCTTCCTGACAGCTCAGGTTTTCTCAGTACGGATTTGACAGGATAATTTGTTTTAATGTGTATTCTATGTGTTTCAAAGTAATGTCTCAGCTTAGTTGATGCCATAACCAAAGCTAAAATTAGCTTTTCTAAATGAGAATATCGAGTCTCAGCATCTACTAAACTTTTACTTACATAGTACACAGGGTGTTGCGATCCCTGATGATCCTTAACTAACACTACACTTACAGTCGTTCGGGATACTGCTAAATATAGTGATAGAGGTTCGCCATTTTCTGGTCTCATGAGCAATGGTGGTGAGGACAAATATTCCTTCAGATCCTGAAGTGCCTTCTCATGCTCTTCATCCCACTGGAACTTCTTATTCTTTTTAAGAATATCGTAGAATCCTTTAAATTTTTCAGAAGACCTTGAGATGAATCTATTGAGGGCTGCTATTCTTCCCGTTAACCTTTGCACTTCTTTTATGCTCTTTGGGGATTTGAGGTTCAAGATTGCTTGAATTTGTTCCGGGCTAGCCTCTATCCCTCTTTTAGTGACCATATATCTCAAGAACTTTCCTGATCTTACCCCAAAATGACACTTAGATGGGTTAAGTTTCATATTGTAGTGGTCCAGGATATCGAAGGATTCCTGAAGATCCTTAAGGTGATTCTCAGTTATCTTCGATTTGACCACCATGTCATCAATATATACTTCCATAGTGTCCCCCAGTTTCTCTTTGAACATCATGTTGACGAGTCTCTGGTATGTGGCTCCAGCATTCTTCAAGCCGAATGGCATTGCTGTATAGCAATATATTCCTGTTGGTGTCATGAAGGCTGTGTCTTCTTGGTCCGAAGGTTCCATTTGAATTTGCTGAAAGCCCGCTGATGCGTCCATGAAAGTTAGTATTTCATGTCCTGCTGTTGCATCCACCATGGAATCTATATGTGGTAATGGAAATGGGTCTTTAGGACAAGCTTTGTTGAGGTCTGTGTAATCTACACAAACTCTCCATTTTCCATTCTTCTTTTAAACCACGACTACGTTGGCTAGCCACTTTGGAAATTTCACCTCTCTAATCATTTTTGCTTTGAGGAGTTTCTCTACTTCCTCTTGAATGATTAGATTTCTTTCGGGTGCAAACTTCCTTCTCTTCTGGTGGACAGGCTTTATATTCCTATCTATTCCTAATTTGTGTGTAATCACATCTGAGGATATTCCTGTCATATCCTCATGTTTCCATGCGAATGTGGCAACCCTTGATTTCAAAAAACAAATCAGTTCTTTTTCTACATCCTCAGGGATATTGGTTCCTACAAGGACTTTGACCTCAGGATTTTCGGGATTTAAGGGTACTTCCTTTACTTCCTTTTCCCTATATTCCTGAGTATCCCCAAGGTCGCACTTTGATTGCTACGCAGGTGAAGGTTTAGTTGTTCCCTTCATTGAAGACGAGTAGCACTCCTTGGCTTCCTGCTGGTCACTACTGATCTTCACTACTCCCCAAGGCGTCGGCAACTTGACACATTGATGGTAAGTCGAAGGGACTGCTTTCATGTCGTGTATCCAAGGTCTACCTAGTATAATATTGTAACAGGAAAGGGAATCTATAATACAAAAGCGTTGCATAGAGTTTACCCCCTCGATATATACCGGTAGTTTGATTTCTCCAACAGTGGCTTTGGTTTCGCCACTGAATCCGACTAGGATCAGAGATTTAGTTGTTATCTCTGATTCAGGAATATTCATCCTCCTTAGTGTTTCTAATTGGATGATGTTGACCGAGCTTCCTCCATCTATCAATATCCTGCGTACATAGTGGTTAGCAACATACAAAGTAATGACTAACCCATCATGGTGAGGATCCAGGATATCCTCGCGATCTTGTTCTTCGAAGGACACCACTGTTTCAGTGGTGAGTGTTGATGTTTTTGTGGGTCTCTCTCCGTTTTCCATCTTGGCTTCTTTAGCATGTCTTCTAGCTGCAGAATAAGAGGTACCACAAATATCAGAGCCACCAGAAATGAAGTTAATTACCTTTGCATCTCTAGGTGGAGATGTTGCTCTTTTTGGGAATCCGTTGGGATCCTGTTTTCTTTCTTTCTTCTTTCCCAGTAGTTCTTTAAGATGGCCTTTGCTCAATAAGTAGCTTATCTCCTTTCTTAATGCAATGCAGTCCTCCGTTATGTGGCCGAAGTCCTCATGGAAGGCACACCATTTGGATTTGTCCCTTGTAGCAAACTTCTTTTCCTTTTGTGGCCACCTGGCTTTTTCACCTAAGTCCTGCATGGCACACATTAATTCAGGGATATCAACAGAAAAACAATATTCTGATATCCTGGGATATTCTTCGTCATCCTCATCTTCTTCCACAGAGTTGATCTTGTGGTTATCAGTCTTGTAGTATGGCTTAGATTTGAATGACTTGCTGTTAGGTGAGTCCAGCTTTCTCTTTCCTTGATCATTGGGAGGCGTCGTAGTGATCCTCTTTTGGATCTCCTTATCATCCTCCAGTCTTATAAACCTCAATGCACGGTTTCGAACTTCATCCATATTCCTGCAGGGATTCATAACTAAATCATCATAAAAAGGTGAGTCTCTTTGTAAGCCCATCTTAAATGCTTGAACAGCCGTAGTGATATCAAGATTAGGGATATCCAGGGATTCTTTGCCAAATTTGTTGACATAACTTCTGAGGGATTCGTCGGATCCCTGGGTTACCCTATAGAGATCACTAGTCAGCCTTTCTGTAACACCCACTTTATAATAGATTTATTTAAAATACGTGCGGAAATATGGTCCCAGATTTTTCAAAATTTCGACATGACCCATTTTAAAACATCTATTTCCTTACGAAATAAACCTGTTCAGAACCAACAATTTACACACTAGCAAACTATTATCGCCATCACTAATTCATGTCATAGTAACTAGTACTATTTGACAATAATACTATAGAAACCTCCGACTCGTTATAACTTATTTATCCACAGAAACCCAAAACGATATCACACCTATTATAAAATTTGAGTTTCACCAAAACCATTTAGCAACGGGTCATGCGACATATTAGATAACCGATCCGAGACTTGTTCCGTTCCTTATTGCATTGGAGCTTTACCTACAAATTACACCCAACGATTTAAATTAGCAAAACGCTAAGTAAGTAATCCGAGCCACCATATTTGTACAAAGGAATATTTATCACCATCCATGTTAATTAATAATTGCCACCATTTTGTTTAAACTGACATTAGTCAGAGTCCACCATCTATTATATAGTAAGAGAAATCATCTCTTACATATTCACCATCTATAATATAATAAGAAAGAATATCCCTTACATAGTCACCATAAAAATAATATATATATATATATTTTACCACCATAAGTAAGGCATAAACCTTACCTTTTTACCACCATAAGTAAGGTATAAACCTTACATTTTTACCACCATAATCATATACCACCATAAACAAGGTATAAACCTTACATTTTTACCACCATAATCATATACCACCATAAGTAAGGTATAAACCTTACATTTTTACCACCATAATCATATACTACCATAAGTAAGGTATAACCTTACATTTTATCACCCAACGTATATACCACCATGTTAGGGGTTTATCCCCTGCTCAACCACCATATATTTAATACACCATCATGTTAGATGTTTATAATCTATTTTACCACCATATATTAACAAATCACCATATATTTATATTCCACTGCATTAGATGTTTATCCTCTATTCAATCATCAATAAATAATATACCACCATTTTTAGAGGTTTATCCTCTATTTAACTGCCATATCTTTTATAAACTACTATGAATCCATCATATATTTTATAAACTACTATGAATCCACCATATATTTTATAAACTAATAATCCACCATATATTTTATAAACTACTATGAATCCACCATATATTTTATAAACTACTATGAATCCACCATATATACAACCCACGTGTATTCAACTATATCCATACATTAAGCATGTTCAATCATTATTAAACCACCATAACAACTCTAACTTACCAACACATGACTCTGCATCGAATCATGCTTATATCGCTTATCATATAGTAATCCGGTTAAATTACTTACCTCGACTAGAAGATGCTCTTACTCGATTATCCTCTTGATTAAAATCTTGATATCCTGTTAAACTCTCACAGGTCAATATATTTTTATATTTATTCTACCTTTTGTTTCGAAATGTTTATATAAACATTTGCATGAATATACACACACTCATATATGTGTGTGTGTATGTATATATATATTTCATATACTATACATATTCGACCCGTTTGAATTTGTTTAACATATTTATTATACTATGTATAATTTCTCATACTTATCACATTCAAGTTTCAATCGTTCTAGGATAATTGAATTCTAACTTTTATAATAATTTGATCAAATTAACTCATTTGACCCATTTAAGTTAAACTCATATTAATCTCTTCATATGAGTTTTTGACAACTATAACATCTCAATTTCATCTCTATAAATATTTTTAGATTTATACAACAACAAAATCATAGTTTTTCTCAATCACCTCAAATGAGTCATTTTTCTCATCTTACTTTTATGAACCCTAACTGGGTTCCTTTCCATATCTTGACTCTAAACATCAACTAATGTTTAAAACACCGCGAAACAACCCAACAAGAGTTTAGGGTCTTATAACTACTCATAACTTAATCCAATTTCACGTTTCATAAAACTTGGTTCACCACCCACCTTTGAGGATACAACTATGATGATTCAAAGAAAACTGAAAAATAAACGTGATTACCTCAAGTGAATCACAACCTAGACTCGCGATCTAAGCTTAGAATCCCTGGTCGTTGCACGGTTCCTGATCTCGTTGTTGCCCCTTCGTGTGTCTACCCTCTGCCTTGTGAATTTTTTTTGTCTATTCTTTCACCTTTCGTAGACACACATATGCATATATGTTTTTTTTTTTGTATTCTTGATCTGATCGACTAACACCCCCCCCCTCCCAATTTTTTTCTTCTTTGCTCACCGCCTTTCACAAATATCTACGTATATATAATTTTTTTTTTTTGGATGTTGTTCTTGAAGCCACGTGCACCATCAAATATATATATATATTATATTATTAGTTTATTCATTTAACTTTACTACTTTTTTTTTATAATTAGGGTGTTACAAATCTACCCTCCTTATTTAAGGTTTCGTCCCCGAAACCGTTACATTAAGGAAAAAGGTAAGGGTATAATTTCTTCATCTCCTCCGCTGATTTTCAAGTATATTCTAACCCTTTCCTATGTTTTCTCCTTATTTTTACGTGATCAATGGTTTTGTTACGAAGCATCTTCACTTTATGATCAAGAATTTCAACCGTCTTTTCTACATAATTAAGTTTTTCATCTACTTCAATGTCCTCTAATGGAACATATGTAAATTCATGAGATAAACATTTTCGCAAAAATGAAACATGAAAAATGTTACGATAAGCAACATTGCCCACACGAGCTATGATTTTAAAGGGTCCAATAAATCGTGTACTTAACTTTCCTCATTTACGAAAACGTATAACACACTTCCACGGTGAAACTTTTAGTAATACCATGACCCCGGCCTGAAATTCAATGAGCCTTCTACATTTATCAGCATATGATTTCTGATGGTCTTGTGCCGCCTTTAAATGAGCACGAATTTGATCTATTTGATCATTGGTAGCTTTAACTACCTTTTTGTGTGCTAGTTCTCATTGCCCCACTTCTCCCCAACAAACAGGAGTTTGACATTTCCTTCCATAAAACATTTCATAAGGAGGCATCCCAATACTGGAATGATAGCTATTGTTATACGAGAAATCTGCTAAAGGTAGATAATCATCCCAACTACCACCAAAATCAATTATACACGCTCGTAACATATCCTCAAGAGTCTGGATGATCCTTTCACTCAGACCATCAGTTTGGGAATGATACGACGTGCTTAACAACAATTTTGTACCTAATTCTTCCTGAAAGTTTTTTCAAAAACGAGAAGTAAATCGAGTATCTCGATCAGAAATAATAGTCACCGGCACACCATGTCGAGATACTATTTATTTTACATATATCTCCGCCATTTTATCAGAAGAATAGGATTCACGGATAGGCAAGAAATGAGCACTCTTAGTTAATCTATCAACGATGACCCAAATGACATCAAATCCCTTCCTAGTTTTAGGAGGAGACCACTTCATTACTGTCTCAACCTTGGAAGGATCAACAGATATACCACTTGAGTTAACCACATGGCCGAGAAATTGAACTCGTAACCAGAAGACACACTTAGAAAATTTAGCATATAATTTCTCCTTACGGAGTATCATTAACATCTCATGAAGATGTTGAGAATGCTCGTTTTCCGTACAAGAAAATCAAAATATCATCTATGAAAACTATTACTGATTTATCCAACATGAGTCGACACACCCGATTCATAAGTACCATGAAAGCTGCAGGTGCATTTGTAAGTCCGAAAGGCATAACTACGAATTCATAGTGCCCGTAACGAGTACGAAAAGCGGTTTTTTTTTTTTTTTTTTGGCACATCTTCTTCCTTTACCTTTAATTGATGATAACCCGACGCTAGATCAATTTTAGAAAATCAACTGGCTCCTAGCAATTGATCGAAAAGATCATCAATTCTGGGTAACAGATATTTATTCTTACTAGTAACTTTGTTTAACTCTCGGTAATCAATACACATCCGAAAACTACCATCCTTCTTCTTTACAAATAAAACTGGAGCACCCCACGGTGAGATACTAGGACAGATAAATCCTTTATCAAGGAGGTCCTGCAGTTGTGTCATTAACTTTTGCATTTCGGAAGGTGCTAACCAGTAAGGAGCTTTTGCAACCGGTTTTTTTTTGCTTCTGGCTTCCAGTCAATTCGAAATTCCACTTCTCTGTCTGGTGGAACACTCAATAACTCTGTTGGGAAAACATTGCTAAACTCGTTCACCACCTGCACCTTTTTCAATTTAAGGTCTTCTTTATTAGTGTCGATAACATATGTAATGTAGGCTTTGTACCCGTGGCTTAAATATTTCTTTGCCTTTACGTATGTACAAACTACAACACCTCCCTTTCTTTCGCCATTTATCAAAATTGGTTTCCCACTTGACATCGTAAACTGTACAACCTTTCGGTTACATATAATATTTGCATAGCATTGTGACAACCAATCCATACATACTATAGCTTTGAATTCCTTTATAACTAAAGGAATTAAATCGACACTAAAATCATCCCCATCTATGTTCAGTAGACAATTACTTATAGACATTGAACAATAAACAACTCTTGTTGTTAGCCACATCAATTTCTAATGGTTTAATCAATTTATCAACTATGAACGAGGTATGCTTAGCGAATTCAACACAAATAAAAGACCTACTAGCCCCCCCTCCCCCGAGTCAACTAAGATAGTGCAGGAATAGGATTTATTAAGAATATACCTGTTACCACATCAGGAGTAATCTTAACCTCCTCTGCTATTATTTGAAATGCTCTGCCTTTTGGCTTCGGGGCTTAAGACCTTTTTACCTCGTTTTCCTCACTATTTCACCCCCCCTATGAATCCTGGATTTAGTTTTTTTTTTGGCATTCACTCCTTACATTTCCAGGTTGATAACAATTGTAGCACAACTTCACTGCACTAAACCAATGCAAGGATGTGTGACCCAGTTTCCCTATTTGAAACATATAATATGAACAGCTCTACACTTTCATGAGTGCCTTTTCCCACAATTTTTACAACAACATGTTTAAATCATAAATTTTTCTTTCTTAGAAGGTGGAACAATTTAGTTTTCATCACTAGAATTGTTAACTCAACCTTCCGGTGTTTCTCCCCTTTCATTAATGATTTAACCTCAATTACGACTATTACGTTCACCCACCGGTCCATCCATCATAGGCATCTACTTACACCTACACCTCGGCTATCCGCATAAATGTTATTCAACACCAATCATCATGTCTCATTATGTTCACCCACCGGTCCTTCCATCATAGACGTTTGTTAGCACTTTTGGCTATCCACACACCTATGGTATATTTTATAACAATTTAACTTCGAATGATTTTGTTACTTCCTCTAATATCTACTTCCTGTTTCCTTCTTTATATTCTAGTTTACCTCCACCATTATGTGAAACTCATTGTCTTCACTTTCGTGTTCTTCCACTATTTTTGGTATTTCTCCACCCTCAGCTGAAAATTTACCTCTATTAGGGTCTATATATTTATAGATACATATATATGTATCACCGCTTTCTTACTATGTCTCCTTATCACCATTCATTTATATTTAACATTCATTTAGTCACCACTATATTAACACCACAATATAAGCATTATCATAATGCTTCCATAAATTTAATCTTATTCACCTCAACATAGTAACACTTAATACTTTAGAACAATGATCATAAATGACCCGAGTGTCGTATATAAATCATAACACTGGCCAGGTGTGATGATTAATATACTTCATCCAAGTAAGTATATTCACATTATTCTAACGTATCACATGTTATACTAAGATGAAATCAACATACCTGTAAACTCGTGCAATATCTTTGGAACATCTCGGATCAAGTTTCACCCTTTCAAATTTATGAGCACAAAATGTTTGAGTTTAAGTATCTTTACACCCAATACTTAAGTCTCTCAAACCAGTGCTCTGATACCAAACTTGTAACACCCACTTTATAATAGATTTATTTAAAATACGTGCGGAAATATGGTCCCAGATTTTTCAAAATTTCGACATGACCCATTTTAAAACATCTATTTCCTTACGAAATAAACCTGTTCAGAACCAACAATTTACACACTAGCAAACTATTATCGCCATCACTAATTCATGTCATAGTAACTAGTACTATTTGACAATAATACTATAGAAACCTCCGACTCGTTATAACTTATTTATCCACAGAAACCCAAAACGATATCACACCTATTATAAAATTTGAGTTTCACCAAAACCATTTAGCAACGGGTCATGCGACATATTAGATAACCGATCCGAGACTTGTTCCGTTCCTTATTGCATTGGAGCTTTACCTACAAATTACACCCAACGATTTAAATTAGCAAAACGCTAAGTAAGTAATCCGAGCCACCATATTTGTACAAAGGAATATTTATCACCATCCATGTTAATTAATAATTGCCACCATTTTGTTTAAACTGACATTAGTCAGAGTCCACCATCTATTATATAGTAAGAGAAATCATCTCTTACATATTCACCATCTATAATATAATAAGAAAGAATATCCCTTACATAGTCACCATAAAAATAATATATATATATATTTTACCACCATAAGTAAGGCATAAACCTTACCTTTTTACCACCATAAGTAAGGTATAAACCTTACATTTTTACCACCATAATCATATACCACCATAAACAAGGTATAAACCTTACATTTTTACCACCATAATCATATACCACCATAAGTAAGGTATAAACCTTACATTTTTACCACCATAATCATATACTACCATAAGTAAGGTATAACCTTACATTTTATCACCCAACGTATATACCACCATGTTAGGGGTTTATCCCCTGCTCAACCACCATATATTTAATACACCATCATGTTAGATGTTTATAATCTATTTTACCACCATATATTAACAAATCACCATATATTTATATTCCACTGCATTAGATGTTTATCCTCTATTCAATCATCAATAAATAATATACCACCATTTTTAGAGGTTTATCCTCTATTTAACTGCCATATCTTTTATAAACTACTATGAATCCATCATATATTTTATAAACTACTATGAATCCACCATATATTTTATAAACTAATAATCCACCATATATTTTATAAACTACTATGAATCCACCATATATTTTATAAACTACTATGAATCCACCATATATACAACCCACGTGTATTCAACTATATCCATACATTAAGCATGTTCAATCATTATTAAACCACCATAACAACTCTAACTTACCAACACATGACTCTGCATCGAATCATGCTTATATCGCTTATCATATAGTAATCCGGTTAAATTACTTACCTCGACTAGAAGATGCTCTTACTCGATTATCCTCTTGATTAAAATCTTGATATCCTGTTAAACTCTCACAGGTCAATATATTTTTATATTTATTCTACCTTTTGTTTCGAAATGTTTATATAAACATTTGCATGAATATACACACACTCATATATGTGTGTGTGTATGTATATATATATTTCATATACTATACATATTCGACCCGTTTGAATTTGTTTAACATATTTATTATACTATGTATAATTTCTCATACTTATCACATTCAAGTTTCAATCGTTCTAGGATAATTGAATTCTAACTTTTATAATAATTTGATCAAATTAACTCATTTGACCCATTTAAGTTAAACTCATATTAATCTCTTCATATGAGTTTTTGACAACTATAACATCTCAATTTCATCTCTATAAATATTTTTAGATTTATACAACAACAAAATCATAGTTTTTCTCAATCACCTCAAATGAGTCATTTTTCTCATCTTACTTTTATGAACCCTAACTGGGTTCCTTTCCATATCTTGACTCTAAACATCAACTAATGTTTAAAACACCGCGAAACAACCCAACAAGAGTTTAGGGTCTTATAACTACTCATAACTTAATCCAATTTCACGTTTCATAAAACTTGGTTCACCACCCACCTTTGAGGATACAACTATGATGATTCAAAGAAAACTGAAAAATAAACGTGATTACCTCAAGTGAATCACAACCTAGACTCGCGATCTAAGCTTAGAATCCCTGGTCGTTGCACGGTTCCTGATCTCGTTGTTGCCCCTTCGTGTGTCTACCCTCTGCCTTGTGAATTTTTTTTGTCTATTCTTTCACCTTTCGTAGACACACATATGCATATATGTTTTTTTTTTTGTATTCTTGATCTGATCGACTAACACCCCCCCCCTCCCAATTTTTTTTCTTCTTTGCTCACCGCCTTTCACAAATATCTACGTATATATAATTTTTTTTTTTTGGATGTTGTTCTTGAAGCCACGTGCACCATCAAATATATATATATATTATATTATTAGTTTATTCATTTAACTTTACTACTTTTTTTTTATAATTAGGGTGTTACACTTTCAAACGTCCTGCTACAAGAAAACTGATTGTTAAACAGATTAATTAAGTGAGCAAATGAAGTAATAGAATAGGGAGGAACGTTAAGCAGCCATTTCAGGGCTGCCCCTGTTAATGTTGACCCAAATCCTTTGCATAAGCATGCTTCCTTTAGATGCGGGGGTATAGGGTTAGTTTCCATTCTTTCCCTATATTGCGCCACATGTTCTTCAGGGTCAGTGGTTCCATCATACAACTTCATTGTTGGAGTTTGAAATCTTTTCGGGATTTCAGCATCACATATAGGTGGAGCGAATCTGGATATCCTGTGAGTGGTTGTTGATACTTCCAGGATAGGTTTGACTATTCCTGGTACACTTGAGATCATATCCCGGAGTTTCTGTATTTCCTTGGCCACTTGAGGAGATATCCCTGAATCCTGCGAAGAACCAAGATTAGTAGTTTCAAATGGAGAATAATTATAAGTGTTGCTAGTAATGGGAGTTAGATAAGAAGTTCCCGGGATATTCGTATCATCCCGAGATATCCTTAACCCTTGAGATCCCGATGGATCTCCCAGACTAGTCTGCATAGGAATAAAGTCTCCAGAGTGGTTTCCGGATATCCCTGATGTCCCAAAATCAAGGATTTTTGGAATTATTGGAGTAGTAGTCTCTGGCCGTTTATTCTTTTCAGCCTTCAAATTCTCCATTTCCTTGAGAAGTCTTTGATTCATGCGTTGCTGATCGATCATTTGTTGCTGTACCTGTTGAAACATATTCAAAATGTCGTCATTAGAGATTAATATGGGGGTTGAAGTGGTCATCTTTGTCGATGGAGTACTAGCAGCAACAAAAGTGGTCTTCTTTCCAGAACTTTCTGGTTTCTTCGTGAAAACAGGGATCTGCGAGGACACGTTAGTAGTAGTAGCAGAGACAATAGGTAATGAAGAGGTTGATCTCGGTTGTGAAGCCATTTTTCACTGTATTTTTCGAAAAAACGCCTTTAAAACAAGATTTTAATTATGAAAAACACAAGTTTGCCCCACGGTGGGCGCCAAATTGTTTCGGGTAAAAATTAACAAGTGTAATTTTTAGCAAAACCGAATTAGTTTTGTGGGGTATTGTGTTTAACAATCAAGAAAATAGTTTGACAGTAATGTTTAACAAGAATATCCCTGAGGATACCTAGGGATATTTCAGAATATAAAATAGAAAAACAGCCAAACACACGAGATTTATACGAGGAAAAGCCCTTAATCCCTTAGGATTGCCGGCATAAAAACCTCGGGAGGTGACAATCGTCACTCTGCCTTGTTTATATTAAACTAACAAAGTAAAAGTTACAAAGAAAGAGCACAAATGATCGATTGCTAAGTGTATGTTTCTGTGAATATGATTGCGAATAGTGATATAATAGTTGGTTGTGTGCCGGATGTCCCTAAAATCGATCATGAGCCTCAATATATAGTCAAAAATATACAATATTGGTCAAATAGTCGTTCCTCAATAACCGGTTCTTCCTCCAATCAGCTCTCGAACACTTCTCATGAACGTTGGCATGTTTCTCACGTTTCTTCTTATCATTCCAGAAAAATAGGCTTGCTAGTTATACAATCTGTTGACTTAAATTCAAATATTAGCAATACATGTGGCATTAAATAATAATAACATCATTTACATTATTATTATACAGTAATTAAGTCATCAGATCATATAAATTTATATACGCAAATATTCCTAAATATTCTGAAATATTCTGTATTCCGAAATATTCCCAATTATGAGGTAACTTTTTTGAGGTATAACAGATATCATGCTCATATATATAGGCCTATAGGGTTGTACAAAATACTCTTCGCTCGATAACCTCTAGGAAAAAACTCAAAAAACTTGTTTGAATTTCGCTCGGTTTTAAACAAGCTGAGCACACTTGGTTCAGTTTCTAAACGAGGCTAGCACGAGCCAAGGAAAGCTCACTCGAACAGCCGCTCGTTTGGCTCTCTTGTTAAGTATAACTAAATTATAAGTTTTTTACCAATAATATATATATATTAATTTTTTTTATTAACAGTAATAAGTTACAAGTTTTTTACAATGAATCGTGATGTTAGTGTATTCAAACTAATAAATAATGATGTTGATTATTTAAACTTTTTTATATTTGTTTATTACGAAAATTTGTAATTTTTGAACATAATTTTTGTTTTGGAATTGTAAGTGATAGAACTTATTTTTTTTTTAATTATTTTGATTAAAATTGTTATCAATATTTGAATTTACATTAAATTTTATTTTGAAACCGAGATAAACCGAACCAACCTGAGTCGCTCGGTTTTAAAACAAGCAGAGCAAACGAGCACAACGTGTAACATACCAGGACAGAAAACCGTACCAAGATATTGTCCGCTTTACCTACCGGGCTCATAGTTTTGTTCTCATATCGCGAAGTCATGTAAAACGCGTTTTGATAGAGTAGGTTTCCACCCTCATATAAGAAGGCTTGTGTTCTCCTACTCCATCGAGGTAGGACATCATAATCCACCCCCTTAAGGAACCCAACGTCCTCGCTGGTGCATCAGTCCGGTCCTTGGCTCTGATAACAATTGTAACATCCCATGACAAAAAGTTGTACCAATATATTGTTCGCTTTACCTACCGGGCTCACGATTTTGTTCTCACATCACGAATTCATGTAAAACGCGTCTTCATGGAGTACGTTTCCACCCTATATAAGAAGGCTTGTGTTCTCCTACTCCACTGATGTGAGATCATCACACAACATGTAGCTTGATTTTGCAAATCTGAGACAAGTCGAGCCGCTAATTTTGTAAACGAGCCGAACATGATCATACATTTGCTTGGTTTGGTTCGGCTCGTGAACAACTCTAGATGATAAGCTTTATTTAAATTATAAGTGTATGTACGAATGATTTGTGAATGTTGTTACTTAGTGGTTTAAAAACTTGACCAATCAGGAACCAGAGGAAGGAGTCATGTGAGCCGCCCTAAAACGTATTGGCCAGTTGAGTCAATTTATTGCTCGAACCGAGAACCAGATAGGGGATCAGACTGGGTATGGTTTTTTTCCCCACTAAATCTAAAGAATGAGACATGAAAATGAAACATTGTATTTTTTGAACATGATTATATTTATTTGAACATTAATTATATATGTTTGTTTAAATGTGTTTAAAATTTATAATTTTTTTAGTACTTTTAACTATTTGTTATGTCTATCTAGTACTTGAATCTAGTCTGACATGCCCGTGTAGTGACCGGTAAGATATCTGGTTTAATTTTTGTACTATAGTTATGAAAACATTGCTTTTCCTATCTTATATTGTATGATATACATTAGGTACGTAAATGAACCGGTCACTTAATGAATAATGAATTGTTTGGTTTAAAGTATGTTTATATTATTTTGTTTAGTAAATGAACGAATATGAAAATTGTTATTCTTGCATATTTGGTTCGTTTGCAGCCTTACTAAAAGCAACTTAGTTGTTATTATGATTATATTAGATGCATCTTTTTATTTATTATATATGTCAGAAGAGTATAAAAGATAATTTCTTCTTGTTATTGTTGGTTTCTAAACTCTTTAAATACAATGTCTCACTTCTTAGATCCTTTCGTGAGTTGAAAAAATTTTTGTATAGAATCACTTCAATATATATACATGAGGTTGAATTCACTAAGAAGATATTTTTGTCTAAGAATAATAGGAAATAACAGAAATTTGACATGTGTCATTAGAAAAACAAAAATATAGTACAAAAAACAAAACGTAGTACAAAAAAACAAAATCCAGTCAAAAGAAACAAAATCATGTACAAAAAATAAAAAATATAGTATAAAAAAATAAAGTACAAAAAAATAAAAATCCAGTACAAAAATAATAAAAATGTAGTGTATGTTTCGGGTAAAAATTAACAAGTATAATGTTTAGCAAAACCGAATTAGTTTAGTGAGAAATTGTGTTATATAATCAAGAAAACAATTTGTAAGTAAAATTCTATAAAAATATCCCTAGGATTCTATAAAAATATCCCTGAGGATCCCTAGGAATATTTCAGAATATAAAATAAAATAAACAGCTTACACACGAGATTTATACGAGGAAAATCTCTTAATCACTTAGGATTGCCGGCACAAAAACCTCAGAAGGTGACAATCGTCACTCTGCCTTGTTCTTATTAATAAAATCAAATGAAATTATAATACAAGAGCACAATTAATCGATCACTATGTGTTGTGAAATCTGAATCTCGCAAATATGAACAAGAAATAAGCAGTAGTAAGCAAGGTGAGATGTGTGTATTCCTAGATCGATATTGCCTCAATTTATAACATGAAAACGATACAACGGCAGTCTAAGTTAGTTCCACAATATCCGGTTCAACTCCAAATGGTGTGCCAACTGAATTCTCGTAGCCATTGCTGACGTCTCCATGTAGTTCACGATTATTCCGAATAAATAGGAACAACTATTGCTATCAACCTGTTGACTCAGTTCAAAAGTTAATAGCACATGCTGAATAATAAAATAACAATAATTAAATATAAATCATTATTATTTACTATTAAGGTTATCAGATCATAGAAATTCATATATACGAATATTCCTAATTATCCTGAATTATTCGGAATTATAAGAATAAATTTTTACAGGCATAACAGTACACAAAACAAAAATACATTACAAAAAACACAAAAACCCCGTACAAAAAATATAGAACAAATCTATTATTAAAATAAAATTCGAGTACAAAAAATAAGATATTAATGCATCTAAATTGTAATAATACATGTCAAATTCTTATTAGTTTTCACTATTTTTAAGCAAAAAACTCTTCTTATTTAATTTTTCCCCTGTACACATAATGTAATGTAAATAACACGTAAAAGTACTTGTTAATATTTATCAAGTGTTAGCCATTTATTATATATCTTTAATTTGGCTTTCCATATTGTTATACCTTTAAACTGATAATTGACCAAACATACATGTCCCATTATCAATAAAAACATATGTTGGAATTAAACATGTTGGGTCTTGGAAGGATTAAGCTGTCGGTAATTGAAGTCTTTATTTCATATATTTATAAATGTATCTAAAATATATTTATTGCTATAACTATTTTAAACTGTTTATTTTTAGCACTAAATATGTTTCCTTTTTGCGTAACATTATGATCAAACGAGACTTAATTTATGCATGCGAACTATTAATTACGTTACTTTGGATCCAAAATTTCATTTATTACATATATACCCAATCCAAAATTTTAATTACATATATCCCTTTATAAATTTCATTTATTACATATATACCCAATCCAAAATTTTAATTACATATATCATCTCCTCTAATTCTAAAAATTTCAAATATACTCATTTTAATTAAAATGAATTCAGGAATTATTGTTTTACCCTTACTTCAAAAAAATTTATTATACCTATTTTACCATTGCTTCAAATATACATCTTTAGGTGTCGTGTACCAAACCGTTCAAAAAAAAAACATACATCTATTTTTACGTGTTTTCCCTTTTTTTTAGTTTTTTTGCTTCTTTTTTTTCGTGTCTTTTTTTTCATTTTTAATTGACGGAGCTGGAGTCGTAACATATGGAGTGTTTACGTATGTTTACATTCAAAGGGTTACAACGTGTAACGAGAGAAAAGTTGGGTATATATGTATTTAAATTTTTTAGTTGGGTATATATGTAATTATACCTCAAAAGAAAGGTATAAATGTAATTAAATTTTTTAGTTGGGTATATATGTAATTTGACTTCAAAAGAGGGGGATATATGTAATTAAATTTTTTAGTTGGGTATATATGTAATTAGACCTCAAAAGAGAAGGATATATGTAATTATACATAGTTTTTATTAGACTTTATAATATTGATCCATAGCAAAATAAATAAATTTGGATAAACAATTATTGTGTTTTGTGTTGAAATGAATAAAATTATGACATATAACAAATTGAGATAGGTAACATCTTAACACAACATGAGTCAAAATGAATAACTTTAAAATTATGTGAATATAATAAATTCAAATTGATAACAATGATCAATAATAGATATGGGGAATGAACAAATATAAAGAAATTTTTGCCTAAAAAGATTAGAAATTAATAAAAGCTTGACATGTGACATGTTAAAAAAAAGAAATGATTAATAATTTAGGTATAAAATCTTATTTTTTGTACTGGATATTTATTTTTTTACTATATATTTATTTTTTGGAAGTAGATTTATTTTTATTATGTATTTTTTTCTACTAGATTTTTTTGTATTGTCTTTTTTATACTGAATTTTTATTTTTGTGTACTACTTTTTTATTATTTTGTACTGGATTTTTGTACTAATTTTTTTGGTTTTTTGTTCGTACTGAATTTTGTTTTTGTACCGGATTTTATTTTTGTCTTGAATCTTTATTTTTATATATATTTAGAATGTCACATATCATGCTATAATTGGTTCTTATTTTTTTTAAGCAAAAATCCTTTCATATTGGATCCGATGAGAAAATCATTAAAAGAAATTGTTTGTTTCGTTACAAGTCATTTTAAGTTAAACTAAATTGATATTTTTTAAAAATTACTTATTTAAAACCAACCCACCAATTTTACCAAGCTTAGTATTTATATTGTTTCAACTGCCTTGAGGAATTACATGGAAAACCTAACCTAAGTTGTATAAATTTTACGTCTGTGTTAATTATTTTATAATAACTTACATAATAAGAATGTCTTTGTTTTAAGAGTAAATTATCAAGATGGTCCCTGTGGTTTATTATTATTTCGCTTTTGATTTTTAGGTTTCATAAATTACTCATATGGTCCCTAACATTTAACATTTGTATCTCATATAGTCCTTATGTGAGGGTAATTTGGTCAATTATATGAGGATAATTTTGTGACCTAAGGACTATATGTATTACTATTACCATCCGTAATACCCATCCTACTAAAATCTCATCCTACCGAAATTTTCTGTCACTATATCACCCCCACTAAAAATGTGAGCAAGAGCTCCAACGGGGAGCAGGAGCCGCCCGGTTCCAAAATTTGATCCCGCCGGGGGGGTGTTCGGATGCCGCAGCCCTGCTGCACCCCACTCGTCTCGCGGCTTCACCACTACAGGATTAGGGTCTTGTGAAACAGACCATAAAGCAAGATATTGTCGAGCAATCAAAAATTGATACGTCATTATTATTTGGGAATTTAAGGAAAAACTAAGATAAACAAGGAAAATTTTTTTTTAAAAAATAGTTTTTTTTGTTGTCACCTCTTAAGAAATTAAATAATAATTTTGTAAGCAAAATATTTATTATGCGAATTTAAAACAGCGAACTCTATTTGATGTTAATTTTCACAGTAATTCAATATCTGAGTTGCACGTTACGTGAAAAAATGACACACATATCGTATCGTTGTCATGTTATAAGAAAACAATTAGGTAGATATTTATTAGTAGTGGACACTTGTAAAACTAGCCTTTTAACTTTGAAATTTTTTTAAAACTTGCTTTTTAATTTTTTAAAATATCACTTTAATTCCTTTAGCTTTTAAAGTTTAAATCTTATCTTCTATAACAGAGTCTTCTAGTTTTATACACTTTCTTTATTTACTTCAATATGCTAATGTTATTGAGGTAATACATGTAATAAAGTTTGTAAACACGTTAGTTACCATTGACTTTTTATATCTTTCTATTAGAGTACTTTGTGAAATTTTATATCGTGACATATTGGTCATAATATTGTTTTGCATCTATGTTTCAATATTTATAAGTGACATGTTGCTACATAAAATATTTTTTTAATCGTACAACCAACTCACATTTAATGCACATGTTTCAATTTTACCACCCACTGCTCCATAGCTGATACATGGGGATCGATTTTATGTGTTTTTTAGTTTTTTTTTAACAGCAAATTTTTACACCTTTGTTCATTATGAGACTAGAACCCTCAACCTATTTTAAGAAGGACACATTAACATACCTTGATACCATTATGACAAATGCCCTTTGGTTTATGTGTTTTTTAGTTATGCCGTCAAGTTAACACACACGCTCAATTTTTGCTAGTTAGATTCGTATGTATTGTTATAATCTGAATTGAATTTAATTTTTCTCCATTTTTCAGTTTTTTTTTGAACGGCAATTTGTATCACTGATGGGTCAAAAACCCAACCACTTATATCCACACCCAATAGGAGGAAACCCACCGTAGGTGAGAGAAAACCCCATAGCCTATCATGGAACCCTTGTTTTATCTATGTCAGGGCTTGAACCCGTGACCTACCCAATATTGAAGCCACAGAGTACCTCCCCTCAACCACTTGAGCTGAGGATCATTGGTCTCTATTTTTTTAGTTAGGTTTTCAAACATATATAAAACATCCACCAAAGGGCATTTGTCCCAATGGTATCAAGGTGTGTTAAAGGTGTCATTCCTAAAATAAGTTGAGAGTTCTTACGTTCTAATCCTATAGTGGACAAAGCTGGAAAAGATTTGCTGTTTCAAATATATATATATATATATATATATATATATATATATATATAGGGTAAGGTTCTCCTAAAAAGTCTATTTTGCCTAAGAAGGCTAAGAAGGATTTTAAAAACTCGAAAACCGACTCAAAGAAACCCCGATTGAACTCATTTTTGCGTCATTGGAACCGGCTTGTCGAACCCTAAAACCCAAACCTTAAATCATAAACAATAAACCCTAATACTAAAACCAAAACTTTAAAAACAAATCTTTAACATAAAGATACAACTTAAAATCTAAAAACCAAGCCCTAAAACCTAAAATCTAAATCTAGTTGTTAAAACGAAAACTTAAAATCTAATATTGTAGGGTTCGATGAGACGGTTCCAATGCCATCAAAATGAGTTCAATCGGAGTTCGTTTGGGTCGGTTTTCAAGATTTTAAAAATCCTTCTTAGTCTTCTTAGGCAATATATATATAGGGGAAGGTTCAAATGGTAACCCAATCCAAGTGTGGTAACCTATTAACTCATTTTCATTGGTTGTTAAAATAAAGCCTTTTGAAATAAGTGGTCCATATTCAATCTGAAAAAGTCAAAAAAACATGTGGATGAGATTTGTTTAAGGGCATTTTTCACATTTAGTGGGGTGTACTTGATTCCTTTTTTTTAAAAAAATTTACCCCCAAGTTTTTAAACACTCGTAACTTTTATATACATTATTATTTTTTTATAAAAATTTCACCATTAAATTTGTCACTTTTTTATCTTTAATTCAAGTATAATTTTTCAAATTTTTTTAAAATTTTCGTAATTTGCACTGATGCAGCGACGTTTTACACTGCTGCAACGACATTTTACACTGACGTAACGAAATTCATTTTTTACACTGATTTAACATTTGGTGGGGTGTACTTGATTTCTTTTTTAAAAAAAGTTTACCCCCCAATTTTTTAAACACTTATAACTTTTATATACATTATTATTTTTTTATAAAAATTTCACCATTAAATTTGTCACTTTTTTATCTTTAATTCAATTATAATTTTGTGAAATTTTTTTAAAATTTTCGTAATTTGCACTGATGCAGCGACGTTTTACATTGATGCAACGACGTTTTGCACTGACGTAACGAACTGCATTTTTTTACACTGATGTAATCACAATGATGT
Organism: Mikania micrantha; assembly: GCA_009363875.1. NCBI lineage: Eukaryota > Viridiplantae > Streptophyta > Magnoliopsida > Asterales > Asteraceae > Mikania > Mikania micrantha. Next base: position 14,031,621 of record CM018688.1, read on the forward strand.
AACGAGCTGAATTTTTACAAAGTTTTCGTAATTACATTGATGTAAGGATCTGGATTTTTTCAAAGTGTTCTTAATTTTTTAAAATATTAATGAACTAATTTTTGTAATAAAAAATAATTTGTAACAAGATGGAAAGATTTTACGTTGGTGTAATTGCAAACGCTCGAAAAAATGAGAGAAAAATTACGAACGCTAAAAAAAAACATGTTAAACGAGATTTTGAAACATTTTAAACGAAAAAATGAGATAAAATTACGAACGCTCGAAAAAACATGTTAAACGAAAAAATGAGAGAAAATTACGAACTCTCGAAAACATTTTAAAGATGGAAAGATTTTGAAAAAACGAGAGAAAATTATTATATTTATTGTTCGTTACGTTGGTGTAATTACGAACGCTCGAAAAAAATTCAAAAAAAAATTGGCATGACTATTATAAAATTAACGAGAAAAATATAACGAGTTTAATGATGTAATTTTTATAAAAAAATAACATAGTATAAAAAAGTTATAAGTGTATAAAAATCAAGGGGAACTTTGATTTAAAAAAAAAGAAAATGGATATATATTTATGATGTGGGTGAATCTGATTGGCTTAAATAGGTTAATAAAAAGTCCATAATGCCCTTATTAAAGTAAAAGGGAATCTATGATGTTGGTGAATCTGATTGGCTTAAATGGGTTAATAGGTTACCACAAATATGGTGGGTTCTTATTTGAACCAAATCATATATATATATATATATATATATATATATATATATATATATATATATATATAACATCCTCTGCATATAATAAACAGAAACAATAATAAACGCACCTCAATTTTGTAGCTCATCTAAAAATTCTTTTACACATGTTCTCTTTTATGAATTATTAAATGTCACGTATTGACTTCATGTTTTAATCTATGTATAACTTGTGCAATACAAATTATTAAATCTATTTTTATTATATAAAAATAAATAGATGTACATGTGGTGATAGACTGATAGCTTGAGGGGTAGAGTCTAAATTAATAAATTAGTTGGAGTTAAATATATTGGGGTTGGATATACTTGAAAACAAATTTTATTTAAAAATATTAAGAACTAATAAAAGTTTAACATGTGTCATGTTAAAAACATAAAAAATAAATATAGTACAAAACCAAAATTCAGTATAAATAAATACAATATAAGAAAACAAAAATCCAATACAAAAAAAATTAAGTACAAAAAAGAAAAATCTAGTACAAAAAATAAAAATCCGGTAAAAAAACAAACATCTAGTATAAAAACAAAAATTTTGTACAAAAAAATAAAAATGTAATACAAAAAATAAGATGTTATGCCTAAATTATCATTTATTCATTTTTTATCATGCCACTTGTTAAACTTATATTGATTCATACTCTTTTTATGTAAAAATATCTTTTTATTTGATTATTTATATAAATATATTACAATCTTGAGGTTAAGGGGACTTAATTATACAAATTGATGTAAAAAAATAAAGTTAATAAAATTAATTTTGGCCGTTAATGAACATTCCATATTTGCAAAAATAATAAAATAAAATAAAATATATGTATTTAAAAATATTTGGAATATGAAAATCCTTTTATGTTTTAAAATATCATTTTTTTTCGGATATTATTGAGTGTTGTTTAAGTCTTGATGTTGTAAGCTTTATACACGTTGAATCTGAAAATAGTGAAGCAGGTCCCTTGGCTTCCCATTAAAGCAACCACATTCCATTTCTATGAATATTTTTAAAATTAGTTTACTTTTTAATTTTATTTCAAAATCAACAAAAACATTATGAATTTAAGATGTACGTATCGGAGGTTCGAAGGGTAGCTTTAATTTAATTGCTAATATCAAAAAAAGTTAGTTAAGTTTTTGTATTAGAATTATATTTTTAGGTTATTTGATGCTAATTTATGCATAAAATTTTCGTCATTAATTTCTTAATCAACATGCTTTAGATCGATAACATAAACATGTAACCAGTTTAAAAAGAAAAACAACTAAAGGCTTTCAATATTTAATATTATATTATAATCTCATTGAATTGTATATTTATATAAGTTTTTTTAAACGGTAAATTTTTGTATCACTCACGGATCACTATAGTATTATCGTGACACTATCAGTACTACCTGATCATATGTATCACTAAGTCACCAGTTATAGAGAATACCCAATACTTTGAGAAAAAATCCGCTTGTAAGATTCTAAATTAGGACCTTTTGCTTCTTGAGTTTTATCCCACCACAAAAAATACCGCTAGGTTATAATGCTTTTGTTTATACATTTTAATCTCAGTAATAATTTATTTGATCATTTGTTAATTGACTGGTGTTTTCTTTTTTAGGATCGGTTTCCTCATTAAAGCTTGTCGGATTACTATATTTTTTTACCGAAAATAAATTATTTGGCGGATAACATAACATTTAAAGAAAACTCTTATTTTTCTAATTTTGTAACAGATAAAACTACATTTTTTTAAACAACCCAACAAATTTGGCATCACATCACCATCGTGGGCGCTTCTAGTCTTTAGGAGTATGGATTCACAGTAATCCATCGCATTACCTTTTGTTTTCGAACGGCTTAAAAAGTAAGTGATCATACTAATATTTTTAAGCATTAATCCTTCATGTACGTTTTTTTAAGGAGTTTGGCAACTTGAAATGAGCAAGTGATCTTTGTGATAAAATTGTATGTCAACAAATACTTAGATCTCTATAGGATTTGGATCACTGACGGATCATAAACCCACCCGATCATATGCACACCCAATAGAAGGAAACTCATCATATGTGAGAAAAAACTCTCTAGCCCAGCATGAAACCATATTTTGTCCATGACAGGACTTAAACCCGTTACCTCCCCAATATTGAAGCCACAGGGTACATCCCTCAACCACTTGAGCTAGGATAATTGGTTATATATGATCTTGTTAAAATCACTTTCCGGTCATATAAATATAGCAAACAAAATGATAGGTTTTTTTTTGAACGGGATTTGATCTCAGCTTGTGAACCACTGATTTTCAGGTCACGTCACCAAGATCTAGTTAACATGACCTCTGTTGAGACCCCACCACCACCCTAGCAGGAAACCGTACCGGAAAACCCCCTGACCTCTCAAAGACCCATATTTCGCCTTGTTAGGGATTTGAACTCATGACCTTCTATTTGGAAAGCCAATGGTACCGGTAAGACAAAGCCCCTTTGGTAAAATGATAGTTATTGACGGTTAAACATTCGGGACCGCCACCATTCACCAGGGGCTCTACCCTTGGATGCTGCCAGGGGGCGCTGCCCCTAGCTAGGACCCCGCAAAAGGATGCGACCCTGTCGACTCCCGCTTGGTCTGGACCTCTAAAAACTTAAACAAACATGCACTCTGCACCTCAGAACTCTTTAATGGCGATGCACATCTGAACTCTTTAATGATGATGTGTTTTTAGTTATTAACTTAATGTATCACATTGTTATTACTTGATGAACAATTAAACATTACAAGACCTGAACCGTCAAACCGACCCGGAAATTTTTATGTTCGGAATCGTCTAATTGAAGCGTTTGAAAATAGATAACCCACTCAAAAAATTTCCGAATCACTATTGTGTCGTTAGTGAACCTTTATATTGATTTTCGTGATGTAAATTTTAATTTGTTAGGAACCGTTTGAATTATCGTAGAGCCTTTTAGTTTGCACGTCAATATATAGCGGTTCATATTCTAGCACGTTACAAGGTTCCTGAATCGTCTTCTCACTTAATTAAAATTTTAGAGTGCATGAATGAATATTTCTAATTTATCTATATCTATTCCTTGTTTCAAATATGTACATCCATAAGTAAATTTTAATAATATTAAAATAATCAGTAGATCGTAATTCCATTTTGAAATTGTGATATTAATTTTTATATCAATTAGTAATACATGTTAAGATTAGGTGAAATCAGTCATTGTGTTTGAACGATAAAAACCGTGTTTACATTTCAAATAAAAATATAATAATTATTGCATACTCTTCTAATCATTTTTATTCATTGTGGCATAAGTGTTTATATTTCATTCCATCAATAGTGAAATGATTTTTTGATTAATTAATGACATGAATTATGTTCAAACTTATGACTTGAATTTTATCTCCACTTATTTCTTGAGTCATGATCTAACTCATTACTTAAACCATGTCTCAAATTATGCCTTGACATATCACGAGTGTATTTGTCTATTTTAACGAGTTGTATTCCAATTTTATCTTTTCATGTTAAAAAAATTTAGATAAGATTAATAATCAAATTATTTACAATTACAAATCAATTTTTTTAATTTCAAAGATTTTTAAATAATATTTATTTGGATCAAGTTTCTATACTATTTCATGCATTTATTTACATCACATTACTTTATTTAAATTATCTTTATACTCATTTTAAATAACTAGGGGTCACTTCTCGCGTGTTGCAACGGTACCCTTTATTTTACACGATAAAAACATGATTTCAAATTCAAAATCAGATATCATCATAAAACTTTGACATAAAAACTTTTTAAATATAATAGTAAAAAAATAAAAGCTGTCTAAAATTCGAATCACATAATATGAAAAAAAAAGTCAAGTCATATCTTTATGTTAATAATGTTATTTGAATATAACAGTGATGATATTATCACAATTATCGAAACACAAAAATAAAATTTTACAACGGCTGTCAATCAAATTATATAATATTTTTCTGTAATAAAAATAATAATATATTTTCTATAATAATAATATACTTTATTAATATTATATTATAATATTATTAATATTAATTTGATAAGTTTATTACATTTTTATTATAATTATAATAATAATATATTTGAAATTTTCTGCAATGTCATCACTTCACTGAAAATCTAAAAACCTCGTAGTTTTCATCGCACTGAAAAACCTTCCACATTGTGCCACATCATCACCCCACTAAACCTTAAAACATTCACAATGGCCAATCACGATCGAGAGGACAAAGAGGGGAGCAACGGGAAGCGGGGGCCGTTGGGCTCTTGGTTTTGATGTCGTTGGGATGCGTCGTGGAGGCATTACAGATGGTCTTAGAAAGTGAAATATTATTTTTTATATTGATTATAAAATCTAACATCAAGTTTTTAGATTATTATTTTGTGAATAACAACGTGATATTAGATTTGACAATCTTGATCTAAAGTAATAAAGATTATACAAATAAACTATTTAAGTTGCAAATAGTCGTTTTTTTTAAAAACGACTATTTTGATTCAAACTGATTTTTCTTGAAACTTTTCATGACCAATCTAGACACGAACCAACTGATCCGTTACTGACTCGCTCATTTTGCCAGGATTACTTGAGATATATTAGATATAAAGGTTTTTATAAAGAATTAAACATATTTTTCTTAGTAAACTTCGTATTTTATAAAAAAAAACTGTCATAAGCTCTTACTCTTCTGATGTATATGTGTGTGTGTATGTATATAACTCACCTTCTTACACATAAACTTATCATTTGTTTAAATCATTGTTATATACAAAAAATTTTCATATGTCACACACATCTTCCTATATAATAATTGATTCCAAGAAATGCCTAATGTCATTCTCTTGTTATTTCAAAAATAAATTTTCTTTTTAAATATAAAAACTCACCATTAATGTTATTAATAATATACATTGTTTACATATATAAACTAAATTAATACTAATAAAATTCATACTATAATAATGAATAGCATCAATGTCTAATGTTATATATATATATATTAAGAACATTCCTTTATAAATTTTTATTTTTAAAGTTTTTTGATATAAAAATGTATAACAAGTATATTAGTTTTAGTAATTATGTAAATATATGAAGAGATAGTTATAAAATCACATAATTTTTTTATAAAGCCGTGTAGTACACGGGTTTATAACCTAGTAAAAATATCTTCTACATGTATTTAGAATTACTACATAGAAATACATATCATACACAAAATACACGTAAAAAAATAGTATTCATAATTTTAAAAAATTATTAATATTTTCTAATTCCCTATTATTAAGTATATAATATTAAATGCGTTATATTAGTAGTACACAAGTCTTTTTTACATTGTTTATTATAAAAAAAAAGATATTAATAAGTTGAAGATTAGAAAATTCAAAAGAACATTTTTACCGTTCTCTGTTCGTATTAAATAAATAATAAGGATAAATTCACCTTAGGGGATCCGATAACGTATTGTAGAATCAACAAACCATAATCTATTCGAGTTTGATAAAACCAATCTTGACATGATTAATTTTTATATCTTTATATTGCTTTATAAATAACACTTTTGATAAAAATCTAAACAATATTACGTGATAAAATTCTAAATACGTAATGATTCTCTCTATCTTCTTTTAAATTTTCCTCTTATATATTAATTAATATAATCATATTACTTTACTCTTTTAACTTATTCACCAAGAGAGAAAATGAATTTGCAAAATAATTGGACCAAGATTTGTGCAATCAAGCTATCATGTTCTCTTGGGTTCGTGGGGTCTCAATTTTCACATGGGTTGGTGTTTGTTGATAATGAGTGATCTAGATCATCCAATCAAGGTAGGGGTGGACTTTGGGAGCAATTGAAATAACACAGAAAAATGGCCCCTCTATCATATACTTCTTGTTATGATAACCTTAAACTGTTCCAAAAATGATGCCTTATGCCATTGATATACCACTGTTCTTGTGAATGTATCTTTTGGCACGTAGGTGTTGCACCAACTATATATCTCACTTATTCAGGTGGAGGGGGTTTCGTGAGTATGATGTGAGTTTTATAACAATTTTAAGTTTTACAATGCCTAACGCACTCATTAAGTAAAGGGGGAGGGGGAAACGGAAGGGGTGTTGTTTAATTTACACAAGTATGAGTGAGTTTTGCAAAAACTATGTTGTGTGCCAGTCATGCATTCACCCTCAAGGTCACCACTCAAGCCAGGCGGTAGAGACGAAATGTTTTTGTCAACGTAAAGCACAATGATACTCATTAAGTGGAGGGAGGGAGTGAGAGGGAGAGGGAGGGGTGTCATTCACACGAGTATGAGTGATTTTTGCAACTATGTTTGTGAGCCACTCACACATTCACCAATGAGTCACCACTTGTGTCAGGTGGTGGAGGTGGGGTTTATTTTAAATGTTGGTTTTGCCTCTTGTTTTAAAAACTTAACATGTATTATAAGTTTTGTAAATTTATGTCCCTCTTTTTAATATCTTGAAGTTCCGTCACTGGTGGTACACATGATACACTCATGTTTATAAATGTGATGACCTTATAATCATTTCCCCCCTTCAATGATATACTAAGAGTGTGTGTATTTCAAATGTTACATTAACTATACATTTTTGGAAGCCAATATCTCAACTATAAAGTACATAAGTCAACACGTTGAACCTTAAATTAACTAACGACACATATAATTATTTTATATAATTTGAGTAGGTCAACAAATACTTGTATATAATATTGATGGCGAATACATTGGGAGGGTAATTATGTAAACTAATTAATTGTCTAGTCATAGTATCAAAAATTCAAATATCAATCATGTGTCTTGTAACAAATGATTGCACTTTCAAAATTGGAAAAGTATCTACCGAGACAAGATGCAACAAAATCGGTATCAGTTTGTCATGTTAAAGAGATGTGGTGTGAAATGCATGTAAAATATTATATAGAACAAAATAAAGTACCATTTTCTATTTAAAGAACGTTGCGGTTAAAAGTTTGAATTTAGACAAACATAAAAAACTAACATGAAAGTGAACTTAAGGAAGTGATTTAATCTAGTGTCCTTGGAATTTTGGACCTGATAACGGGGTAAGGATATGCATACTCGTGAGGAACGACCTCTTCATGCTCAAATTAAGAAGAGGAAGGAACAATTTCTTCACGATCGATAGGTGGAACTACTTCTTCACGATCGATAGGTGGAACGATTTCTTCATGATTATACATAAGGAAAAGAAAGAACGACCTCTCCACACTCATGCATAACGAAAGGAAATAACGATCTTTCCACTTTTATTTATTGAAACGATGATGTCTAGATTAAAGACAATACAAGATAGCCGAAAAAGCTAGTATAAAACTCAAATTATACTACATACAAGAGACAAAAGTAAAATATGAAAACAAGGAGTTGTCTTTTAAGTTTAACAAACAAGGTCAAACAATTTTCATTTGATGCATCATGGCCATTTTTAATTTGATAAACTCATTAATGATTGCTTTAGATTTTTAAACATGGTTGTTTTTGGATTGATAAATTTATGAATAGTTGTTTTTTTTATTTGATGTACTCGTGAATAAATTGTAGTTTTTTAGTTATTTAATTATCTTGATCGTTTATTTTTTAATATACATACATATATATATATAATATTTATATCGTCATCTGGTTCTTAAATCTGGTACGATCACTGACTAATATATAGATCTAATTCGATATTTGGTTTGGTTTTAAAAACATTACAATTAATACAACACATATCATATAACATATGCTCACATTAATATTCTGTGAAACACAAAGGGCTAAGAAATTGATAACTAACACTACAACCATTGCAGATTAAACGATCTCTGGTGAACAAATATAGAAGCATACTTGAAGGAAATAAATATGACATTTTCTTTTTGTTTGCTCTTTTAGATACTTAACAGGAGAAGTAACATAGATTTGAATTGGATAGCGTAAATAAAAATATACTTATGTAGGGTTAATTGAAACTAAATAAGTTTCTTAACCTAAAAAGCTTAAAAAGGATCTAGAATCATTAGATCATTAATCAATAACTATGATTAAATCAAGTTGTTAGAGGCTATTTTAGTAATAACTAGTTTTGTTGACTTTTTTATCAAGTTCTCCCATCTTGTTTAAACATTCATAATTTTTACATAAGGAATTATTTTTTGAAAAATAATAGATCATAAAAATTAGCATTTTTATCTTTCAAATTAATTAATATAATGTTGCTATAGAAAAAAATTATTTTTTATTTTAATGTGTCTTTTATACAGATCATTGTGTCTTTTGTACAGGTCATTTTGTCTTTTGTACAGGTTATTGTGTTTTTTGTACACGTCATTGTATCTTTTGTGTTTCTGCTCAATATTGTGTTTTCGGAAATAATTTAAGACACAATGATGAGCATAAATAACACAAAGATGAGTATAAATAACATAATGAATTTAAAAAAAAACACAACTACCTGTAAAAAGACACAATTATAAGTATGAACAATTTTGTACATGTTATTTTGTCTGCATTGTGTCTTTTATATATGTCATTGTGTCTTTTGTATTGGTCATTGTGTCTTTTATACATGTTATTGTGTCTTTTTTGTTTCTGCTAAATGTTGTATTTTCTAAAACAATTTAAGACACAAAAATGTTGTAAAATATATAATGTTAAGTAAAGATGACACAATGACGAGTATGAAGAACACAATTATTTTTAAAAAAACACACAATTACATGTAAAAAAGACACGATTACATGCAAAAACAACACAAAAAGATAATTATATACAAACGTTTAAGAAAGACGCAATGACGATAATTAGACACAATGAGCTAACAAAATTTCATTTTTTATAGCAACATTATACTCATTTTAAAGATAAAAAATTATTGTTTTTATGATATATTGTTTTAAAAAATAATATCGTATGTAAAATTTATGGACGTATAAAAAATATGAGGTGAAAATGGTTATGACTAAATTACTATCTAACAACTTTTCTCTCTAAAATTTTAAATTTTTCATCTTAAATTTGATTTCATAATCTAATAATCAATAATCGTTATTAGCCTTTTTAGGATAAGAGAACTATTTACTTAAACCTAATCCTACTTATGTATTTGTAATTTTTTTTCTAATTAGTTTCTATTTATCAAAGAGTTTTTAGTATAACGTAAGAGTACTTATCGAATCCGCTAATGTTTTATTCTTTTTATTTGCATTTGAAAATTTTAAAACTCTATTTGAAATCCAACATGAACCGAGTAGAAACATGTCTATTTGATTCGAATCCATCCGAAATTCCCGAATAAACATAATTTTTAATTTTTTTTGAACAGCTAAACGAGTCCTCGGACCCAACAACCCACGCACTGCAACCACAGACCGCTACCAACCCCCAGAAACATTTAAAACCGGGCATTGGCGAGCGCCGAATCGTGGAACCACCACACCATCTAGGAGGAAACTCACACTGAGAAAACCTCCTAGCTCACCCAGAACATTTTTTGCTACAGACAAGAATCGAACACAAGACCTCCCATTGCTGGTGGTCAAGGAGTACCACTAGCCTATAAGCTCAATGATTGTGTCTTTTTTTTAATTGTTTTTTATTCACACTCGTAGCCAGTGGCACAAAAGTGTTACTCTCTAAGACTATCCACAGCGGTCACCCCACTGAAAATCCTTCCCCACCGAAATTTAACGCCACGTCATCACCCCACTGAAAACCTTAAACCCCACAACGGTCACCCCACCGAAAATCCTTCCCCACTATTCCAATCAACCAATCAGAAAGCATAAAATTAAGAAAGTGGGCGGGGAGCGGGAGCCGCTTGGTGCGGGAATTGGAGGCCGCCGGTGAGGGGGGCGGTGTAGCCGCTGAATCCCGCCGAAGGGATGCCTCCCGCTGGGCCGGCGGTGAAGGCGCTGCGGGTAGTCTAATGGTGAAGCTATAAGTTTCGTTAAGAGCGAAATAATGTTGATTTTAAAGCGTAAATTAGTAGGCATGTGAATTTACGTTAGGTGTGGTCTTTAATAATATTGTTTAATTCAAAAAAAAAAAATAATAAAATTAAAAAAAAAAATACTTGAAGAGTTGAAGTATTGAGTACTCACCTTTAAAATTATGCATATTAGGTTCCTTGTGGTATAAAATATTTTACAATAAGTTGAAGAGTCCCTAAATACATTGAATAAGAGTTTTTTTTTAAGTATAATACATCAAAAATTCTTCAATTTACTACCAATTTTACCATTTAATAAAAAAATATAAAAATAAATTTAAATGTATTTTAAATCATAAAAAATAATATTATATAATTCTGAAACAAGAAAAAGAAGGGATTGAACATACCGGCTTGATTTGCGCCTGGGTGAGTGCGACCAAAGCTAAAAATGGAAGCTTGTGCTCGGTGTCCTATTGTCTTTATGTTTATTAGTTGCAGTTTTGTTCCATAAATTATTATTCTTTTTTTTTTCTTTTATATCTTAAAAAATCAAATACTATTATTATTTATATTATGTATATAAAATAAAATAAGATTGTTGACCATTTTGTCTCCCAATTTGTTTGGTGGAGTCATGAATTGTCGATCTTCGTTCGCAGCTCCCAATAAAGTATTTGGTTTTGGAACTTACTCAATAAACTTTTTTTTTTTAATTTAATTTAATTTTTTTCCTATGATTGTTTGTAATTTTATGGTTAGAAACTTATTCTAACGACAATCATTATTATGCCATTTTTAATAGCTCAAGACTTTGGCTTGTTACTATTATAGAAGCCATGTGATATTAACGAATTTCAAAACTTACTTGCGTGTTAACCGTAACGAGACATTACAATTGAAGTCCGAGTATTACAATGTGAAGATACAATTAAGATAAAAATATAAAGTCGTGACGGATTGATTATTTAGATTTAAATGTATATATAAAACAATATAATACCCTCGCACATATTATGCGGTTTAAAATTTTTAAAAGATAATTTAATAAAAACATATAAGAAAAGCAAAAACAACATTGCATGATATAATGTGTTTACAAACTTCATTACATGCATTATGTCATTGACATCAACTTGGTTAAATATATAAAAGAAATTTATGAAGTTATGACGAATAAGTTGTGAAGACATATATATAGAGGGATGCTCAAATATGAAGGATGTTTTGCCTAAGAACAATTTAAAAACAACATTTGGCAATCCTAATGAAATCTGATTGAACTAATTTCGGATGCGTTGGAACCGTCTCGTCGAACTCTACGATCTTAGCATTTAGGATTTAGCTTTTAGGGTTTATAAATTAGGTTTTATAATTTGGCTTAGCATTTGGCCTTAAAGTTTAGCTTTTAAGGTTTAGATTTAGTTTATCAGGTTTAACTTTAGGATTTATGATTTCTTTTTAGGGTTTAGGGTTTAGTTTTAAGGTTTAGGATTTAGCTTTAAGGTTTAAGATAACGGTTTAGCTTTTATGTTTAACTTAAGAGTTTAGCTTTAGTTTTAGCTTTAGAGTTTAGATTTAGTATTTAGCTTTAGGTTTAAAATTTAGCTTTAGAGTTTAAGGTTAGGGTTTAAGTTTCAACAAGACATTTCTAATGCATCCGAAATGAGTTCAATCGGAGTTCGTTAGAGTTGTCAAATGTCATTATTAAATTGTTCTTATTGTTCTTAGGCAAAATCTTGTTCTTATTGGATCCCCGTATATATAACAATAATATTTAGTAGGTTATGGTCTTATTCTTCATGATATTAACATCTTATTATTATTTCATATAACTTATGATTATTATTTTTTTAAAGTAACGAAAGAAAGGTGGTATGGAAAAATCAAATTACATGTAATAGAGTAGGGATGCCCAAAAAGCTCGAAGCTCGGATTCGGCTCGTAGCTTGTTCGGAAAAAGCTCGGATAAAGGTTGGCTCGGATAAAACTCGTTTGTAACCGAGCTGAACCGAGCCAGCTCGTTTTGAAACCGAGTCGAGTCCGAGCCAGTGCTGACTCGGCTTGTAGCTCGCTCGTTGCTCGGCTCGTATGCTCGGCTCGTGGCTCGGCTCGTTTGTACAACATGCTATACTAAAATATAAAACAATAGGGTTATTTAGAATAATAAATATACTTTAGTGTTATTTCGTAATTATGTCAAAAAATAAAAATAATAAAATAATGAATGAAAAGATGACAAAAATACGAAATAAACATCCATTCTCACGTGCTCTACTAATTCCTAAATCATATTATTAGTTTATAGTTTCACATATTCACGCCTCTTGTCTTATGTAAAAACCGAGCCAAAAACGAACCGAGCTGAGTTAAGGTGAATGTTATTCAAATATTAAATTTCTTATGTCAAAACGAGCCAAAAACGAACCAAGCCGACTTGTGGTGAATGCAATTCAAATATTAAATTTCTTATCTAAAAACCGAGCCAAAAACAGCCAAGCCGAGCCAGCTTGGTTAAAAACGAGTCAAGTCCGAGCCAAAATTTCAGGTTCAGTTTACAATCCGAGCAGCGCCGAGCCAGGCTCGGTTTAAATCCTAGCCGAGTCCGAGCCGACCCCCTGGCTAGGTTCGGTTTGGCTCGGCTCATGAACACCTCTATAATAGAGTAGAATATGCGTAAAATCAAAAAAAATTTGAACATTTTATAAAGTTGAGGTTGTATTGAGTAGTGCCATTTTCATGGTAATACATTAATGCCAGTTGATACTTGATATAACCCATGTTTTTTAGGCTATCTATAGCGGTCACTCCACTGAAAATCTCTTTTCACAGAAACTTCCTGCCACATCATCATCTCACTGAAAACCTTAAAACCTCACAGTGGTCACCCCACTAAAAACCCTTCCCCACTATATGACGTGGCCGAATCAGTGTTGAATGACACAATCAGAAAGCGAGATTCACAGCGGGGAGCAGGGCCGTGGAGCCGCACCGGGCGGGGGCAGCGCAAGGGGGGCGGTGTTCCCGCTAGTGGCCGCGGAAGGGGCAGTGCAGCGGAGGTGGGCGGGGCTGGTGTTACAGACGGTCTTATAAAAAAAATTAATTAACGAACGAAAGCGGTTATTAAAAATCTAGTTGTATATATATGCTTGTGATAATAAACTCTAAATTTAAAAACTTAAAAAATTTTAAAACTAAAGGGTTAAAAACATCAAAGCTAAATTAAGTCGGATATTTTAACTTGTGATGTGTTAGATAATCTACTACTCTATAACTAGCGATCAATCAACAAGTCACACCCATTTATTCATACTGTTTGTCAACAGGTAATTCTTGCAGAGCATGTCTTCCACTAAAATATAAATTAAAGAACTATAAATTCAAGATATATTGCTATCGCATGTATATATTTAGATTTTTTTTTATTGTTAGTGTAAATGGAATTGTATTGTAAATGTCTTCCACTAACATTGATTTTTTTTAACACCCGACTAAACGAAAGAAACATGTAAAGCAAGGCTGTAAGTATGCATTAATGTATTTTTAATACTTCCTTTACAACGTTATTTTCACCAGAGTTTTGACTTTTGGGTTCGAGTTGCTCCAATGTAATCTATTTTCTTTATGCACATAACCACATCAATGTCAAAACTGTAGGTTTCATTCAAAAAAGTTTCGGATTGCTATGCACTTACTAACATCAATGTTATGTCACCATCACAATACGCGACTCAGTGGCGGAGCTTGACCGAAACTTCAGGGGGGCGAAATAAAAAAAAAATTTCAGGGGTCGAAATAAAGGTTTTTAAAAAATTTTACACTACGTATCAGGAAATATACACTACTGCACGAAAAAACAGGGGGGCAGTCGCCCCCTAGTCTTCACTAAGCTTCGCCCATGGCGACTCTACGTCTGATCATTTATATTATAAATATGGCAAAATGGTAGACACACATATGGTTATGATAAAAAAAGTACTTATGGTAGTAATAAGCCATAACTGATATATTCTCTAGCAAAACAAAAAATTGAGTTCAAAGTATTTACCATGTTATGTCTCTAATCTGGATACCAGTTTGATCAATAAAATACAAAGATTCTCAATCAACAAAAATGTGCTTTTTGAAGTGGTATTCATCACAACCATTTTTGTATAAATAGCTCAACACCTTACATTGATGGGATAATTGCAAGATTCACTCCAAAGTCGCAAGTCTTTTGAAGTGACACATTAGTCACAACATGCTTTTATCATCTCGATAACGTTGTGAAAATCATCGATCTTGTCGCCTCGACCTTCATGATACCTAAAAGATTATTTGGCATGAGTTGGTATTCAACTTCTAATTATAGATTCGTTTATCTTGATAAAGACAACAAAGGTAAAAATTGAGCTAAAAATAATCAAGGACCAACTTTATAGACTTTTGAGTACTAAATTCTAAAACTCTAAAAGTACTTTGGAAGTAGTTTGGATTTTAGTAGAAAGCCCAATTGAGGAAGAGACCTGAGACCATATTAAAGCCCAAGGGGAAGCCCAACTGCTCAACTAATGAACTAAAGCCTATTTGTCTATTTTCAAGAATATCTTTAAACCGAAAGGAAAAATAAAATCAAGAATATCTTTAATCATGTAAAAGTGCTAATGTAACCACTTAGTGATGTTTAATATGTTGGTAGATTTTAGTAAACATACTTGATAATGTCACAAACTAAACATTAATTTCTTTTGATACAGGCCGCTTAGTTTAATAAAAAGAAAACGTTTGAATGATGTGATACTTGTATAATTTATATCACTTATTTATACTTCAAAGGGTTAGGGTTTATGACCAAGCATTGATTCATTCAAGCCACCCTCATCGCCTATGGTTGGTTTCAATTTCTAGCCATTTCGATCAACATGTTATATGGCGATCGCTATGTCAAATCGCTGTAACATTGTGGTCGTTGTTCTTGTATGCATAAGCATTTAAACACACATCATGTTTAAGTCTTTTTTTTTTTTTTTTTTTTTTTTTTTTTTTTTAAATTGGGCTATTGGGGTGAACTTTTTTTTGGATCAGAAAACATCTTTTCCACTAACTAATAATCATCACTTATTTAAATTTTTTTAACATATTACGTCTTTTATACTAACTAGTATACAGGACCCGCGCGTTGCGGCGAGGTCTGATATACTGACGTAAAAAAACCAACAGAACATGAGGTTAAAATCGTGTCCAATAAAATGCACGAAAATACCCTATACAACATCTATAACGTAAGCTTTGAAACTAAAGGTTGAAGATTAAGAACTTATTTAATAGTAAAGAATATGATTACAGAAGACTTAAAAAAAAGACCCTGCATAAATGTAGAATTTATAAATGATACAAATATTATAAAATTATTAAATGTAAATCGTATATATATGTAGTATATATAATACTCATGGTTTATCTAAATCGTTTGTGAACTAATTACGATCAAAATGATATAAACAATACAAATAGTCGATAACGTATGGATGCGTTATAGGCATGTAAACAACGCGCAAAAATTTCTGTCACCGTTTGGGTTAGAAATTTATATAAACGTTCATGAGGCCATTGCGATCAAACTAATTTAATTATGACATTTATCAGATAACCTAATGACGCGTTAAAATCATGTGAACATTAAAAAAATATGTGAGTAAAGTGAGAGGGAGCTTTAAAAATAAGAGTTCAAAGTTCAGAGTTATAAACGAAAATTTCAAATTAATTGAAAAGTATTGAAATCTATCTTTTGATATTTAGACGCGGTAGTGAATAGTGATTATGTGAGGGTTTGTATCCTGTGAAAACCCGGTATAAGCGAGAAAACCCTTAAATCCTATGTAGACCATTGATTTGGACTTTTGAAAATAAAATATGTGGTACACATTAAACTTGAATAAAAGTTTAGGTTTTGGATAAACAAATCAGTTTTAATGTGGGTTAATGTAGACCACATGTTTATTTTCAAGATTCTAAATCAACGACCCAGATAGGGTTTAAGGATTTTCTCTCTAAGATCGGATTTTCACATGATACAACTCTATATATATATATGTGTGTGTGTGTGTGAGAGAGAGAGAGAGAGAGATGTTGGGGCCCACCGTTTGTGTGATGTGTGTGTGTGAAAAAGTGAAATTACGATTTTGCCCTCAAAGTGAATAGTGATTATATGTGTGAGGGAATCTTTGCAAATTAATATATATATTAATTGATTTTTTTAGTCTCACACGGACTATCGTAATTTAAAGAAACAACAATAAGAATATAAAAGCTTGCCATCGTAGAAAAAAAAAGAAGAAAGAAAGATTAAAATATAAAAAGAGAACCAGAAAATCTTGTACACTTGATTCATGCGTGTTTTAGCACCTTGTTTTGGATGTTATAATGAAATTGCCGTTCAAAAAAAAATCTTGTACACGAACAAACATGGCGATATGGCATTCAACATAAAAGATAGATTATTCAATATCATTTTTATTTATTTAAACAGTTAAAATAATTATAAATTAAATAAGTCTATGAAATAAAGTTTCATGATAGCGATTGATTTTGAATACTAAACACAGGACATACGGA
The DNA here is from genome assembly GCA_009363875.1 of Mikania micrantha. Classification (NCBI taxonomy): domain Eukaryota; kingdom Viridiplantae; phylum Streptophyta; class Magnoliopsida; order Asterales; family Asteraceae; genus Mikania; species Mikania micrantha. The sequence continues at coordinate 14,048,971 of CM018688.1, forward strand.
GAAAAAAAGGCCCTTAGTGAATTATAAACTTGTGTTTTCTCGGTTTTGTATTTGGAGATATAAATAAATATATATAATTTAAAAACAATTTTTAAAATTTGTGTGCCCTTACGATAAATAGGCCCTGGACGGAGGTCGGGTTTGCCCCTTCCTAGAGCCTCCATGACTAAACATAGAGCCATAATAAGAACTTCGTTCCTCTCAATATGATCGTAATATCCAAATAAATCATTTATAATTTATTTTGAAAAGTGTCACCATTTAAAAGTTTTGATCTTTAGGAAGTATCTTTTTTTGCTTCGATTTGGATTGGAATATTTCTGTGGGACACACAAATAAACCACTTAGTATTGGGATAATCGCGTTGACTTGCCTCGAAATGAATAAATTATAATTGTAATAAATTACGTAAATTATTTTAGTTATTTAATATGCATTTCAACTTGCTATGTTATATAAAACATACTATTGGATCAAAAATATATAATGGTACTTAAAGATGAAGGTAATAGATATGAGAAATGAAAGATAAGAAATGAAAGATTGAGAAGTTAGGGCATGTAAAAGGAGGCAACGACGACCTTAGTTAGAGCATTTTTGAAGTTCAAACCTTCATATTTTCTATGTGTAGGGTAAGTGGATCATGGGTCGGTACAAAATTGACGTAGATGAGCGGATTAAACAAGATTTGTTAGAGTTGCACATATGGTTGGAAAAATCTCTATGTGCTATCAAGTTGGCCAACTAGGGAGTTGCAAGTACTCTGCATATGCGGAGAATATTTGGGGATTACTCGGATATTGTAAATAATAAAAAAATAATTTTTAGGAAATTATATATGTCAAATATCATAAGTTTACTAATCTTTACAACAGTTAAAGTGAACATCAATACAAACAAAAAGTATACTTGTTCGAATAATAAAGTATTTCAATAATTAATATTTTTTGTATAACATGATATTCATTTAATTCTTGTCTTCAAATTTATCTCTATGAAAAACAGTTAAAATCAAACAATTATCAGCGAAAATTAACAAAAAGCTAATGAAAAACTACCAAAGTCTATCAAAATAGCAAAAATATGACTTGATAGAGTTGCTCTGAGTTTGACCAATTCCGATTATGTTGACCGAGTTGAAGAAAATCACATCCATTGAATATATCAAGACTCAACTACCTAGGTCGAATTTTACAACACTATTTGCACATGATTAAGAGAGTTTATGTAGAAGTAAAATTAGGTTAGAATTTTCAGAAGATACGAATGTAAGTTAGGTAAATGATATGATTAAATCTCAGACCTATTTAAATGTAACAAACATAGTATTGAGAATTCTTATCGAATCGGTCTTTGTGGCTAAATTTTTCTACATTATTGGTAAATTCTGTAATTTACAGTCTTATTTATTTATTTTTTATGATTATGCATTTCAATATTTTTATCTCTCCTATCATTTTTTTTTGCTAGCTTGCTATCTCAATATTTTTAATTATTTTACTGGTTATAATTGTTATTTGATTCTTTCATATTGCGTGTATCGTTAAAGGGACAAATTCACACATCCCCTCTAAATCTCCCCGTCTACAAAAACGTTAAATCCGACCCCTAGCTTCGATGTCATCAACAACAATATCCCAAAACAAATGTAACACTATGACATCTATATATACCATAATTAAACCCACTTTCTAACACAATAAAACACTCGAACCATAACCGAAATGGATCAAAATCAACAAACATGTGTCGTGATGGTTCCTTTTATAGCACAAGGCCATCTCAACCAGCTCATCCACCTCTCCCGACTCATCTCCTCCTACGGCCTCCCGGTTCACTTCGTCTGCGCCACGGGTCACACCCGTCAAGCCAAGCTTCGTGCCCATGGTTGGGACCCTCTGTCGGTCCCAAACATCCAGTTCCATGAGTTACCGATACCATCTTTCCCTAATTATGCACCTAACCCAAACCCCACCATGCGCTTCCCGAACCACCTTTTGCCATCGTTCAAAGCCATCATGCACCTACGTGAACCCTTTGTTAAACTACTGTCTGATCTTTCGGGTACAATGAAACGAGTCGTGATTGTTCATGATTACTTGATGAGCTCCATTGTTCAAGACTTTGTTTTGTTTCCTAACATTGAAGCTTACATGTTTCAAAGCTGTTCTGCTTTTACTGCCTTTTGGTTCCATTGGGACGAAACACAAACGTTAAAGCTGGATGACGAAACCGAATCGTTGAGGGCGAAAGTTCCGTCGTTAGAAGGGTGTTTCAGCAGTGAGTTTGTAGAGATACTCGAATCCGAAGACGATTCGTTCAAGAAGATCAGCTCGGGAACACTTTATGACACTAGCAAAGTGTTTGAACAAAAGTACTTGGAGTTGCTTAAACACGAAGAGGTCACATCTGGGACAACCAAGAATTGGGCTATTGGTCCGTTCAATCCGGTTAACATAACCGGTTACAAAAACATGAGTCCCGAGTCGATCAAATTGTTCAATTGGTTAAACAAACAAGAACCGAATTCGGTTATTTACGTCTCGTTTGGTACCACGGTTACGCTAACAGACGAAGAAGTGAAAGAAATAGCGATCGGGTTGGAAGAAAGCGGTCAGAAGTTTATATGGGTGGTGAGGGAAGCTGATAAAGCTGACATTTTTGACAGAAAAGATGACCGGAGAGTTGAATTGCCGGAGGGTTATGAGGATAGGGTGGAAAGCAGTGGGGTTGGGGTGGTGGTTAGGGGCTGGGCACCGCAGCTTGAGATATTGAACCACTCGGCTACGGGTGGGTTCATGAGTCATTGTGGTTGGAACTCATGCATGGAGGGGATCACGATGGGGGTTCCAATGGCTGCATGGCCTATGCACTCCGATCAACCGAGGAATGCTGTGTTGATTACGGAGGTGCTCGGGACTGGGATATACGCGAGGGAGTGGGAGCGGCGAGACGAGAAGGTGGTGGCCGTGGTGGTTTCCGAGGCGGTTAGACGGTTGATGGTGTCGGAGGAAGGGTGTCTGGTTAGAAAGAAGGCGGAGGAAGTCGGTGCTGCGGTCCGGCAATCGGTGGAGGAAGGTGGCGTAATGCGCAAAGAGTTGGATGAGTTTGTTGGTCATATCACCAGATAGGAACATATTTGGTTTTATCATCTTTTGTAAGAAAATTAACGGACACATCACAAAGCCGTTGATAATATTTAATCTTGGGTTGCTGTCAATCTGTCATTGTAACAATTAGAATATAATATTATCATAAGTTAATAATATTATCATAAGTTTATATAAAATTTTTTTATAACCTCTTGTCATTTTGCTTTAGTTATCAATCAACTCTATTTTATTTAGAAAACATTTAGAGATGTAACTTCTTAAAAAAAATAGATTTTAATTTTAATAATTTAACCTATAAGACTATTAGGTATGCCAAGTGACCCACTCACTCCACCTATGCGCCACGTAGGCGCCACATAAGCACTCACGACAACCACTCACCCCACCATTTTGGTGGAAATGCCCCATTACCCACTCACTCAACGTCATCATTCCTTTATATATATACATGTGTGTGTGTCTGTGAGAGAGAGAGAGAGGAAGAAATATGTGTCTGTGAGAGAAAGAGAGAGGAAGAAACACTCACGCCGTGGTTCCATTCACGCCTCCCCCTCCCACGCCCACTCACGCCCCAAGGGGGCGGTGTGCCACGTTCTCTCACGCCCACTCAAGGGGCATACCCACTAGTCTAACATGTCTCTTAATAAGGTCATTGTAACAATTAGAATATAATATTATCATAAGTTAATAACATTATCATAAGTTTATGTTAATTTTTTTTATAACCTCTTGTCATTTTGCTTTAGTTATCAATCAACTCTATTTTATTTAGAAACCATTTAGAGATGTGATTTCTTAAAAAAAATAGATTTTAATTTTAATAATTTAACCTATAACATGTCTCTTAATAAGGTCATGCGTTATGAGTCATGAGTAGAGGCTTGACCTCCCTTCATCACGCCCTCATCCCTCTGACGACCATAACACATTGGGACGTGACGAAGCCATGGTGCCAAATACGTAACCATGGTACGGCGTGAAGGAAGAAGAAAGGGGAAAAAGGAGCGGTGATGGAAGCTTGACAGGTGGTGATGAATGATGAAGTGGGAGTAAGATATGCGTTCATCTCTTCTCCACATACCTCACTCAAAGTGGGATTTTAACTATGTATGATTGTTGTTTGCTTATATAAGATAAAGATCCCTACTACTTGCATACGAGTTGTTAATAACTTGAATAATTTGGATTAAATCAAGCTAAACTAAGTTTTGATCCCAAAACAGAATGAGAAATGCACATAAATGCAAATTTAAGCCTTAAGTTGTGGACTTAAATTATCTGTTGGAGTACATTCGTTGACACAATAAATATGGTTCACCAGCAACAAGTCAAACCAGACTCTAACCCAGACCGCACCAAAAATAACATGAACCGGGAATTTAACTGTATCATCATGTTTTCTTTCATGTGTATTAACATGACCACATCCCACAAGAAAATTACTATTCAGGGACTGCAGAGGTTCTTGAGATCCTCTTCCTGTGCGTACCAACTAGGTATTATTTTTGACAAATGAGGATACAGATCCTTGTATGAGTTCCTTATTGTCCCTTCCGCAACACCGGTTGCTAGTGATACATCTGCATAACCCACATTTTGTGCCTCAAAATCAGTTAAAAAGAATATTTGGATAATAACTTAATTTGACATCAATAGATTACTTTATGTGGATGGTTAATGACATCGATTCACCTCAGAGATGAAAGGGTTGAACACATATATACCTTTGAGGGGTTTCTTATCGTCTGAAAGCTGAGTCACTATGTAAATGACAGCTGCAGCTATAGAGATTGGGCTTCTCCTGAAAAAAAAAAACAAAACAAATATATATCATGGCCTAAGATTCATCAATGCCAATTGCCAAGTATTTGGGTGCATTAACATTTAAGTTTGAAGTTCTAATATGAAGCAGACCTAAGTCACCAAACACATTCATAGTAGGCCTGGGTTTAGTGTAAACAGGTTTTAGGTAGTTTAAGGTTGAAACTGCTAATATGTTTAGATAAACAGTCATATTTGTGTCAACCTAGCAAGTACATGTTTAACCCATACACTTTTTACAGTTATCTACTTATTTAAGATATATTTTATCTAATAGCTTAAATTATTTTGGTAAATTTAAGTCAAAATTTAATGTCTAAAATAAATTGGCAAAGACAAAGCATAATTGCTTTGAAAAAAAGTTATTATTTAATTTTAGAACTATAAAGTGTTAATATGCAAAAAAAAAAAAAAAAAAAAAAAAAAAAAAAAAAAAAAAAAAAAAAGTTAACTAGGGCATAAACCCATGAGCACACCTAGTTTAACAGCCTGTTAACACTGACGGTCCCAGAAAAAGTAATGTGGGGATGGGTTTCTCCACGCATCTAAGGCTATGTGTTGTCGAGGAATGAGGAGATGGGTTTCTCCAAGCATCTAAGGCTATGTGTTGTCGAGCGTTACCCAGGTGTGAAGGGGCTTGGTCACACCCCGGTGGCACCCTCCCCCCATTACACAGGGGCGTGAGGGGCATCACAGGGTGAAAGAAAAAGAACGGGAGAAAAAGGGGGTGATGACGTGAAGTGATGGGGAAGTGATGGAGGAGTGATGATAACACATGTAAAGATGATGTGGAGTGATAAGGGGGTGATGGTGTTGGTTGATTATGTGGCGCCTATGTGGAGTGATGGGGGTGATGGATAACACATAGCCTAAGTTTAGACCAACACAAGGCAAAAAAGACGGTACTATAAGATCATATAAAAAAACATTTAGACAAGAATACAACCTGCTGAAACTTTTATATCAAGTGAGAGAAGTTTTTTAATTCCCTATTCTCAAAGTAATTGGTATAGATGACATGAAGAGTCTAACACAATGACAACATAAGTACCTTATATCAAACTGTTCCGACTTCTGGACAGATTCTTGAGCTGCTTTAACGGTCTGGTTAGTCATTCCAAGATTGGAACAAAAACGCCTCTATTATTTCAAAATTAAGTAACATCGTAATTAGATAACCACAATACCTGTACTGAGGTAACTGCTAAACAAATATAAAAATTAAACAGACCATAAAATCCCCAGCATGTATAGTCCCCATTTCCACAGATTGACCCATCTCAAGCTCTAATTGCTTCACAATGTATTCTTTTGCTCGACCAATTTCCTTCTTGGTGGCTCCATTCGCAACCGAACAGATTTCTATTTGAACACAAGTTCAGAGAAATCTAGTTCATATATAAACAGAGACCAGCAAGCATCCAAATAGTAAATTAATTGTTGATTGTTTATACCCTTTACAGTTCGTGGTTTGTCTTCTTGACGACAAGCAATGTAAAGACAGGCTGCCAAGATGGCATCTTGGTTTCTCCCCCTACTTGACTTCTGGTCTTCAACCTTCTTGAATATCTCATTAGCACGATCCTAAAAAAAACAAAACCAACCGTAAAACCAAAATGAATATAAGGGGGGGAAAGGCAACAGCATGAAATCAAGAATGACTTTAGAAGAAAAATATAAACAAGACACTGTTGTTGATTATTATTTCCATTCATGATAGTGCCAGTAAGTGCATACCTTTATTGTTGCAACAAGGCCCAACCTGTATGACAAATTAAATGCATCAGAATATGCTCATAATAATCCAAACAGCATTGCTGTGAGTGTATGAACATGTGGAAGCAAATAATGAATGTTCTGATAAAAAAATTGTCAAAGAATATTGCTCAAGCAATGTCAACATCATCAAGGACGACAAACAAATCAAATAAAATTCAACATAGCAAAAAGAAGCAGCAGGAAATAATGTTTATAGGACTTTTTTGGGGATTAGTATAGTTCTTATTTGTTCTAGTCACTCAATTAGGTTGGGTATGAAGATTTTGCTTTTATTGCTATCGAACAAGAAAATTCTTAACAGATTATATATTGACATTTAAAAATTTCACTTTCTTATACTAAAATATAATAGCCAAGTGTAATGACATTCCCCTTCTACCAATAACACGCCTTAAAAAAAACCTTAAGACAAATAAGTCTATGTACAGTAATTCAATTAACATTTGTCTCTTGAAAAAAATTAAAATCTGTAAACGAAAGGATTGAATTTCTGAGTTTACAAGATACTGAGATAGAGCAAAATGCAGCTTCAAATCACAATTAATAACAAAAAAATCAATATCATCATCTTTAACTCTGCCACAAGCTCAGACTCTCAGACCTCCAATCGCCATTATTAAAAGAAATTCAACAATCCTTCCATATCTTCTTGTTTCACTGATAAACTTTTACAAAAGAATCCTTGCCTTAATTGACTTAAGCTTATAGGCTATAGCATTATGTTAATCTAGCTAATGGTGACAATGATCACAGAACTTAACCTCCTACTCATGAATTACATTTGCAGTATTATGTTAACCTCTCTTATTAACAAAAGAAAACCTAACGCTTTATAACCTCGCTTTCAGAATTTTCAAAATTCAACCAACCCGCATAAAATAGATCTAGGGTTTACATTATGATAACTTCCTGAGGCCTACAAGACTACAATATTCTTCACAAACAAAACAAGAACCCTAAAAATCAACATAAATGCACACATCTACGAACAAAACAAATTAGATCCAGCTCTCACCTGTCAGACATGGTCGCAATCGTTTTAAACGCCATGATAAGCGACCGATCAGGATTAGATCCACGATTCTGCCATCGCCCCAACGACGATGACAAAAAGTCACTAGTGACGCCGTTAGGTTTCGAAATCACCGTTGACAAGCCGCCATCGTTGAGGAGCACATTAGTCGGACCACCGACACGGACGGGATCATTATCGCCAGATTCGTTGGCGAAGGTACGCCACTCAGACGTTTCGTCGATCGAGTGCGATTCAAGGACGAGTCCACACTCGGAGCAGACAGTGTCTCCAGCGGAGTGGTCAAACACCACCTCCGTGCTCCTCTTGCAATCCGAACAGTAGGCGTCTGCCATATCGTTCAAAATGTAAGTTTTTTGGTTCGATTTGAGATGAACAACCTGAATATGTGTAAGTGTGAGAATCAATAGGTTATTATGCGTGTAAAACGCGGTTTTAAAGGTTTGATCGGCGATTTTCTGGTCAAAAATCCGGCGAACGGCGAAACGGGGAAGAAGCTTGGTAGGAAAGTCACGCAGGATTTGTGTGGGGATTTGTTTGCCTCTTGGGGATGAGAATGAGAGTCAGATGATATATATGGTTCCTTTAGAGGATAATTATAAAAATAAAATTACAAACCTAACATCCTCTAAAATACCGAAAATTATACCTTCGAATTCATAATATTTATAAAAATATTATATCACAGTTTTTTTATATATATTTCGATTTCTGAAATCTCTTTTATATATGTAGAACGTTTGTAATAAAGTTTGTAAGGAGGTCGTTTCAAGTGGTTTTGTTTTGATATATATATAACTAGTCTAATACCCCGTGTGTTACATGGATTGGATACGAAAAAATAGTTAGTAATAAAAATTTAAAAATTTTGAAACAATATTTTGATATCAATGATTAAATTATGTATTAATAATTACTTGAAATAATAAATAATAAATAATAATTAAGTTTTTTTAATAACAATAGGAATATCATCTAACCTTCTTAATTTGTACTAATTGAGATATTTTAACAAATTAACTTTAAAAATTTAAGTTAATTTTCTGTCAAAAACTAACTAATTCAAATTAATAAGATAAGGTAATATTTCAAATTAAAAGAAAACCTAATTTGAAATTTTTATTAAACATACAGGACAAAAAAGTAACTTTTATTAATTTCGATTTATATTTCATTTTATTGAAAAACATTCGTATTTAAAGAAAAGTTTGTTTCATAAAACTTTTATTTTTTACAATAATAATTTGGTATATTTCATTTTCCTTAATTTTGATTGTTAGAAAAAAATATATATAATATTTAAACTTTTTTAAAGTATGTTTTTTTAATTAAATGATTTGATTTTCAATTTATCAAAAACTATTTTTTATTTTGTAAAAGACAAATAATATTATTAGTTATATTACTATAATAAATTTAATATAAGAGATAATTAAGTGCTAGTATAAAAAATTGACAAGTGTCAATATAGTCTTAGAATGTGCCAAGTGATAAATGTAGATTTTTGTTTATTATAATAGTAAGATATATCAGTTTTGACTTCATATTTTCTTTTACTTTATGAATATATTATTCTCACTGTCCATTGTAACTCGTAGAATGTTGTTCTAGTTTGTTAATAAAAAACATCATCAATTAGTTGGTCTCAAGGTTACTAAAAAAATGGGACCTGCATTAAAAACACAAGTTAGGTGATTTTACGAACTCGTTCGGCGAGATACATATATACAAACCTAGTAAAATCTCACTTTTAATTGATGTATGCGAAGGGATAGATAAAGAAAAATCTTACACTTATAAAAATATTACATAATTGTTTTTTATATGTATTTCGATTTCCAAAACCGAGTCGCTATACCTTTCTTTTATGCATGTAGGACGTAACGTACATAATTAAATTTCTAAAGACGACGTTCCATGCAATTTTAATTTTGATTTTTCTACTACTTTTTCCTATTACCACAACATATAAGGCACGGTAATGTTATCAATCTACGTTTTAATATTTATAACCGATCAATCGTGACTTTATATGTTTTTTTAGTCATACAACCACGTTGCAAGCATAGTTGAGTATTTTGATATTTATGTTATTTCTTAAGCAACTTTATTAATGCATTTTACATAGTTTTCAACCATTAACTAACATACAAAAACAAGAATAAACTATCCAAAAGGACCAAAACCAAGGGGGTCCTTTGTGAAGAACTCTGATTTATATCAAAAGCAATCAAATGAATTGTAATGAAAAGATTCAACAAATATGTTCATGTTCTACCCTTTATCATGTACACAACTAAATTGCATCTAAAATTAATGGATCTCATTTCTAGCATGCTAACCAACAGTTGTAGCTCAACAAGGTTAAACACTTAAACATACGCTTCAAGTCCAAGCCATGAAATCAAACACAAGTTTACATCCACTTCGTTTTGCTTGAATGGCTGACCGGTGGTGGTGTTTTTGAATTCCTATTTCCATCAACACCTTGAACAAACCGAATAGAACCCGTGTCATAAACAAGCCAGATAGGTTTTATAACTAAGTGATGGTCAAGTTTCCATTGACTTGCAACTTACTAGGGTCAACTCCCCCAAGTGAAGACCTTCTTGACTTGCCCAGTGGCTGGACCCCTGTTAAAGACTGCCTTCGTGATGGCCTAGCGATAACAGGTGGTGTTAGCGTTGACGATTGAACTTCATTGGGTTTCACTTGAATTCTGAAAAAAAAAACAAGACATATAAATTGCATTTGTTTTTAGTAAAATGACTTCAAGCAATGGATTCTATATTTTTAATCATTTTTTTTGTTTTACCTACCGTTTTTCAGAGCCGTTAATCAGTTTCCCAATGGTCCGAAGCGATTTCCTGATGTGTGATGATTTCACATTTGCAGTGCTACCTCTAATTTCTGAAGAAATTATGATTTCATTTCTGATTGACACTTGAGATTCAGGTGTTTTTGGTAGCACAAGGGGTTTCACTTGTCTGCTTTTCATAGCAGAATTTGGAGCCATTGGACTCTTGGGGGTTCTTTCTATGGTTGCGGCTGCTGCTTTTGGTCGCGGTAATGGTGATCTTGGTTCCAGTTTGTTGACTTGTTGTGCACTTTGTGGTTCCTTCTCGGCCAATTGTTTTTTCAGGCTCTCAATCTGTTCCTTAAGGTCCATGACCTCCCGGCTTTCCTTATTCAATCTAGCTGCACCAAGTTCAACTGTTGAAGCTCGTTGAGCAAACTTTAATGTGCTAACTGTTTCACCAAAAGAATCACTTTCCGGGCTCACATGAGCAAACATCAAAGTTTTTGCATTTCCACCTGCACGTTTTGTACAAATACACGCGGATCAGAATCAACTTTTATAAAAAAGAAACCGCATTTCTTGAATCATATACCTAATGAGTTCTGAAGGAGTAATGTGAGCTTGCTGTTTCTGTATGGAATGTATGAGTTCTTCAGAGATAAAGCTGTGATAACATCTCCTAAACAAGAAAGTGACTTGTTTATATATTGAGCTTCTTTAAGCCCTTCACCGGTTACTTCTGATTTATCCACCCTTTCACTTCCAGCTAAATCCACCAAATGAAGACAGCTACGGGTCGTTCCTCCATTTACATCCTTTCCTTGAACATGCACCGTCAATATGCTGAAACAATATGCATCACACACCTCATTAAATTCAAATCTTTACATGTCGAAGTAAAATAAAGCCTGTATTTTTTGCACAAAAAGTGCTTATGGCAACCCATTCTGTTTTGACCCATTAGCCATTTTTAAAACTAAAAACTTAAAGAAATGTTTGTGAACTGAGGAGGACCTGTGGGATCGGCTGCTTTGGTGATTCAGAGCTGTTGAACTCACAGCACGGTTCACTTGACCACTTTTCATTAAGTTTAGGACATCAGTGGTTGACTTCACCGAGTGAATCGTTGCATCAGGAAGGCTCAAACCATTCTCACTTGTGCAACTACGGATCTCCAATTTGTTGGCGGATGAAGAATCGCCCGTCAATAGATCTCTCACTTGTTCATTATATATTTCCACCATTTGTACAAAAATCTCGTATTTTTGTACATCTTTTCTTCTATTTGATATGTCGAAGAGATCATTGAGGGCTAAATAGTTGATGCCCATTTCTTTTCTTGATGCATCAGAAGGGCCACACTATAAAAGGAAAACAAGAAATCAGCCAAAATATATTAGAATCAAAAGTTTTACTCTGAAAAGGGTACTGATTACTAGAGGTATTTTATCTCACCATTGTATGTGTTTTCCCAGATCCTGTCTGCCCGTATGCGAAAATGCACACGTTGTAACCATCCATAACTGATCTTATAAGTGGTTGGGTGTCCGCAAATACATCCTCTGATAAAAATGCAAATTGTTAGAATTTTTAGACGCTTGTAGTAGTAGCCATTTAACAATAGAAGAAACTAGTAATTTGTAACTTAATAATCTCACCTTGAGTGGCTGATGGACCAAAGACACGGTTGAATTGAAACAACTTCTTTCCATCTTTATTTGCTTTTGTAGGATCCAAGACAACTAATGACCCATCCTCCCCAATAAAATCAATCACATTTTTTGTGTTAGATCTAAATGCAGGTCTGATCCTGCAGTATACTCTAATATTTCCTGAAATATGTAGAATTGTAAGGTTATAACTAACATTATCTCCATTTTGTTAACGTTAATAACAAACAAAATAAACCTTTTAAATCCTGAACCATATTGTATAAACTCCTGTTTTCCTGAACCACCTTATGATATCCTTGGGCAGCAGTGGATAATTCCTGTATTTGACTCTCTGAAAACCCATGTACAAAATCAGCATTTATACAAATTCATTATTTTTTTGGTTAAAAAATGTAATTTTTGGACATTCAAAACCATATTGGCCCATACCCATTTGTTTAAGATCATTCTGAAATTGAGACTGCAAGTCTCCAAATTCCGCCTTTGTACTCGACAATAATTCCTTTAGGTTCTGCAAAATGGATGCATGATTCACAATGATGCAGTGGCTAACAAATTTATGTTAGCTTTAGTCTTGAAAACAACAAAAAGAAAGCATACCATTAGCTTTTCTTCTTGTACTTGAACCACTTGCACATGATTGCATTCACCAGCTTGACAATACTGCAACAAAAAATTCAAGAATATCTGGGTAAATCCAACATGCTATCATTTTTACTTAAAGAAATTCATTAATCCACTTACTTTGGCATTTCCAATTGTGGTTGAATGTGGTGATAATGAAGTTGCTGAACTTGTAGTTGTTCCGCTTTCTTCTGTTGATAGATCTATCGAAATAGGATTCAACTGATGTACAAGAAAAGTATGCAGATATTAATATTTTGATTTGAAGAAACAAAACTTTTTTTTGAAGGGGTAATTTGAATTCTTTTCTGGTAATAACTATATGCAATACCACAGGGAACTTGTATTGAAGTTGTTCCTCCAAAGTACTTGAAATCATCTTAGTAAGCAGCTTGACAGAATCCTGTTTAGCACAATTTTTGTTAACTTATAAATTGTTTTTATTTAACCAACACAAATTATAGAAAAATGAAGGAAAAAGATACAATAGTTACCGTATTTCCATTACAAACTGATGATAACAAATTACCATCTAAGTTTTCTTTTGCATCAGTCATACATTCAGCCAAGGCCTTGACAATCAAATCTACAAGGTACCAATAAAATATCAAAGTGACAATCAAATCATTTCTGGGGACCCAAGATTCATATGAAGTTATTGGACACAAAAACCATATTTTCATATAGACAAAATAATGCAAAAATCTACAAACCTTCAAGTTTCTGAGCAGCATTTTGAGATGGTGGCTGCTTTTCTAAATTGACAGACAAATCCAGTTGTCTGTTGAGATTTAAACACATTGCTGATTTGGGGTTTCTACCATTGGAATGCATAATCAAAGGAGATCTGAAATCATGCCTAAAAGTTTCATTCCCTTTTTTCTTCTGTTTTCTGTCATTGTACTCCTTGAGTCCCAAAACACAATCAACGATCTTGGCAGACGAACCCGCAACCATATTATCCTAAAAGATAATCATAAGTTAACAAGGTTCATTATCCAGCAAAAAAACACAATGAAATCATATGTATTTAATTTGTGAGAACATATGTACCCTTTCAAAAACTGAAGCTTCAAAGACAGGAAGCTTTAACCCTTCTACTGCTTTCAAAAAGTTTCTAACATTCTCAAAGAATTGATAAGCAGGCAATGGCTGAGAATCCCATGTAAGTGATTGTGAAGGAAATCGACTGATCTCCACAACCTTTATAAACAAAACTCAAACACATGAAAATCAATAATCAATAATTAGTCAATTTACAGAATACCTAATTGTACAACTAGCTGTACCACTTGTACCTTTGGGACAGACCCTGGTTCAATCTCATTAATCGCATGACAAAGAATCAATCCATTTCTCAAGCAAGAAATAAACTGTTTCTCCGATGGCTGTTTCGGTATCCCTAATGGGCCAACGATACTCTCAAGCCATTCAGTCGCTTGAAACCTTCTCAAAGCTAGAAAAATCAAGAAATTGGAAAACAATTTACAGTTAACACCATTTTATCCCTTTGTTAAAACGAAATTGATATCAGAAAATATGATTATACCTGCTTCTTGGGCTTTTCTTGAAGCCAAATTCAGATCATCCCCTGCTCTTGATGCGATCACCTCCATATATAATCGCAATCTGAAATTGATCTCTTAATCTTTCATAAAAGAAAACTGAATCAGTTTTTATAAGCCCTCAAGAAATTGGGCTTGATGAAATTCTGGTGATAAAGAGAGTGCGTGTACACGAAAACCCTAAATTCTAAAGAGAGAGAGAGTACAGGATGAACGAACTGAAGAGGGTGTCAGTGTGGGCATCTTCTTGGCTTATGAAACATGGGATTCACGAATTTTCAATTAAGTTACAGAGAAGACCGTTAGGGCCATTTGAATTCAAATCTGTAGGGTCGATGAAGCCTGATCAACGGCTGTAATTGCATCTTCTGTATGGGCAAGAGGACGTTATCAACTTAACATGCTACAATTTTTTATCACGAGGTCATTTTTTAGTTGTTATTTTTTTTTTAAACTCGTATATATGTTCAATATAAAAACTAACACTGTGTATATGTTGTTCTAAAGTTTTTAAATTATATGTATGTATGTAATAAAAAACAAAATAAAAAAAAGAAGATGATTGTAAGCGAACCGACCAATCATGACATGAGCTCGAAGTTAAACAAGTTGGATCAGCTTGACTCATTTTTTGATAGAGTTGGAAATGTGAGATCAAGATCAACTTGAAAAGTAAGGTTTTAAAAATATGAAAGATAATAAATACAACCATGAAGCTAATGCAAACCTAGTGTTAAATAACGTAATATAAGGTTTTGATAAGTAAAATTTATCGTTGTTAATTTACGTAATATAAAATTTTAATCAGTATAATAATCCATTATTGTTAAATCATATAATGTAAGGTTTTAATCATAAAAATTCACAATTGTTAGATAACGTACTATAATACTTTAATAAGTTAAATCTACTGTTTTTAAAATTTTTAATAGCATGCATAACTTGATAACTATAATAATAAAATTAACCATACATAAAATTAACCATACATAAAATTAATAATTTGAGCTAGGCCTGTAAACAAACCGAACGAACACGAACACATGCATGTTCGTGTTCGTTCATTTAAACTTAACCGAACACGAACACGAACACATTAACGAACATGAATTTTGTGTTCGTGTTCATTTATTAAGAAAATGAATATGCTCGTGTTCGTTTGTATTCGTTCATTAATAAATAAACGGACTGTTCATGAACATAAATGAACACAAACGAACTAAAATAAACGAACAAACATAAAGAGACATTTTTTTTAACACCATTGAACAATCATAAACGAACATAAACATTATTGAACAAACATAAACGAACACAATTGAATAAGTATAAACGAACACAAACGACAAGTCTCTTAAATGTAAATACATATCATTCGTAAATTAGTCAGTTAACCGAACAAAAACTAACATTACATAGTTAACGAACATTAACAACCGCAAATAAACGAACGTAAATAAACAAACATAACCGAACTGTTCATGAACATAAATAAACGGACACAAGGTGTGTTCATGTTCGTTCATTTAATTAAACGAACATAAACGAACTTCTTACCGAACAGTCCATAAACTGTTCGGTTCGTTTACAGGCCTAATTTGAGCTATTAAAATAAGTTATAAAACAAAGCAATCAAGGGTCCTCCTATCAACCGTAGCTTTTTTTTTTTGAACAACAATAGTATTCTTACTCGTACTTTTAAATTATACTCAAATACCCATTTGCTTGGATTTAAACTCAAGATCTTCTTCCTAAGAGGCATTGCCTTCACCAAATCGGCTAGTCCCAAATTGGCTCCCATCAACCGTAGCTAGACAGCATGGGAGGCCTTGAAGAGGGGCAAACCTGACCTTCGTACAGGGCCCATTTTTTTCAATGGCACAAAAATTTAAAAATTCTTATATTATATATATACTTGTATTTAAAGATATAAAGCTGAAAAAGCACAAATTTATAATTCGTTAGGGGCCTTTTTTTCTTAGCTCGTCCGGGGCACTTGAATTCTCAAGACCGCCCTTGCTAGACAGACACAACACTTTGCATCGCTTTCATGAGGATTTAAAGTGAACCTGTTAGCATTGACGGAGTTTGATCAGAAAAACGGAAGGGATCGAAGGATTTTTAGGAAGAAAGCGGAGGGGAATGAAGGATTTTTAGGAAGAAAAAGAAGGGGGCGAATGATTTTTAGGAGGCAAACGGAGGGAACCGAAGGATTTTTCGACAAAATACTACTAAATCGATTATCTGACTAGAAAAACAGGAGGCCAAGCCACCATAGGCCCTTCTTAAGCTCCGTCCTTGGCTCCTTGCCCGTTAGTCTTCTCTAGGGATGGCAAAAAAACCCGAGCCCGACGGGTTTACCCGAAACCCGCTACATATGGGACGGGTATTACCAAACCCGATGGGTATTGGGCCGGGTATGAGATTAATTTTTAAAATTTTCGTGGGTATGGACGGGCTTGGGATTTGTTCATATACCCGTTTACCCGGCCCGATTACATATACCCGTTTACCCGTCCCGTGTACCCGATTATAAATACCATTTATATACACTTGAATTAATAGAATTTGTTTCTTTTTTAATCCTTTTGAACTTTAGAAATTGTTCCTATAATTTATTTCTTTTCTTATCTTTGGTTTTTTGTGGCAACTACAAAATTTTTTTTGAACCATTTTGTTAATAATTATTATTTTTTGGTTTATCTTGAATAATGATAATAAATTTATAACATTTTGAAATTTCATGTTATTTGATATATTAATAGCTTGTTCTTGACATATTTAACATATACTTTTTGGTTATAAAAAAATAAATTTATTATTAGTTACTCGATACCAGACGTGTTTTAAGCCAGTTATTCTCAACGAATATATTTAGCTAAACCCGTTGGGATACCCGAAACCCGACGGGTAAATACCCGATAGATACCCGATGGGATTTGGGACGGGTATGGGACATACTTTTATAAACGGGTATGGGACTGGAATTACTCAAACCCGTCCCAAACCCGCCCATTGCCATCCCTAGTCTTCTCTTCTTTTATAAAACACATGTTTAATATATAATCTTAAATCTTCCGGTGTGACATCAACCGTAGCTAGGCAAACCCAACACCTTGCATCAACTTCATGGGATTTGAAGTGAACCAGTTACAAGATGGACGACACTTTTTTAATTTTATAAACATGGGATTAATTTGTTGATATTTAGGAAAACAATTGTATAATTGCTATTTACACATGTGAAAATTTGATTAGTTATTTTATATTATTATCCGTTACCTTGGACTTTTAATAAGATACATAATTGGGACTTTTTTTTCTTCATGATCATATGCCATATGATTGAGAAAACATTTGGTTCGGTAAAAATGTTGTATACCCAAACCATGTGTGTAAGCTTCATTTTGATCAATTGGTTTTGAAATTTGATTTCTTTCATAGTAATTGTAAAAAGGTGAAAAATAAATAAATAAATAAAACCTCTTCTTCTTTGAATTCAGTGATGATTTTGAAATTGATTTCCATCATATTAAAATTATGTTATCAAACCTCCAAATAAGTGATGTAATAGTTAAAGTAGAGGAGTAACAACATAAATGTCTCAAGTTCAACTATCACTTGAATGATTTTTCTTGAGACCACCGACCCAGTTACTTGCGAACACGCTTTACCGGTTTCTACTTTCTCCCAGTTAGTCGGATATCAGGAAGATCTGAGTGTTTACCATGTAAGTGGATTTTTAGTGACTCTAATTTGAATATAAAAAAAATAAAGAAATAGCGCAATTATCAAAAGACGTGAAAATTATCATTTTCTTGAGAATGAGGAAGTGTACGTGAAACATCTATCTTATATAATAAATGAAGGTTTTTTGTCACATGTCATGCAATGAGACATGTTTTGATTCATTTTCCTGCCTTAAATTTGAATCATTAATTCATTTGTTAACATTCCTTTATTAATAGTAATAATTAACAAATTTGACCAATTATTATAGTAATTTATTTTCTTAAACAAAATCCAAGTATTTATTCTTAGTTTTTTATATTTATTAAATTTAATTGCAATTCAAGTTCATTTAATTGCGATAACAAAAATATTTATTTTATAATTTATATTTTAATAGAGTTAATCTTTATCAATTACGTAAAAACGTTAAGACATAGTTAAATACAATATATTTAAGAATTAACTTAACAAAATTTATTATTGTCACATCAAAGTTTATTTCTTTAATGATTTTTTAAATTGTATTTTATTCAATTTATGCAATGCACATGTTTATTTAACTATTGCAATACATATGTTTTTTAAAAACATAACTTTTTTATTGTAAATTATATAAGAATATTTTATTTATTCAACCCGTGTACCACACAGAATTTAACCTAGTTTATATATATATATTAAAAAGCAAAAAAAAAATTATGTGAGGAAGATTTACTGTTTTTTTGTCTCACTGCATAAGCATAAGGTACAACACCCATGAGCTTCATTTCTCTTCGGTGGTGTTTGTTTTTTCAGAGGTAAAACATCTGCAGTCTGTGAACCAAATCTGCAAACCTCTTTTACAGAAGAGTTAGACAAACCTATACTTAGGTGATGTTTGTTTTTCAAAAAGAGCACCACCACTGTTCACCACAACTGTCTCATCTTTTTGACTTTTATTCTCATCTTCTTTCTCACTCCCATCAAACCCAATGAATTGAATCTTCCCTCATCGTAGTATTCCATGCTGCAGCCAATTATCCAACCCTGGAGGGTTCCAAACCTAGTGGCACTATATAAATCAATCCATATTATTATAAGGTGGATTTTTTCTACTAAACTCTGAGATAGAGGAGACTTTAAGGATATTTTGTCGAGATAAGGACTTGCAAAAGTAGAGTAGCCGCAGAAGTAAGGTCTCAGACTCGCAGAAGACAAGTGAAAAGTCTCTCGAGATTTCGCCAACCTTCTCTCTCTACCCTGTCTCCACCACCACTCTAGACGTCGCCACCGCCGTACAAAACACACTCGACCTCCTAAACCCCCACCTTATTCCAACAACAACAAACGCAAACACCACCACATGAAATCGATCATGAACGCCGGGCCAAACAAATCTGTGATGCGGAGGAGATTCAATGCCCAAACAAATCAGTGATGTGGAGGAGATTCCAACAACAACAAACGCAAACACCACCACTCGACCTCCTAAACCCCACCTTATTCCTCACAACCAAGCTCGATTTAGCAATCGCCAGGCCAAACAAATCATGCAGGGCGGTGATGTGGAGGAGATGCCGACTGGGGTGCTGATCGGGGATGGAGAAAGGGGTCGTGAGTTTTTTAACCTAAGAAGAGAAGATGTTAGAAGTGGTTAGAAGTGTTTGGTTCACGTTTGTGCCAAGAAGAGGACGGACAGACCTTTTTTTAATGAAATGTCTTCGAGAAAACAAACGGTCTGTAGCTCTCCAACCTCTGCCCATGTCTGCGCGGGGCAGACATAAGAGGCTAGAAAGATGTTTTTTGAAAAAACAAACAGCCCCTCTGCCCTTTGTTCTCTCGAACGACATAGATAATCACAACCTCCACCAGTCCTCCGCCCACCCTTGTTAATGTAATTATGTAAATATACTGACTCATCACCGTCATATGGTCCCTTAATTTCTCAATATCATGTATAATAGGCTTAGCTTGTTGATTGCCTGTGTGCTCCTTTTTTTTGAACGGCAAAGGTCCTGTCATGATACCTTCAATTATCCTGGTGGTTGGTAACTAAGATCGATTTCTCGATCGCCGACTGTGAAACCATACCCCCTGATGTCACACCCCACCTCTCGTCACCTGTTGGTGATGTCACTGAGAAGATTGTGGAAGCATAGTGGTGATATCTCAGAGATGAGGGGTGACTTACTTGATCCGATATCTTACTTGATCTGATATCATAGCACACAGATTAACTTAAAGTAAATATATTACAAGAATGTCGTAATCACAACCAACATTACATTGTATAAACTAAGTTTATTACATGACTAACTTATTTAATTACAAGTATATATAAGGTGCATCCTCACCCGGCAGTCACTGTCTCCCTGCAAAAAGGTTTAGATTTAAAACTTCAGCACAAAGCTGGGTTGTTCGTAAAGTTCATGTTCAACAATATGATATGATGTACAAGTTCTCACAAAAATTCAGTTCTAGATAACCATGAGACCCGTATCTAGTTCCTTTCGGACGTTCTGTTCTTGTTCTATAAGATACTACCCGTCGGTAACATCTTAATGTCTCATGTAGTTGGGAATGGGTGCTAATTCCCATGTTCCTTCTAGTCTCGTTTGGTTTCAAGAGACTCCCCCTCCCCGTCCCTTACTCGTCTTTTGCGTCATCCTGGAATTTTTTTCCGTATGCCTGGGAAAATGCCTCACCTTTCTACATACAATCGAATTGCTAAGTTACAGCTACTCCTAGTGAGAAGAAAAAGAAAGAAAGAAAAAAAAGAACAGTGTGTTGTGGTCGCGTACAATCAAATCAGTCTATTCTGTGCTTTCGGACTAATAGGTTTCATGTTACGTCAATTTGAACTTGCTCGAGCTACTCGGCTAACTCTACTGCTTTCGAAGAAAACAGGTGACAATCGCCAACTTCATCTCCTCTATTTGATGTCGATTCACCCACACTTCCATTCCTTGTAGAGGGAGGCTAACTGCTTGCTGGCTGGGAGCTGTAATAAAGCCCTTCAAAAGCCTTAGGGCACTCCTATCACAAGCCATTCAATGAGAACAGCCAGCAAGTGCATACCTAGAATCAGACCTGTGAGAGTAAGCATGAGAAGCCAGTCTGTCTGCAATTGAGTTGCCTCTTTACCCTCCCAACAATGAGGGCTCTGTTGCTCTCTTTTGGTGCCCGCTTTCCTTTCATTCCAGCAACCGCTTCATTAGGCGACTCCGAATCACGACCAGTCTACCTAGCGATGTACAATTCTTTTGGTATATGAAATCTCGATGTCTAGGTCAATTCAATATCGAACAGAAAGGTAGCAATTCTTTTGGCACAATCTTTTGGTATATGCAATTCCCATATGAATGGTGCTAATTAGCGGAACCATGGCAATTAGGATCTCTAGACGCAGCAACACCTATGATGCAAGGAATAATAGACTTATTGGGCCACACACGTGCTACAATGGCAATTACAATGGGAAACAAGGCTGTAAGGCGGAGCGAATCCGGGATAGCTACTGGTCCTCCGCATTAGAGAAAGTAGTAATGAACATCTTCGCAGAAACGCAGCAATTCCTCGAGGCTCATCTTTGAAGAAAGTTTCCTTATGAACATAGGATTTCACCTGTAACATCACTGTACTTTAGGTTGTCCGTACATCCGTACATCCGTACGATTGTACTGTTACGACCTAAGATTTATTGTTATTAATGATAATGAATTTTTTATTTATATTAATGGTGATTATCACTGTTACTGGTATGCATGTTTATGACATATTATACGCGTAAACCTTGGGAAGTTTAGTTGTAACTCAACTAAACAGAACCACAGAGTTTATCGCAGTGCTATTATTGATAATTATGGATTATTGGTTTGAGAATGGAATTGGGTTGAATAGGGATGGAACTAGGAGTTGTTATGGTCTGGTTACTAAACGTAGTCAAGGACACATGGTCATGGTTTATCGAAATAGCGGTGGGACGGTGTAGGGGAGGTTGCGATCTACCTCTGCATATGCCCTATATATATGCATATTTCGGTCTATCATGGATGTGTCAGTGACTAGAGTTTAGTGGGTTTTGGTTTGGGAGTTTAATATTAAAGTTAATAAAATAATGAGAATAATAAATACGCGATGGTGAGGTTACGAACATAATTTAATCGCGAATATTAATGCAGAAATATTAACTTAATAATGTATTCGCGTGGGTGACGATTCACACGAATATAATTATTAGGAATAATATTCTGAAACGATATTCCATAAATAGTAAATCGAATCGAAATACGATACGAGCGTTGGATTCGCAAAGGTGACGATCTTTACGAATACGTACGCGAGTAACGCGTTTCGACGAGATAATTAAATAATATTTAACGATATTAAATTAATAAATGGAAACTAAAAATATTTATTAGGAATCACAACTTAAATTAAATCAGAATAAATTGGTTATTTAAATAAATAATTTAACGAAATCGTTTTATAGAACAAGTTTAATTAAAATCATTGATTGAAACGAAATATAATTGTTTGAACGTTTTAAAGATGTTTCATGTTAAAAAACCGAACATTTATAATATTTTATCGCGATAAAAACGAGACCGGACACGGGGTAATAATACGCGTTATAAGGAAGAGGATCACCACCTTCTTCCTCATTTCTACAACCTCTCTCTCTCTCTAAAACACACACTCACGCACACATTCTATCTCTCTACCTTCTCTCTATCCTTTTTCACTCATTTCTTGACGGATTCACGAGATTCCGGCGCCTACGCGTTCGTGAGTTCGAGGAGAACAAGGAAGTACAAGAAGATTTTGCGTTTGATCTACATTTCGAGGTAAATCTAAGTTTTTATCTTCGGTTTTGTTAAGAAATCAAAAGTGTAAATGGTTATCTACTTAAAAACGATTTTAGGGTTTTGTTTTGCTTAGACCATGTTATTTTCGAACTGTGGAAAGCCATAAACGACCCCGTAACTGATCGAACTCGAAGATGGCGAAGGTGATTAACCAAGGATGTACAGGTTCGTGAGCTATTGGGGGCCGAACCCCTCACACCTATTGCCATGGCCGAACCTTTTCAAGGTGGCCGAACCCTAGTTCAGCCGAACTATCGGCATAGGACCACGAACCATGCAGCCTCTTCCGAACCTTTGCCCATTGCCGAACCCTCACCCACGAACCATGCAGGGATGAGGCGAACCTTTCTCTTTTTCTTATCAGCCGAACCTTGCTGAACATGAGGTAAACAGGGAACCTTTGGTGGCCGAACCCTAAAAGGGTGGCGAACCATTAGCTTCTGCAGCCGAACCCTCTAAGGCCGAACCTTCTTCTTTTGTGGGCCGAACCTAGGGTAGTTATGTAATAGGTTCGCTGCCCTTAGGGAGAAACTAAGTCTAATTTCGATTAACTAACGGTTAAGGGTGAACTAAAGAACGTGATAATGGGAAATATTCATGCATGCATGCAATATACTAAGTGGCCGTTTTTCTTAATAAATATCACTTTGAATTATGAAGATTGATACGTTGGGGATTTTAGAAGGATAACCTAAGTATAATTTCTAAATTTTAAATTGAAACTTTAATAACTTAGATTATGATGGGCAACTTAGTTAAGCATTGCATGAAATCATGAGTATAGATATGTGTTGAATAAGGATTAACATCTTTGAAGGTACATATCTATGGGAACACATACAAGATATCACAACTAATTATCATAAGGGAATGATTGAACCTATCAAGTCTAAAATTTCATTTTAAAGGTGACTATTATAAAATATTGGGTAAATTGTTTTAGCTTAGATTAAATAAACTAAGTTAACGAAACACTTAAGGATTTAGAGGAAACACTTATGGTTATTTAATTAAATTAAGACATGTATACTTATAAGCATAAATATCTATTAACTACAGATCGTTGAGTTGATTAAGTTACTTACGCGAGCGCGCATAATACGAGAACACATATACTAAGGACTTCAGGTGAGTTCTCATAACCTCCCTTTCTTTAAACTGTTTTGTTTTAAAACTCGGAGGTGAAGCATGTATACCAAATTAAATATTATTTGATAACACAAGGTTAATACCTGTTTATCAATATGATATTCACATTTATAAATTATCATTATTATTGGATTGTCTCTTATATTTACATCCATGTAAATATTGTCATTGACTTTGGTCAATAGCAAAGATTACATGAATTGTCACAACTCCGTGAATCATCGCCTTTAACTTCGGTTATTTGCTTTGACTTCATGTATTGTCACGTGGATGTTGTCCACTCCGTGAATTCTCGCCTTTAACTCCGGTTAATTGCTTTGAATTCATGTATAGCCACGTGGTTAGCTACCACTCCATGTATCATGTTTTTAACTTATGTTAATTACATAATGATCATGTATAGTCACGGACATTATTTGAGAATATTGGTGTTGAGATTGATTGATTTGTTATGTGGATTGATTATCTATTATTGACTATGATTATTTATGATTGATTATGACTGATCGGGTATGTGATTATGTGTTTGTGTATGTGCTTGGTTGTTAAGTTTGGGGATTGGTTGGATTATCTCATACATGTATTATTGTGGATTTTCTCAGGAAATCATAAGCATTTATACTCATTTTATCTAAACCTTTTATAAAACCATTTTTAAACTTAAACTCTTAAATCCATTTTATAAAACCTTTTTAAAGTATAAAAACTTATGATTACTCACCAACTACTTTGTAGTTGACACTTGATTTATTACATGTTTCAGGTGATGGGGACAAGTAGGATGAAGAGGGTGATCTCTTCTATTTTGGACATCATCATATAGGGTCTTGGACTTAGCTAAATAACTAAATATCTGGCGACTAGAATTTAGTTAGATAGCTAAATCTCTTTTGTATTTGTTGTAACTATTTCATGATGGACATGAATTTTGTGTAATTATTTTGGTTGATTGATTGATATATGATGATTGGATTTAGATGCCCACGAGCTTTTGAACAATCTACACATCCCTCGTGGCATCCCGACGTTTCCGCCATCGGTCGGGGTGTTACAGATTGGTATCAGAGCCTGGGTTATAGGGAATTAGGTTACTAGAAATGGTTGACCTAGTCTATAACCGTAGGATACCCTAGTATGAATTATTTCATACACTAGTTAGTATATTCAGGATTTCATGCTTATGTGTTTATTACATGTTAACTGAACTCCTGTTATACATCTGATTTATATATGTTGCTTATCTGTTTACTTGTGCCCTAATGACTCAATAAGGACATACTCGTGGTGTATTGTAAAGGTGGTGGGACGGTGGTTTGGGCGATTGCGACCTACCCTTATCATATGCCCTATACATATACCATTTACGGGACATCGGGTGGATGTCAGTATTGAGGAATAAGGGAACTACCCGTTTGGGATACTTATCTGCTTAAGAACTTAACTGCTTAGGAATTTATCTGCTTTAGGAATTATCTGTTAGATCTCTTGATCTCCAGACAATGACACACTCGTGGTATACTACAAAGGTGGTGGGACGGTGTAAGGGAGGTTGCGATCTACCCTTGCATATGCCCTATACATATACCATTTGTAGTGTATTGGGGGTCTGTCAGTGTCAGGAACATAGGATGCTATTAGGATATTATTAGGAGTTGTGTAAGGTTATGAATGATATGGATGTTGATGGTATGTTTGTTGGAATGGTTTGGATTGACTCATGGATGATGACACTTGATAAACACTTATAAACTCATTTATAAACACACTTATTGGACACGTAGGGTGCATAGGATCAATGAACGACGCGAACACTTAGTGATTGATTGGAGACTTGAATGATGATATAGACACTTGGAGAGAATATAAACGCATAGTGATGATACTAACACTTAGTGATAGTATGGATGATGTGTCGTAATTTACACATCATTTTTGTATTTAATTCATAGGATTTTATTTTATTTTATTAGATTTTTATTTAGTTTTATTAGATTTTAATGAATTTTTACTTACTTTTATTTTTAATGTCATTTTATAGGTTTCGTGAAATAAACGTTCGTAGTTGCGAAGAAACTGAAGCCCGAAATTATTTTGATGAAGTTGGAAGCTAAAAATATAATTTTTAGAAGTTCCGTGGTAAAAAAATGGCATTTCAGGACGTTTCGGAGCTTAAAAAGGAGTTTCAGCAAGTCCAGGGGGTGTTTGTGCAATTCTGCCAAACTTTCAGCTCATGGGACACGTGGCAGCCTCTTGTTGAGCCACGTCAGCCCTAAAAATCCAGCAAGGACCCGGCTGGAGCATCCGGAACCCGCCCCAACCCGCGTGGACAACCATATACACACACACACTGACCCGCGCGCGGCCCGGATGGATGCCCCATGACCCGCGCCCCATTTCCTTCCTTCCAGCCTTTGACCGGCCTTAGAGGCCTTTGACCCGCGTTGACTTTCGTTGACCAGGCCATATTGGGCCTTTGACCAACCAATTGGACCACCTTTTAGTCCAAGAAACCATTTTTTTGAGCCCAGATCGTGATATTTGCGAATTTTCACATATTTAAACGATTTTAAACCCTAATTCGGGATTTAATTAACCCTAGACGGCTGGAAACGAACAAGAAACATATTTTGGAAGATTTTGAAGGTTTGGGGCTGAATTGGATGCTCGGGGGAGGCTCAGAACGCATATAAAAGTGTTCGGAAACACGTTTTCGGGTTCTTTTTCTTGTTTTCTTGATTATTTCTCGTTTGTTCTTGAACCCATGGATATGTTTATGAATGTTTTTCATAGTATTACTGTTTTAAACATGTTTCTTGGCTAAATTCATTGTATTACTTAGATTTGGATGAATAACGGTTAATTTTATTCGGTTTTCGGGTTTGTTTTTATGGGATTTGGATTGTTTATGATCAGGATCAGATTATATATGGTTAATATTGATTATTTATTGTTGTTTTGATGATCTATAAATGCATGATGATGTCCAATTGATAAGTCTTGGTTGTTTACTACGTGTTTTGACCGGTTTTATCAGTTTTAGGCTTAGATTTCGTATCTAATTCTATTTGGGTTTGCTTTGGCCAATTAAACCTTAGGATATTATCTATAATTGGATTATAAACAGTAGGATTATCATTCCTGAGACTAATCACGTGAGGGAATTTGGATTATTAGGATTTTAGGGTTTTTCAGGCAAATTACGTGACCATTGGGTTTTCCTGTTTATTCCTTAGAATTCCTTGCAATTCAAGGTATTAACTTATATATTTTGATGTATCGAGATTGTTGAAACTGACCACGTGATACGATCTTCTGAATCCTTTAACGATCAGTGTTTGGAGAGACTGACTAGGTAATCCATTACACAGCCCGGTGATCTTTCACATGACTCTTTGGAACATTCTAGAGTATTAGTGAGACTGACCTTGTGATCTAATGTTTCTGAGTGTTTCCTTTGTTGTCATATCCTTGTTGACCGGATATCCCGTATCTCATTCCCGAAACTGTTAAAGTTACCGTTAGGATTCCAAGTCTAGGTAGTACCCTTCGTTATCTGATTTATTCGTTTCTTAATTTGTTTCAGTTGTCTAGGTTATATTATTTCCTTATTTCTTCGTTATAAAACTCTTTAAAAAAAAAAAACATCAATTTCCTTATTTAGTAATTTCCTTCTTTAGTTTTAGCGTTGTCTTTATTTAGGGTTAATTCTTAGATTCCGTGTCCTTAGGTTCGATATCCGGACTTTCCTTAGCTATACTTCATACGTCAGGTACACTTGCCTGTAGTGTGTAGTTCGGTTTAGGTTATTTCGATTTATTACTCGATAGTGTTGAACAATCATTTTCTATATATATAAACCGACACATCAAGTTTTTGGCGCCGTTGCCGGGGACACGGTAATTCTTAGATTCGCCTTAGGTTTTGACTTAGCTTTCTTTTTGTTTTTTTTCTTTCTTTCTTCGTATTTTTTTAGTAAGTTTCCATTCATAGCAACTTTCCATTTTTAGAAACTTTCCATTTTTAGCAAGTGTCAGTTTTTAGCAGTTTTGAGTCTTTTCGGGACTTTCCATTTTTAGCAGCTGCTATTTTTGGCAGGTTTCCATTTTTAGTAAGATCTTATTTCTAGGTTTCTTTTTTTTATTTCCTTTTCTAGTTAGTCGCTTTCCTTTTTGTCTTGTTGAGTTTGTGTCATTCTTTCTCATCAATTCTGTGCATTGTATGCACCAAACCCGTCTTAGCGGTCCACCACAGTTTGCTTCATTTGACGAGCCGGAGAGAGAGTTTCACCGAAGGTTTAGACTTTGTCGATTACCTTTGCATTCTACTGACATGGCCGCTCCACCGAGGAGAACGGTCGCTGATTATGCCAAGCCGACTGCGGCCGGCACTAGATCTTCTATTGCTCGACCAGTTGTCACCGAGGACAACTGGCACATTCCTGCTCAGATCATAAATCTTATCATTCATTCTCCTAAGTTTCGTGGGTTGCCTGATGAGGACCCGAATGCCCACGTTGGGCAATTCCTTCGTATTTGTGACACCTTCAAAATCAAGGGTGTCTCTGATGATGCGGTCTTTCTGCGTCTCTTCCCATTCTCACTTGAGGACAAAGCCATTACTTGGCTTGAGTCCCTTCCTACTGGATCAATCACTACATGGGACGAGATGCAGGAGATGTTCTTGACTAAGTACTTCCCTCCTGCAAAGACTGCTCGCTTGAGAAGTCTTATTCATTCTTTTCAGCAGGAGGAGGGAGAGAGCTTCTTCACCACTTGGGAGAGGTTCAAAGAGCTCCTGAATAAGTGCCCGCATCATGGATTGGAAAATTGGGCTTTAGTCGAGAAATTCTACAATGGAGTCACCTTTGCCACCAGACACACACTCGATTCTACTGCTGGGGGTAATTTGCTTACCAACACAACAAGTTTTTGGCGCCGTTGAAAAAAATACGAAGAAAGAAAGAAAAAAAACAAAAAGAAAGCTAAGTCAAAACCTAAGGCGAATCTAAGAATTACCGTGTCCCCGGCAACGGCGCCAAAAACTTGATGTGTCGGTTTATATATATAGAAAATGATTGTTCAACACTATCGAGTAATAAATCGAAATAACCTAAACCGAACTACACACTACAGGCAAGTGTACCTGGCGTATGAAGTATAGCTAAGGAAAGTCCGGATATCGAACCTAAGGACACGGAATCTAAGAATTAACCCTAAATAAAGACAACGCTAAAACTAAAGAATGAAATTACTAAATAAGGAAATTGATGTTTTTTTTTTTAAAGAGTTTTATAACGAAGAAATAAGGAAATAATATAACCTAGACAACTGAAACAAATTAAGAAACGAATAAATCAGATAACGAAGGGTACTACCTAGACTTGGAATCCTAACGGTAACTTTAACAGTTTCGGGAATGAGATACGGGATATCCGGTCAACAAGGATATGACAACAAAGGAAACACTCGAACAATGGGGATGCTAACAACAGTAATGCCAACTCCGGCATACAAGAGTTAGCCACACTTATTTCTGGATTGGTGAACCAGTTGACTCAGGCCAACCAGAATATCAACCAGAACAGAGGTGGTGCAAACCCGCCAATTTGCACGTTCAAACACTTCAATTCCTGTAACCCCTTGAAGTTCACGGGCGCTGAATCAGCCACTGGTCTGCTGCAGTGGTTCGAGAGTATGGAGAATACCTTCATCAACAGCGATTGCCCCGAAAATCTGAAAGTTCGTTATGCCACTAGTGTATTTCAAAAGAGAGCACTAACATGGTGGAATGGGGAAAAACGAACTAGGGGAGTTGATGCTGCTCTTGCACTGACGTGGACTGAGGTCAAGAATTTGATGACCACTGAATTTTGTCCACGAAGCGAAATGAGGAAGTTGGAGACTGAGTTCTGGGAGCTAAAGCAGGATAGCGGGGAGAACGTCATCTACAATACTCAGTTTCATGAGTATAGTTTACTGGTACCTCATATGGTGACACCCTTGGATAGGGCAATTGAGAAGTATATCGGCGGATTGCCGGTACAGATTCAGGACACAGTCTACGGGAGCAATCCCAAAACACTGGAGGCTGCGATCCGTCTATCTGCAACTCTTACTGATAATCACGTGAAGAATGGAACACTCACTCGGAAGGGATACAAGAAGACTGGCACCAAGGCTGCTACAAAGGAAACCAAGACTGAGGTTAAGTCTGAAGCTGCTAGCACTTCTAAGAGCAGCAACAAAAAGAGAAAGACCAGAAACTTCATGGTCACTGCTCCTGCTGCTAAGTCTGCGCAGCAATCCTCAAACAACACAACTGCCAGGAATTTCACTGGGAACACTCCCCAATGTAATACCTGCCGATACCATCACGCACCGAACTTGCCATGTCGCGTCTGCAACAATTGCGGCAAGTTTGGTCACTTTGCTAACGTTTGTCGGAGTGCACCGCAAGCACAAAGGATGCAACAAGCACCGCTTGCACTGCCAGCTCCGCACTCAACCTATTCCAGCTATACCCGTTCGCCAGGTACCTCAGGCATAGGCAAGAGCCTGTTATGAGTGTGGTGAAGTGGGTCACTTCAGAAATCAGTGCCCAAAGTTGACCGGGAATAATCAGAGGGTGGCAAGAGGCCGGGCGTTTCAACTGAATGCTCCAGCTGCTCAAGCCAACCAGGACGTGGTCAATGGTACATTTTTGATCAACAACTCTTATGCATCTGTCTTATTTGATTCTGGTGCCGATAGGAGTTTCGTTTCATATGATTTTGAATGCTTGCTTGGTAGAACAAGTACATACTTAGATAAACCGTTTAACGTGGAGGTGGCTGACGGGAACACTATTGATATTGACACTGTTATTATCGGATGTACTGTGAACTTAAATAATCACGTTTTCCCGATTGATGTTATACCTATGCATCTTGGTAGCTTTGATGTTATCATAGGCATGGATTGGTTAGCCACTCACAAAGCGGAAATAGTTTGCCATGAGAAATACATACGTATCCCCTTACCTTCTGGTGAAACTTTAAGAGTATTTGGAGAAACTTCTAGCAAAGGTCTTAAGCTTATGTCATGCACTAAAGCACACAAGTACCTTAGGAAGAAATATATTGCATTTTTAGCTCATATTGTGGAGAAAAAGGATAAAGAAAAGAGAGTTGAAGATGTTCCTGTGATCAGAGATTTTTCAGAAGTATTTCCAGATGATCTGCCGGGTCTTCCACCAGAACGTCAAGTAGAGTTTCGAATTGACTTAGTACCTGGTGCGAATCCAGTTGCTAAAGCTCCCTACAGACTTGCGCCTTCAGAGTTGCAAGAATTGGCGAGCCAGCTACAAGAGCTTACTGATAAAGGATTCATTCGCCCGAGCCATTCGCCATGGGGTGCACCGGTCCTGTTTGTTAAGAAGAAGGACGGGTCATTCCGGATGTGCATCGACTACCGCGAATTGAACAAACTTACAATCAAGAATCGATATCCACTGCCGCGCATCGATGATCTCTTCGATCAGCTTCAAGGCTCGACATGGTTTTCAAAGATCGATCTTAGGTCTGGGTATCATCAGCTTCGCGTACATGAAGATGATATTCCCAAGACTGCATTCAGAACAAGATATGACCATTATGAGTTTTTGGTAATGCCCTTCGGCCTTACCAATGCACCTGCGATTTTCATGGACCTCATGAACCGTGTTTGCCGGCCATACTTGGATAAATTTGTGATTGTATTTATTGATGACATTTTGATCTACTCAAAGACCAAGGAAGAACACGAGAAACACCTTAAGTTGGTTTTGGAGATCCTAAGAGAAGAGCGACTGTATGCCAAATTCTCTAAATGTGAATTTTGGCTTAAGGAAGTTCAATTCTTGGGACACATAGTCAACGAATACGGTGTTCACGTGGATCCTGCAAAGATTGATGCGGTGAAGAATTGGAGTACACCGAAGACACCGATGGAGATTCGATCGTTTCTCGGACTTGCCGGTTACTATCGGCGGTTCATTTCGAATTTCTCCAGAATTGTTGTCCCTCTCACTTCTTTGACTCAAAAGAACAAACCATACGAGTGGGGACCGAAGCAAGAAGAGGCGTTTCAGACTTTGAAGCAGAAACTCTGTGATGCTCCTGTATTGACACTGCCTGATGGAAATGATGATTTTGTGGTTTATTGTGATGCATCCAACTTAGGTCTCGGTTGTGTTCTCATGCAACGGGGAAATGTTGTGGCATATGCGTCAAAGCAACTGAAAATTCATGAGAAGAACTACACGACGCACGACTTGGAACTTGGAGCAGTTGTGTTTGCCTTGAAGATATGGAGACACTATCTTTATGGCACGAAGTGTGTAGTGTTCACTGATCATAAAAGCTTACAACATATTCTCAATCAAAAGGAGCTCAATATGAGACAACGGAGATGGGTTGAACTGTTGAATAATTACGACTGTGAAATTCGCTACCATCCCGGTAAAGCGAATGTAGTAGCAGATGCGCTTAGTCGCAAAAGTCAAGTTCAGATCCACAGTGTCCGAGTGCACTCTAGTCTCCGTGATGATGTTCTCACAGCCCAACAACACTCATTAGCTCAAGATGACTTGAAAAATGAGATGTCTTGCGGGGCTGAAATACTGTTGGAAACTAAGGATGATGGTTTAATGTATTACTTGAATCGATTGTGGATACCGAACAGGGGTGATCTGAGGACGGTGATTATGAATGAAGCTCATAAGTCTCGTTACTCAATCCATCCAGGTTCTGACAAGATGTATCAAGACCTCAGGGGCTTGTACTGGTGGCCTGGAATGAAAAAGGACATTGCTGAATATGTGTCTAAGTGCCTTAACTGTGCGAAAGTCAAGGCAGAACACCAGCGACCTTCTGGATTGTTAATGCAACCTGAAATACCGATGTGGAAGTGGGAGAATATCTCCATGGATTTCATTACTAGACTCCCACGAACCGCGAACGGTAAAGATAACATTTGGGTGATAGTTGATAGATTGACAAAGTCGGCTCATTTCTTACCGATACGCGAAACTTACCCTGTGCGGAAGTTAGCTCGTATTTACATTGATGAGATCGTTAGCCGACATGGTATTCCCCTAAGCATAATATCGGACCGTGATGCTCGTTTCACGGCACGATTTTGGGAATCACTTCATGAAGCTTTTGGAACAAGACTGGATCTTAGCACCGCTTATCATCCTCAAACGGATGGTCAAACGGAGCGAACGATTCAAACATTAGAAGACATGTTGAGAGCTTGTGTCATCGATTTCGGTGGCAGTTGGGATAGCCACTTACCATTGGTTGAGTTCTCGTATAACAACAGTTATCACGCAAGCATTGGTATGGCACCGTTTGAAGCTCTTTATGGCAGAAAATGTCGGTCACCTATTTGTTGGACCTAAGTCGGCGATTCCCAGATTACTGGTCCCGAGATTATTCAGGAAACGACTGACAAGATCCGCCAGATCCGCGACAATTTGTTAGCTGCTCGCAGTCGACAGAAGAGCTACGCGGATAAACGAAGAAAACCTTTAGAGTTTGAAGTGGGAGATATGGTATTGCTTAAAGTGTCGCCTTGGAAAGGCGTTGTGCGATTCGGGAAGAAAGGAAAGCTTGCTCCACGTTATGTTGGCCCTTTTAAGATCCTTGAACGGATCGGGATGGTTGCTTACAAGTTAGAAATTCCTAATGAACTTAGTAACGTGCACCCGACGTTTCACGTGTCCAATCTAAGAAAGTGCTTAGCTGATCAGGATCTTCAGGTACCACTCGATGACATTCGCATCGATGATACCATGCATTTTGTTTAAAGACCAGTGGAGATAATGGATCGTGAGATTAAAAAGCTCAAACGCAGTAGAATTCCAATTGTCAAAGTACGTTGGGAATCGAAGCGGGGTCCAGAGTTCACCTAGGAACGAGAAGATCAGATGAAACTTAAGTACCCATATTTATTTACTACGGTCACTCCAAGTTGAATTTCGGGACGAAATTCCTTTAACTAGGGGAGACTGTAACATCACTGTACTTTAGGTTGTCCGTACATCCGTACATCCGTACGATTGTACTGTTACGACCTAAGATTTATTGTTATTAATGATAATGAATTTTTTATTTATATTATTGGTGATTATCACTGTTCCTGGTATGCATGTTTATGACATATTATACGCGTAAACCTTGGGAAGTTTAGTTGTAACTCAACTAAACAGAACCACAGAGTTTATCGCAGTGCTATTATTGATAATTATGGATTATTGGTTTGAGAATGGAATTGGGTTGAATAGGGATGGAACTAGGAGTTGTTATGGTCTGGTTACTAAACGTAGTCAAGGACACATTGTCATGGTTTATCGAAATAGCGGTGGGACGGTGTAGTGACTAGAGTTTAGTGGGTTTTGGTTTGGGAGTTTAATATTAAAGTTAATAAAATAATGAGAATAATAAATACGCGATGGTGAGGTCACGAACATAATTTAATCGCGAATATTAATGCAGAAATATTAACTTAATAAT
This sequence comes from Mikania micrantha, assembly GCA_009363875.1. NCBI lineage: Eukaryota > Viridiplantae > Streptophyta > Magnoliopsida > Asterales > Asteraceae > Mikania > Mikania micrantha. The sequence goes on from CM018688.1 coordinate 14,083,641, forward strand.
GTATTCGCGTGGGTGACGATTCACACGAATATAATTATTAGGAATAATATTCTGAAACGATATTCCATAAATAGTAAATCGAATCGAAATACGATACGAGCGTTGGATTCGCAAAGGTGACGATCTTTACGAATACGTACGCGAGTAACGCGTTTCGACGAGATAATTAAATAATATTTAACGATATTAAATTAATAAATGGAAACTAAAAACATTTATTAGGAATCACAACTTAAATTAAATCAGAATAAATTGGTTATTTAAATAAATAATTTAACGAAATCGTTTTATAGAACAAGTTTAATTAAAATCATTGATTGAAACGAAATATAATTGTTTGAACGTTTTAAAGATGTTTCATGTTAAAAAACCGAACATTTATAATATTTTATCGCGATAAAAACGAGACCGGACACGGGGTAATAATACGCGTTATAAGGAAGAGGATCACCACCTTCTTCCTCATTTCTACAACCTCTCTCTCTCTAAAACACACACTCACGCACACATTCTCTCTCTCTACCTTCTCTCTAGCCTTTTTCACTCATTTCTTGACGGATTCACGAGATTCCGGCGCCTACGCGTTCGTGAGATCGAGGAGAACAAGGAAGTACAAGAAGATTTTGCGTTTGATCTACATTTCGAGGTAAATCTAAGTTTTTATCTTCGGTTTTGTTAAGAAATCAAAAGTGTAAATGGTTATCTACTTAAAAACGATTTTAGGGTTTTGTTTTGCTTAGACCATGTTATTTTCGAACTGTGGAAAGCCATAAACGACCCCGTAACTGATCGAACTCGAAGATGGCGAAGGTGATTAACCAAGGATGTACAGGTTCGTGGGCTACTGGGGGCCGAACCCCTCACACCTATTGCCATGGTCGAACCTTTTCAAGGTGGCCGAACCCTAGTTCAGCCGAACTATCGGCATAGGACCACGAACCATGCAGCCTCTTCCGAACCTTTGCCCATTGCCGAACCCTCACCCACGAACCATGCAGGGATGAGGCGAACCTTTCTCCTTTTCTTATCAGCCGAACCTTGCTGAACATGAGGTAAACAGGGAACCTTTGGTGGCCGAACCCTAAAAGGGTGGCGAACCATTAGCTTCTGCAGCCGAACCCTCTAAGGCCGAACCTTCTTCTTTTGTGGGCCGAACCTAGGGTAGTTATGTAATAGGTTCGCTGCCCTTAGGGAGAAATGATGTCGACGGAGCTTAGCTAATAAACTAACTAAAAACCGACTCTAAAACTAGACAAAAAGTAATAAATCTAGACTCTCTAAAACCTAAGCTACCGACAGGCAAGTGTACCTATCGTATGTAGCAAGACTAAAGTAAGTCCGGATATCGAACCCACAGACTTCTACAGACTGTACTAACTAGACTCTATGACTTATCTATACAAAATTTGTACTTAAATAAAATAATATTAAGAAGGGGGGTTTTCTAGCAAAACTAAGAATAACTTAAATAAACTAAAACAGACGAATAAACAAATACTAAACCAGAGAAGAAAAGAAACACTACCTAGGCTTGAATCATATACATGCTTGACAAGGTTCTCTTGGGATGGAACTAATGTGATACCGGGATCTTATAATACTAAACTCAAAGGAAACCTAGAGCACCCTCGACCCTTCTCAAGGATAGTCAACTAAGGGTCCTAAAAGCCGTTAAACCACCGGTTAAATGGATTTCCTTCACAGGTCATCCAACTATTTATGATCTATCCACTAGATTATCTACCTCACAGTACAATAATCTCAAAACACCTAAGAAATAACTGTTAAACACTCTACCTCACGGCACGAAAGTCACAGTTCACTTAAATGCTAGGGATAACTTGGGTTTTCCTATTGGACTCGATAAACATGGTTTGATAGACATACTAGAAAGATCTTCTCACAAAGGCTCTAACTAGAAATCCAACATCCAAGACTTATCGACAACTTCTCACCTCACGGCTATTGAAGCAAGTTGCACATCTTAACTGTTTAAATCTTAATAGAACATTCCTATGAATCACTCGGCCAAAGCAACTCATCCACTAATCAAAAACACACAGTAATTGATTCTAGCATGCACCTATTATGTGACAGACAATCACCAAGACACATGAGGAACATAATATCAATCATTCAACAATCACAAATACACATACACATCCAATATTCAAAACCAAGTCTTTAAATCATAAATCCATCACATCAATATGTTCCACAACCGAATCAAACCAAAGTCAAACATGCATAATCATCTAACCTAGATAGTTCTAAAAGTTTAGCCAAGAAACATTATATGAAAACAAATCATAATCTGTTTAATGTAAGAAAACAAGAGAAACAAAGTAAACCGATCACGTTACACCCTTCGGATCACTCGTTTAGGGCTTCCCGATGATCCAACTCGACCCCAATCTCGAATCCTTGCTTCTAGTCGCCCCTGGCCGTCTTCCTATCGTCTGATGCTGAGTGTAACCCTAAAAATCCCGTCTCCAGCCGTTTTTATTGAAAGAACTCGATTTTCTGATTTTTAACCTGCGTCGCGTACCGCGACAGTTACACAGAAACCCCTCGCGCTACGCGAGGGTACCTACTACCCGACAAAATAGTCGGGTCAAACCCGCAATCATTAAAAAGGGTAAAACTGACTTTTCCACCTGTCGCGCTACGCGACAGGGTTTCTTGTGGTTGTCGCGATACGCGACAAGGTCTTTTTCCAGCTTTTAAATTCTTTTATCTTCGGGTCCGTTCTTTTCCAACCAGGAGCTCTATTTCTTGATCTTTAACACCAAATACGCATGTTTGTTACCTGCAAGCATCAAATTATAGAATTGTGAAGAACCAGCTTGAATCGACTCTAAAATCTAATAAACTGTACAGAAACGAAATAAAAACAAATAGAAAAAATAGATGTGTTTTGCAACACATCACATCCCCACACTTATCTCTTTTTCGTCCCTGAAAAAGACTTATGCAAAAATCTGGGATCACAGCTAGATAAAACGGTTTCTACACAACTACAGTAGTTAATTCAAAATTCAATGCTTTGGATGAGATTGCAAGTATTTTTATCCTCTTAAACCCGTACTGATTATTTAAATCCTTTGAACATGGTTCCATTATGTTTATGTTCTACATTTCATTTCATTAGACCCACACTTAAGAAATTAAAACCAAATCAATCCTGGATTCTAGCTTTCAAGTCATCCTTACATATAAACAAACAAGAAATTTCTCAAAGCAGATTTTTATGAATGAACGCAGATGAAAGCGTGAGCATTTTTCTTTTATTTTTCAATCTATTGAATTTGACTTAGTGGTGTTTTAACCAGGCTGCAACCCGGCGTGTGACACATAAGTTTTTAATCTAACTTCTTTTCTTTTATTTTTCTATTTACTCAGCTATTTGGTGAAATGGAGGCGCCATAAGACTCGGATTTATTCTCATAAAAAGAGTACTTATGTGCCAAACAAAAATCAGATTTTCAAAACTCTAATCTGTTATTATGCAAAGACTTCTTTCTGACTAGAAAACAGTTTCATTACTTCCAAATCCCCAAGATGTTTCCCATGAAAATCATGCATTTAAGTAAAATTATACCAATCTTAAGGGACAAAAACAATCAGTTGAGCCTACCTACACATCCCATAACCAAAGCATAAAACCCAAACCAACAAGTTAACTATGAAAGAAACCACAAAACCCAACTTTTCTATCATTTCCCATCATGCTTTTGTAACTAACTTAAACAAGGACAAGGAAGATCTAAGCTAAAGATGTATAAACAGAAATAAAAAATAAAAAATAAACAATTTTCAAAAATTTTGACTCAAGAACTTAAGCAAACTAAAATAAAAATTAAAAACTACCTACTAAAACAAAATTAAACTAAGTTTCCCATCCCCACACTTAAACTTTACATTGTCCCCAATGTAGAGAAAAAGGAAAACCAAAAGAAAAACTAAAAACAAAAATAAGTAAAAACTGAAATTGACTTAGCTGGTTGAAACGAAAACTGACGAATGCCAGTCTTTCCACGTAGCTCCACAATCTACAATTTTGCTCCCCAGGCTGTAAACATGCAAACAAAATCTACACAAAACAAAGATCAAGCACATCCTAGCATCCACACATAAAAATAATGATATCAATGATTAAGTCCAACCACTAACCAACCCGGATTCCCAAAACCAAGAATTCAAAATTTACAAAATGCAAAATTTCTAATTAACATAACCATGAACGAAGAAAAAAAAACGTAAGAACCACACGCCTCCCCACACTTAGCCTTCATCATCACCATCTCCTCTCGGGTAGCTACAATGTATGAGAATGGAGGGCCAATGGAGTAGAAGAGAAGAAATGGGGCTAAAAATCTGATCTCTAAGGCTTGAAAGGCTTTTAACAAATCTGGGAGAGCGTCGCGTAACGCGACAACATGTTAAATGTCCGTCGCGTAGCGCGACAGAACGTTGACCTGCGAAGTTGACCATGTTCTCGCGTAGCGCGACATGGTGCCCTGTGGGTGTCGCGTGACGCGACGATGCTCTTTTTCCAGAGAGTTTCCAGATTTCCATGCCTTAGCCAAATTTTCAACCCCCAAAACTTACTAAACCATCCACAACCGTTCTAAAGCAAGAAATACATACCTGGTGGCTCCACTTCATCATTATGGCATCAAATTGATTAAAAACCTGCAAAACAAATTAAAACACACAAAAAAAACGAAAACGAAAAACGAAAAACGAAAAACGAAAAACAATCACGAAGAATGAAAAACACACCAACGACACCCAAAACAACTTACAAACTCTACACTTGGGAGTTTAACCCAAGAGCTCACTCACACTCATCTCAACCGGGAGAATAAATGGGAATCTCCTCCCTCACCATCAAGTCTGGACCACTATTGCCAACATCCCATGGTCCCTTTTCCACAAACTCATCACCATCCACACCTAAACCATCAACTATATGGGCAGGCTTACCACCGGTGGTCACAAAATTGGCTATCTTAAGACAAACACTCTCGTCACCCACTCTAAGAGTGAGTTTACCCTCAAAGATGTCCATGACCGCTTTCGCGGTGCACAAAAATGGGCGCCCGAGAATGATGGGAACCGCGGTGTCCGCCTCCATATCCATCACCACAAAATCCACGGGAAACACAAACCTATCCACTTTGACTAACACATTCTTCAAAATTCCCCGTGGACATTTAACCGACCGGTCCGCCAATGACAAGGTCATGCGTGTGGGAGACAAGTCACCAAGGGCTAGCTTCTCGTATAGAGAATATGGCATCAGATTGATGCTAGCCCCTGAGTCCGCCAGAGCATACCTCCTCACATCATCTCCAAATAAGCACGGGATAGTAAACATTCCCGGATCTGCAAGCTTTTCGGGAATCTTGTTTAAAATCACCGCGGAACAACCCGCACTCAATGGTACATTGGCGACTTCTCCTAACCGATCCTTACCCTTCAATAGCTCTTTGAGAAACTTGACATACTTGGGTATGTGCTGAAGGGCTTCAATAAATGGGAGATTGATCTTGAGCTGTTTAAACATATCAAGAAAGTGCCCGTATTCCTTAGCGTGTTTTTGATTAGTTAAACGCGCAGGATAAGGAACACGGGTAAGATCAATCTCCGTGGTGGGTCTAAACATGACCGGCTTACCAACTGCCGGCTTCTCAACGGGAGACTCACTGTTAGGTGCGGTACTTGCTGGGACTAGCCTCGGGGGCACCCTCCCAGGAGTCTCCATTTCAATTTCCTCATCCACCGGTTCCTCCTCATCTACATCAACCGGTGGAACCACTCTCTCGCTCTCCTCAACCTCAACTAACACGGGTGGCATGAACACCTCTCCTCTACCTCCTCCAGAACGGGTAGTGACCGCCTTAACGTGGGCGTTTGGGTTGGTTTGGGGCTGACCCGGGAATTGGCCTTGAGGCCGTTCATCCAACCGTTTGGCGATGTCACCAACCGTTCTTTGCAAATCAAGGAATGCAGACTGTTGATTTTTAAGGAGAACATCATGCTCATGTAGGATCTTCTGTGTAGTGGCATCCTTAGCCACTAACTGAGTCAACAATTCTTCTATCCTACCCAAACCACCACCACTACCTGAAGTACTACCCGAACTACCACTAGGCTGACCCTGCCCCTGGTTATGACCAGAATGAAAACCAGGGGGATTACCTGAAGATCTATAAGTTTGGTTTTGAGAAGTGGCATGACCACCTCTGCAGATCTCACACCTGTCTACTCTCATCCTTAATTCCTTGACATCCCTAGCTAAAGACTCAAGAGCAGCAGCAGCAACACTAGTGTCCACATTAACGTGGTGAACTCCTCTTGTTGAAGAGGAGGAACTAGCAATAGGAGTGGAATTCCTATTTGAAGATCGCTGCTCATACTCGGCCTGAGCGAAGCTCTCAAAAAGATCATTGCATTCAGCCACATCCCTCTTACCCATGAGGTGGCCTCCTGCAGAAGTGTCAAATCTGGCACGAGTCTCATGTGTGAGCCCATTGTAGAATTTCTCTACAAGGCCCCATTCAGACAAACCATGTTGGGAGCATCGGCTTAGAAGGTTTTGGAACCTCTCCCAAGCAAGATAGTAAGGCTCATCGGGGGCCATTCGGAAAGAATGGATCTCATCTCTCAAGCGGGCTGCCTTAGCAGGTGGGAAATACTTTTTAAGAAAAGCATCCCGAAGGCTAGCCCAAGTGGTGAAAGTCCCTGGCGGATGAGAATCAAGCCAAGTAGCTGCTCGCCCCGATAAAGAAAAAGGAAAAAGCTGTAGAAAAATCGCATCATTAGTGGCGCCTTGAAGATTGAAGGTACCACAGATGCGAGTGAGCCTAGCAAGGTGTGCGGGAGCATCTTCATCATCACGACCATTAAACTGAGAATTATTAATCGCAGTCATGATATATGAAGGAATCTGCCATGAATTTTCATTCGGGATCGGTGGCAGTAAAATGGGGTTATTAAGCCCTGTGAACCCCGCAGTGGCCTGCTAGTGAACCGTGCGACGCGCCTCCATGGGTGGAACAAAGTGCAAGCGTGGACTAGAATGGGTGGAAGAAGTAGAAGAAGAAGATGGAGTGTGCTCAGAAGAATTAGCAGAAATGGGAGTAGAAGCACTTACCTCGCTCGTAGAACCTTCAGAAAAGTCCCGCGAATCGCTCCTTGAAGGCAAATAAAGCTCAGGTGGCGGTCCGTGTGAGCGTAAGTGTGGCATACACTACCAAACCTGCAATAAAATAAACTAAATGAAAAGAAATTAAATAAAACTAAAAACAAATATGCACAGACAAGACAAAGAACTAGTTAGCACAATCGACTAAGAAGTCCCCGGCAACGGCGCCAAAAACTTGATGTCGACGGAGCTTAGCTAATAAACTAACTAAAAACCGACTCTAAAACTAGACAAAAAGTAATAAATCTAGACTCTCTAAAACCTAAGCTACCGACAGGCAAGTGTACCTATCGTATGTAGCAAGACTAAAGTAAGTCCGGATATCGAACCCACAGACTTCTACAGACTGTACTAACTAGACTCTATGACTTATCTATACAAAATTTGTACTTAAATAAAATAATATTAAGAAGGGGGGTTTTCTAGCAAAACTAAGAATAACTTAAATAAACTAAAACAGACGAATAAACAAATACTAAACCAGAGAAGAAAAGAAACACTACCTAGGCTTGAATCATATACATGCTTGACAAGGTTCTCTTGGGATGGAACTAATGTGATACCGGGATCTTATAATACTAAACTCAAAGGAAACCTAGAGCACCCTCGACCCTTCTCAAGGATAGTCAACTAAGGGTCCTAAAAGCCGTTAAACCACCGGTTAAATGGATTTCCTTCACAGGTCATCCAACTATTTATGATCTATCCACTAGATTATCTACCTCACAGTACAATAATCTCAAAACACCTAAGAAATAACTGTTAAACACTCTACCTCACGGCACGAAAGTCACAGTTCACTTAAATGCTAGGGATAACTTGGGTTTTCCTATTGGACTCGATAAACATGGTTTGATAGACATACTAGAAAGATCTTCTCACAAAGGCTCTAACTAGAAATCCAACATCCAAGACTTATCGACAACTTCTCACCTCACGGCTATTGAAGCAAGTTGCACATCTTAACTGTTTAAATCTTAATAGAACATTCCTATGAATCACTCGGCCAAAGCAACTCATCCACTAATCAAAAACACACAGTAATTGATTCTAGCATGCACCTATTATGTGACAGACAATCACCAAGACACATGAGGAACATAATATCAATCATTCAACAATCACAAATACACATACACATCCAATATTCAAAACCAAGTCTTTAAATCATAAATCCATCACATCAATATGTTCCACAACCGAATCAAACCAAAGTCAAACATGCATAATCATCTAACCTAGATAGTTCTAAAAGTTTAGCCAAGAAACATTATATGAAAACAAATCATAATCTGTTTAATGTAAGAAAACAAGAGAAACAAAGTAAACCGATCACGTTACACCCTTCGGATCACTCGTTTAGGGCTTCCCGATGATCCAACTCGACCCCAATCTCGAATCCTTGCTTCTAGTCGCCCCTGGCCGTCTTCCTATCGTCTGATGCTGAGTGTAACCCTAAAAATCCCGTCTCCAGCCGTTTTTATTGAAAGAACTCGATTTTCTGATTTTTAACCCGCGTAGCGTACCGCGACAGTTACACAGAAACCCCTCGCGCTACGCGAGGGTACCTACTACCCGACAAAATAGTCGGGTCAAACCCGCAATCATTAAAAAGGGTAAAACTGACTTTTCCACCTGTCGCGCTACGCGACAGGGTTTCTTGTGGTTGTCGCGATACGCGACAAGGTCTTTTTCCAGCTTTTAAATTCTTTTATCTTCGGGTCCGTTCTTTTCCAACCAGGAGCTCTATTTCTTGATCTTTAACACCAAATACGCATGTTTGTTACCTGCAAGCATCAAATTATAGAATTGTGAAGAACCAGCTTGAATCGACTCTAAAATCTAATAAACTGTACAGAAACGAAATAAAAACAAATAGAAAAAATAGATGTGTTTTGCAACACATCAAGAAACTAAGTCTAATTTCGATTAACTAACGGTTTAGGGTGAACTAAAGAACGTGATAATGGGAAATATTCATGCATGCATGCAATATACTAAGTGGCCGTTTTTCTTAATAAATATCACTTTGAATTATGAAGATTGATACGTTGGGGATTTTAGAAGGATAACCTAAGTATAATTTCTAAATTTTAAATTGAAACTTTAATAACTTAGATTATGATGGGCAACTTAGTTAAGCATTGCATGAAATCATGAGTATAGATATGTGTTGAATAAGGATTAACATCTTTGAAGGTACATATCTATGGGAACACATACAAGATATCACAACTAATTATCATAAGGGAATGATTGAACCTATCAAGTCTAAAATTTCATTTTAAAGGTGACTATTATAAAATATTGGGTAAATTGTTTTAGCTTAGATTAAATAAACTAAGTTAACGAAACACTTAAGGATTTAGAGGAAACACTTATGGTTATTTAATTAAATTAAGACACGTATACTTATAAGCATAAATATCTATTAACTACAGATCGTTGAGTTGATTAAGTTACTTACGCGAGCGCGCATAATACGAGAACACATATACTAAGGACTTCAGGTGAGTTCTCATAACCTCCCTTTCTTTAAACTGTTTTGTTTTAAAACTCGGAGGTGAAGCATGTATACCAAATTAAATATTATTTGATAACACAAGGTTAATACCTGTTTATCAATATGATATTCACATTTATAAATTATCATTATTATTGGATTGTCTCTTATATTTACATCCATGTAAATATTGTCATTGACTTTGGTCAATAGCAAAGATTACATGAATTGTCACAACTCCGTGAATCATCGCCTTTAACTTCGGTTATTTGCTTTGACTTCATGTATTGTCACGTGGATGTTGTCCACTCCGTGAATTCTCGCCTTTAACTCCGGTTAATTGCTTTGAATTCATGTATAGCCACGTGGTTAGCTACCACTCCATGTATCATGTTTTTAACTTATGTTAATTACATAATGATCATGTATAGTCACGGACATTATTTGAGAATATTGGTGTTGAGATTGATTGATTTGTTATGTGGATTGATTATCTATTATTGACTATGATTATTTATGATTGATTATGACTGATCGGGTATGTGATTATGTGTTTGTGTATGTGCTTGGTTGTTAAGTTTGGGGATTGGTTGGATTATCTCATACAGGTATTATTGTGGATTTTCTCAGGAAATCATAAGCATTTATACTCATTTTATCTAAACCTTTTATAAAACCATTTTTAAACTTAAACTCTTAAATCCATTTTATAAAACCTTTTTAAAGTATAAAAACTTATGATTACTCACCAACTACTTTGTAGTTGACACTTGATTTATTACATGTTTCAGGTGATGGGGACAAGTAGGATGAAGAGGGTGATCTCTTCTATTTTGGACATCATCATATAGGGTCTTGGACTTAGCTAAATAACTAAATATCTGGCGACTAGAATTTAGTTAGATAGCTAAATCTCTTTTGTATTTGTTGTAACTATTTCATGATGGACATGAATTTTGTGTAATTATTTTGGTTGATTGATTGATAAATGATGATTGGATTTAGATGCCCACGAGCTTTTGAACAATCTACACATCCCTCGTGGCATCCCGACGTTTCCGCCATCGGTCGGGGTGTTACATCACCGGTTCCAGAGAACCAGATAGGAAGAAAAGACCCAGAGGATTCTTTTTAGAGAATCAAGAAAATAGATGTAACATCCGAAAAAAATAAAAAAATAAAAATTAGCAACCCAATGATAAACGCGCAAAATTTCGGGAACCGTTCATGTTCAAAATTTATATAAACGTTCGTAAAGTAATTATGATCAAAAGGATATAAATGATAAAAATATCCGATAATGTATGGACACGTTATAGAGCCTAATAATAACGTGCAGAATTTCTGTGACCGTTTGGGTTCAAAATTTTTATGAACAATCCTGAAGTAATTACGATCACATTGATATAAGCCAGACCGTTATACGATAATGTATGAGCAAGATATAAGCTCGTGAATATTAAAATATATTATTTTTGACCCTGCTCCGTTTTCAACGAAACTTGGGTAGAAATGTAGAGAATAATTAGTAGATTTCAACGGCATATTCAAAAGTTTTTAAAACATCAGATGCAAAAAGTTATAAGAGAAAAACAAGAATTGAGCTAAATTAATTATAATAATATAATAATAATAATAATAAAATAATAAAAATAATAAAATAATCAATTTAAACATATGTCGAAATTCGAAAGTTATACGTCGAACGATTTGAACCATATATATATTATTCCTTTCTTAATAACGAAGGAATCTTCGTCTATAAATAGATGAATGTCGATGATCAAATTTTCATTTTTCTTCAGTAACAAAACTCTGTCAAAATACTCTCCTAAAACCCTTGAGCGGATACGGTAGTTACTAGAATTCCGTTCAAATATTGTTAAGCGAGCATTGGTACGAGCTACTTTGAGGTAACCACCTATTATACTCTTATTTTAAAATAATTATTTAATTAGTATGGTCGAGTTATTGTTTGTTTAAAAACCTCACTAATGTTATGCGTGGAGGCTATTTTCAACATTTTTGTAAAACACGGAGTATGCCGAGATGCTGCCCAAATATTTTATAAAAATATATATTTATAAGACGAGGTTCTGTCCAACTTAAAACTCTAAAATAAAGTTTTATAAGCCGAAATTCTGCCCAAGTATTTTTAAGAAAACCGAAAAGCATAAGCCGTTATGCTGTCCAATTAAAGACTCGAGTCAATACCTAAAAATATAAAGATACGTTAAGTAATCCCATTAGCGTACTAATGTTATTAGGAAATTGGCGGTCACGTAAGATAAGAATTGAGGAGCTAAAATTTTACGATAGAAGCATAGATCAGGTGAGTTCTATGAGCCCTCTTTTACTGTTTTAATGTTTTAGGGCTGATGTGTATGCATGATAAATATATTTGAAATGATTGATGTATATGATATTATATTGATGTCGGGATGTTTCCCGTTTATACCAATGTTATGTCGGGATAATGCCGAATTTTATGTACGTATTTTTTTAAAATAAAAAGAGGCAACCCGAATCTTTATTTTGAAAAGAAGTTTATTAAAAGAGTTATCAAGAGGTCCAAATCTCATATACTAACAAAGACATGGTCCTAGTATACCGAAGGTGTGTACTCGTATGCTCCTTCGATATAACAGGATAATGCCGGTGTATAGGTCTGAGGTAAAGACGGTGTTTCGAATAAGGTTTTTGCACTACGGTGCTGATTATAAAGTTTTTAAAAGAAATTTTGAAAGTACCTTCGGGTAAAGAAGTTTACCTTCGGGTAAAGAAGTTTACCTTCGGGTAAAGAAGTTACCTTCGGGTAAAGAAGTTTACCTTCGGGTAAAGAAGTTACCTTCGGGTAAAGAAGTTTACCTTCGGGTAAAGAAGTTACCTTCGGGTAAAGAAGTTTACCTTCGGGTAAAGAAGTTTACCTTCGGGTAAAGAAGTTTACCTTCGGGTAAAGAAGTTACCTTCGGGTAAGAAGTTACCTTCGGGTAAAGAAGTTACCTTCGGGTAAAACAGATTTTTAAATAAATGTTGTTGATATAATATGATACATGTATATCAATGTATGCTTTTGTGAAATGCTTTTGAAATATATTGTTTGAAATTAAAGATGTTTATTAAACTTAGAACTCACCAGCTTAAGCTGACAAATTTTAGTATGCACATCAGGTAGAGATGGTGAAGCCTCAGCTAGTCGAGGCAAGAAACAATTGGCGTAAGTGATCATGGGTGGATGCTGGCTGCAGGTTTTGAGAAGACTGGCATAGATGTAGATTTTGTAAATAAATAAATAAATAAAAATGGTTGTGTGACATAAATGTGTAATCGGGTTTACTTATGTATAATATGTCTTATTTCCGCTGCGATTGAGTTATAATTATTTTATCACTGTGCTTATGAGTAAATCCGACAAAGTGACGTGTCCCGGGAGACGGGCGTTACAAGTTGGTATCAGAGCACTGGTTTAAGAGATTTAGGTACTCAAGCGGTAACTAAACTTAAACTAGGACTCTGGGAGAATATAGGAATGCCAGTCAAAGCAGCCGCATGCCAGCCACAGAGGATACATCAAGCATCTAACGAATAAAACTTTGGACACATGCGTAAATGCTAAAGATCAATTGCAATTAGCTACTGCAATTGAGGTTTGACATTTGCAAATAATTCTAAAGTTTGATTCGTTATTTGTAAAGGTGTTGTAAGTTAAGGGTTAAGGTCGGATATTTAATATGAATATGATAGATAGTAAACTGGAAGATGATGTCATAGTTAATAAGTAATTACATCCTAGGTCCTGTAATTGATTATTTATTATACATTGGAACTCTGGGATTACTACTTATCATACAAATATTGATTTATCCTATACCTTAATTGTAGGATGGCCAATAGAGAACATGCTCTAGATGAAAATATCGATCGTGATACCGATATACCCCTAATTAGAAGAGAAAGTACTCGGTTAAATCCAAATTTGGAAGATGAAGTACACATTGAAACGAGTGAAAATTCTCATGAGAATGACGGAGCTAATGATCAACCAGACCAAATGGAAGCAAACTTTGTAAGAATGCTTAAAGCGGCAATACCAGAAATTGCTGCAGAAATACGTCGACAAGAGAAGGATAGTAATGGTAATCACTCTGGCGCTGATAACAATACGGGAATAGAGACAGGTGCAGCTATGGGAAATGGAGCCACTCAAATTATCGTACCACTCACTACGGTTAGACAAGAAGATAAAAAGAAAGGGTGCGATTATAAGATCTTCAAGAGTTGTAACCCTCCTTCGTTTGATGGAAAGAAAGATGCAGTGACAGCACACCAGTGGCTTCGGGAGATGGAGTCAGTTATTAAAATTAGTGAGTGCAATGATAGTCAGAAAGTCAAGTTTGCAGCTCATTCCTTTGTATCTGAAGCTTTGTTTTGGTGGGACACAATTCAGCAAGCGATGGGGGAGCCTGCGGTAGAAGCATTAAGTTGGGAAAGTTTCAAGCGTTTAGTGTTAGCAAAATTTTGTCCAAAGTTTGTTATAGATAAGATGGAAAAGGATTTCATGAATCTAGAGGTCGGTACTATGACTCATCAAGAGTACACGACTAAGTTTAATGAGATGTCCAGACTTGTACCTCACTTGGTAACACCAGAGGAATCCCGAATCAAACGTTATATTCAGGGGTTTCCATCGGAGGTAAGGAGATTAGTTAAAGGTTCTGCACCAGGAACCTATCAGTCTGCAGTAGAGCTTACAGCAGAATTATTTGAAGAAGTGTACGGGCTAGGAGGGAGGCCCATGACAAGTAAGAGGAAGTGGGGAGATTACTCTCAAGGTTCTAAGAAAGACAATTTCAATCCAAAAAGAAAGATATCTGGCAGTAGTCCAACAGTTTGTAAGATATGTAACCGAATGCATAGTGGGAACTGTAGAATGGGGATGAATGTTTGCTTCAAGTGCGGCAAGGAGGGACACTATGCCAACAAATGCCCAATTGTGAAATGTTTCGATTGTGGGAAACCAGGTCATCGGGCAACAGAATGCCCAAATAAGAAAACGGATATGGTTCCAAAACCCAAGGGGAGAGCTTTTACAATGACCGTTGGTGCAGCTAAGGAAACCCCAGATGTTGTGTCGGGTACGTTTCTTATCAATAACATGCCAGCTACTGTATTATTTGATTCTGGTGCCAGTAGGAGTTTTATATCTGTTAACTTCTGTATACTGCTCAATAAGATCCCCAATAAGATAGATACCCCACTAGAAGTTGAAACGGCACTAGGAAAGAAGGTAGTTATTTCTACCATTGTTGAGGGTTGTTATATTGACCTTGATGGTCATAAAATACCCATTAATCTTTACCCAATAACTTTGGGCGGGTTTGATGTCGTGCTGGGCATGGATTGGTTAACGGAACACGAAGCTGAAATATTATGTAAAAAGAAGATGATTCAACTCCAAGCGCCTGATGGAGATCGGATTATTATCTGTGGAGATCGTACGAGCTCTTCGGTAAATATCGTTTCAATGCTGAAGGCCCAAAAGTTTATGAATCAAGGTTGCAAAGCTTATCTCGCATATGTGGTCGATAATAAGGTGAAGACGAAAGAATTGAAAGATATTCCGGTGGTATCTCAATTCCCCGATGTGTTTCCTAACGAATTACCGGGTATGCCTCCAGAACGAGAAGTAGAGTTTCGAATTGATCTTTTACCAGGAGCTAAACCAGTTGCGAAGGCACCTTATCGACTTGCACCCTCAGAGATGAAGGAGTTAATGTCGCAGTTGCAAGACCTATTAGACAAAGGTTTTGTGCGGCCAAGTGTTTCGCCTTGGGGAGCCCCAGTATTATTTGTAAAGAAGAAAGACGGGAGTATGCGAATGTGCATAGATTACAGGGAGTTAAATAAACTCACAATAAAGAACAAATATCCTCTTCCTAGAATCGATGACTTGTTTGACCAGCTACAAGGAGCGAATTGGTTCTCTAAAATCGACTTACGTTCGGGCTATCATCAGTTGAAAGTAAGGGAAGAAGACATATCAAAGACTGCATTTCGAACACGATATGGACATTATGAGTTTTTGGTAATGTCGTTTGGTCTAACTAATGCCCCAGCTGCATTCATGGATCTCATGAACAGGGTATGTCGACCAATGCTTGATAGGTCAGTGATTGTGTTCATTGATGATATTTTGATATACTCTAAGAATGAACAAGACCACGCCTATCACTTAAAAGAAGTTTTGGAGACGTTGAGAAGAGAGAAGTTGTATGCCAAATTCTCAAAATGTGCCTTTTGGCTAAGAGAAGTACAATTTCTAGGTCATGTAATCAATGCTAATGGAATCCTGGTTGATCCAAGTAAGATCGAGTCGGTAACAAAATGGAATCCGCCAAAGACACCCACTGAAGTTCGTAGCTTTCTGGGTTTGGCCGGTTACTACCGACGTTTCATCCAAGATTTCTCCAAGATTGCTTCTGCCATGACAAAGTTAACCAAGAAAGAAGTAAAGTTTGAATGGGGTCATGAACAACAAGCTGCATTTGACGAACTAAAGAGACGATTAACACATGCCCCAGTATTATCATTACCTGATGGAACAGAAGACATGGTAATTTATTCTGATGCATCATATAAGGGTTTGGGTTGTGTTCTAATGCAACGGGGCAAAGTTATTGCTTATGCTTCACGACAACTAAAAACCCATGAAAAGAATTACCCAACACATGACTTGGAATTGGCAGCAGTCGTGTTTGCACTAAAGATATGGAGGCACTATTTGTATGGTGCCAAATGCACTATCTACACTGATCATAAAAGTCTGAAGTATTTCTTCGAACAAAAAGACTTGAATATGAGACAGCGTAGATGGCTCGAGTTGATTAAGGATTATGATTGTGAAATTCTTTACCATCCAGGAAAGGCCAATGTGGTGGCCGATGCGCTAAGTCGCAAAGGCGATTTTTCTCCTATTCGGGTGAAATCTTATGCGCTTGTTATAACATCAGATTTTCTGAATCAACTCAAAGATGCACAACAAGAGGCATTGAAGGAAGAAAACGTGATGAGTGAAAGAATTTTTGGTCTGATAACGAAGCTTGATGAAAACGAGTTCGGAATCAAAACTCGTTACGGTAGAATGTGGGTACCACAATATGGGAATATCAGATCAAGAATTCTCGATGAAGCACACAAGACAAGATATTCTGTTCATCCCGGTACTACCAAAATGTTTCAAGATCTACGCAAGAATTATTGGTGGCCAGGAATGAAATTCAACATATTACAATATGTTAACCGATGCTTGACTTGTTTGCAAGTGAAAGCTGAGCATCAAAAGCCTCACGGCTATTTACAGCCTTTGGAAGTTCCTGAATGGAAATGGGAACACATCACCATGGATTTCATCACAAAGCTACCGCGTACAGCTAAACAACATGATTCCATATGGGTGATTGTAGACAGACTGACGAAGAGTGCTCATTTCTTACCAATACGCGAGACATATTCGTCAGAAAAGTTATCAGAATTGTTCGTAAAAGAAATTGTTGCACGTCATGGAGTACCACTCTCGATTGTGTCAGATCGAGATACCAGATTTACTTCTAGATTCTGGAAGAAATTTCATGAACAGATGGGGACGAGGTTATGTTTAAGCACGGCATATCATCCGCAAACGGATGGGCAAACTGAAAGAACGATACAAACATTAGAAGATATGTTACGTGCATGTGTTATCGACTTTGGTGGTAATTGGGACGATCATTTACCGTTAGTTGAATTCTCGTATAACAACAGCTACCATGCTAGCATCGGAATGCCACCATATGAAATGTTATACGGGAGACGATGTCGAACACCACTATGTTGGGGTGAGGTTGGACAGAAAGACATGGGGAGCAAATCAGATGTAGAATTAATGGCCAATAAACTCGCTCAAGTCAGAGCACGACTAAAAGCTGCCCAAGATCGTCAAAAGTCCTACGCAGACAAGAGAAGAAGACCAATTGAATTCAACGTAGGGGATCGTGTGTTATTAAAAGTATCCCCATGGAAAGGTCTAATTCGATTTAGAAAGCATGGAAAGCTAAGTCCGAGGTATATCGGACCCTTTAAGATTTTAGCCAGGATCGGTAAAGTTGCATACCGATTGGAGCTGCCAGATGAGCTTAGTAGTATACACCCGACATTTCATGTGTCTCATCTACGGAAATGTCTTGCGGATGAAACCTCTCATGTGCTTTACGATGAAATCGAGGTTGATGACAAGCTTAATTACGTAGAAGAACCAGTCGCGATACTTGATCGCGATGAAAAGAGACTTCGTAACAAAGTTGTCAAGATGGTTAAGGTACAATGGAAGCATAGAAAGGGATCAGAGGCAACCTGGGAAACCGAAGAAGAGATGAGAATATGCTACCCTCAATTGTTTGAAACATAACAGGTTTCGAGGACGAAACCTATTGTAAGGAGGGTAGATTTGTAACATCCGAAAAAAATAAAAAAATAAAAATTAGCAACCCAATGATAAACGCGCAAAATTTCGGGAACCGTTCATGTTCAAAATTTATATAAACGTTCGTAAAGTAATTATGATCAAAAGGATATAAATGATAAAAATATCCGATAATGTATGGACACGTTATAGAGCCTAATAATAACGTGCAGAATTTCTGTGACCGTTTGGGTTCAAAATTTTTATGAACAATCCTGAAGTAATTACGATCACATTGATATAAGCCAGACCGTTATACGATAATGTATGAGCAAGATATAAGCTCGTGAATATTAAAATATATTATTTTTGACCCTGCTCCGTTTTCAACGAAACTTGGGTAGAAATGTAGAGAATAATTAGTAGATTTCAACGGCATATTCAAAAGTTTTTAAAACATCAGATGCAAAAAGTTATAAGAGAAAAACAAGAATTGAGCTAAATTAATTATAATAATATAATAATAATAATAATAAAATAATAAAAAATAATAAAATAATCAATTTAAACATATGTCGAAATTCGAAAGTTATACGTCGAACGATTTGAACCATATATATATTATTCCTTTCTTAATAACGAAGGAATCTTCGTCTATAAATAGATGAATGTCGATGATCAAATTTTCATTTTTCTTCAGTAACAAAACTCTGTCAAAATACTCTCCTAAAACCCTTGAGCGGATACGGTAGTTACTAGAATTCCGTTCAAATATTGTTAAGCGAGCATTGGTACGAGCTACTTTGAGGTAACCACCTATTATACTCTTATTTTAAAATAATTATTTAATTAGTATGGTCGAGTTATTGTTTGTTTAAAAACCTCACTAATGTTATGCGTGGAGGCTATTTTCAACATTTTTGTAAAACACGGAGTATGCCGAGATGCTGCCCAAATATTTTATAAAAATATATATTTATAAGACGAGGTTCTGTCCAACTTAAAACTCTAAAATAAAGTTTTATAAGCCGAAATTCTGCCCAAGTATTTTTAAGAAAACCGAAAAGCATAAGCCGTTATGCTGTCCAATTAAAGACTCGAGTCAATACCTAAAAATATAAAGATACGTTAAGTAATCCCATTAGCGTACTAATGTTATTAGGAAATTGGCGGTCACGTAAGATAAGAATTGAGGAGCTAAAATTTTACGATAGAAGCATAGATCAGGTGAGTTCTATGAGCCCTCTTTTACTGTTTTAATGTTTTAGGGCTGATGTGTATGCATGATAAATATATTTGAAATGATTGATGTATATGATATTATATTGATGTCGGGATGTTTCCCGTTTATACCAATGTTATGTCGGGATAATGCCGAATTTTATGTACGTATTTTTTTTAAAATAAAAAGAGGCAACCCGAATCTTTATTTTGAAAAGAAGTTTATTAAAAGAGTTATCAAGAGGTCCAAATCTCATATACTAACAAAGACATGGTCCTAGTATACCGAAGGTGTGTACTCGTATGCTCCTTCGATATAACAGGATAATGCCGGTGTATAGGTCTGAGGTAAAGACGGTGTTTCGAATAAGGTTTTTGCACTACGGTGCTGATTATAAAGTTTTTAAAAGAAATTTTGAAAGTACCTTCGGGTAAAGAAGTTTACCTTCGGGTAAAGAAGTTTACCTTCGGGTAAAGAAGTTACCTTCGGGTAAAGAAGTTTACCTTCGGGTAAAGAAGTTACCTTCGAGTAAAGAAGTTTACCTTCGGGTAAAGAAGTTACCTTCGGGTAAAGAAGTTTACCTTCGGGTAAAGAAGTTTACCTTCGGGTAAAGAAGTTTACCTTCGGGTAAAGAAGTTACCTTCGGGTAAGAAGTTACCTTCGGGTAAAGAAGTTACCTTCGGGTAAAACAGATTTTTAAATAAATGTTGTTGATATAATATGATACATGTATATCAATGTATGCTTTTGTGAAATGCTTTTGAAATATATTGTTTGAAATTAAAGATGTTTATTAAACTTAGAACTCACCAGCTTAAGCTGACAAATTTTAGTATGCACATCAGGTAGAGATGGTGAAGCCTCAGCTAGTCGAGGCAAGAAACAATTGGCGTAAGTGATCATGGGTGGATGCTGGCTGCAGGTTTTGAGAAGACTGGCATAGATGTAGATTTTGTAAATAAATAAATAAATAAATAAATAAAAATGGTTGTGTGACATAAATGTGTAATCGGGTTTACTTATGTATAATATGTCTTATTTCCGCTGCGATTGAGTTATAATTATTTTATCACTGTGCTTATGAGTAAATCCGACAAAGTGACGTGTCCCGGGAGACGGGCGTTACAATAGAAAAGAATCAAAATTCGTTAATGTCTATCACAACATTAAGAAGTTCTAAAAACATGTAACAAACATTCACAGCAAGGGGAGTTGCAGCTCCTAGCAAATGAGTTGTCAACCGATAGTACTATCATTGTTTCCTGTTCGGCCCCACATGGGTTCACTAGATACAGTTCAAAAATGAGGACTTTTAAGTTCTGTGATAGTGTTCTGTTCTCCAGGCAAAATCCCATGAAATCCACAAGTTCTCAACAATCACATGAAATCACGCAGATAACAGTGATACATATCATATGTTTAATAAAAGTTCCACAAGAATACCCCGATATTTGTAAAACATTAAAAAGAAAAGGGGTTGTACGAAACTCACCTGATAACTTACAAGTAGCAGAATGTCACACAAACTGGTAATAAAGAGGTGATTCTGCATTTATTTATGTTTAATGAGTTATTTATGTTTCAACTTACTGATTACATCTTTCTGAATGTCCAATGTCAAAGACATTGTCTTAATGGTCATCAAACTGATATTAAGTATTTAATTATTTAATTTAATGTTATATCATACAATGTATGATAATGTAGGAACCTACACTGAATTAGGTTCCTAATTCAAGGTTGATGACACACTTGATTAATCAGAATAATCTCCGATTAATCAAATAGTTAATGTTGTTGATTATAATGCTAAAACAGTTTCTAGACAGATTAATGGCTTAGGAATGATCAATCCTTGTTATTGATTACCCAAATATCATGAAATATCACAATGTAGCATTAGAATAGGTTTAATAACCATTTTAACATACTAATCTGACTGTTATCTTAAACATCAGATAATCGTTCCAATAAGTATGTTAATGATTGTGATTAGTTTGAAACACTTGGATTTAACCTTGCATTTCAAAGATTAATCAAACTAATCACCTACATTGTCATAATCAAATGCCTTAAACCATTATAATCATAGTTATGATTTTATGCAAACCGGGCATTACAACGAATCAAAACAAGGATTTACCCGTTAAAACATCGTGTTCTTTGTTTATAATCAATCCTAGCCATCATCTAGGTAATAATCAACAACCCTAACTATATCATTACGTTCAAAATCAAGATCTAATCAATCATTATCAAGCTAGAAGGTTAAAACGAACCATTACCTGATCTGACGGATTTCTTAGCGTAAAACAACGATCAGGGCTTGAAGAAACGTTCCCTAGCGCGATCGGGATTTTTAGAAACCTTTGAAATAGAGATTTGATGCTAAAGAAAAACGTATATGTGTGTCTGGAAGTGAAGGAACTCGAAATAGAAGAAAAAATAATCTTCTGGATGCAATCCGAAGCTTTAAACACATCCACCGCCTCAGGAGCCACCGGGCGCACAGCCCCAGGTGGGCGTGTGGCCCGGGGCGTACCGCCCTAGCCCCTTTTTCGTCAACTTTTTGGATTTTCTTCGTTTCGCGATTCCGGATAATCCGTAACTCCGTTTCGTGCACGTTTTTCGCATACGTTCCTCATTTCTCGCATACTATCAACCTGTAATAATTACAATCATCTAATCAACGTGGATTTCTAGAACGACCACATGTGTTCATGTCATCGATGACGTAATTCTCAACTGTAATTGTCACACCTGATGAGCGGGAACCTTGTGGAGTGGGTAAACCACCTCCCCCCATTGGTTCAAAACCCGAGATTAAGCTCAAGATTTCTCTCCTCGCTTGAGCTCAAGATTCCTTCCCTCGTTTGATATTCATTAAAGTGTCACCAGTGAGGCTTGAACACTGGTCTCCAAAAAGAAAGGATCAAGCCTTAACTACTGAGCTAACTTTGTTGGATTGTCTATGTGCTCCTTACTTGGGTTGCACCAACTTCTAAATTGAATTCCTCAAATGCTGAAGAAAAATAAGAAATATCAAAAGATTAACGTTTACTAAAACAGTATTCAATACCAAAAAGGTAGATGCGGCAATTTTTTTTGAATCATTTTTTTATGGGATCGATTGAAGTTTTTTATACTTTCAACATACGAAATGAAATGGTTAAAATCAAATAAATTACACTAAAAGGAAATGGATAAAAATTTAAAATATCAAAAACCAAAAGATTTATTTTTCATGAATAAGATCTCTAAAATCATTTTCTAAAGTGTCATACTTCAATTTATGATACACCAAGTACACATATAAATATTTTTTCTGAAAAAATGTTCTAAAGAAATTAAATAATTCAGCAACTACACATATGTTTCAGAAAATTTGTTTGTAGAATTTTTTTTTCAAAAATATATTCTAGTATATGTGTATTACAAAAGTTGAATAAAAAAAATATTAAATAATCGGCAATAATGACTTATAAATTATAAAATGATATTTTGCAAAGCATAAAAAATGATATTTTGAAAAAAAATATACTTTCGAAACTATTTATAAATAACAATTTAAGTAATAAAACAACAATATCATTTTTTAACTTTTGTTTTTTAAAAAGTTTTTTTAAATATTTTGTTTAAAAATGATTTTTAAAAAAATGCTACTTTTAATAATATCTCACATGTTTGAAAACTTTGAGTTTAAATTATTTTTGTTTTCTGAAAAAAAAAATTATTTTTTGAAAAATCATTTTTGTATAATTTTATTTAAAAACGGTTTTATATTTTATAGAAATTTTCATCTTCTACATTCTTATTTTATAAAAGTTTCATACTTTATTATACTATTATTTTTTAGAAAGTGTGTTTTATTTTTTTCGTAAGTGTGTTCTATAATGTTAAAATCGTTTTAATATATTAAGAATTAATTTTTTAATTGCAAAAAAATATAAATAAAATAATTTGTTTTGAAAATTTTTATTTAACATGACATATTTATTTAATACGAGAGACGTCAAAATTTTTGTGAGTATACATTAGACATGTATCCATCTTTATTTTTATTATAAAATTATATAATAACAAATAAATATGTGTGAACTCTTTCAAAAGTATGGTACATTGGTACATATGTTCGGCTGGTTTGATGTTGGAGCAATTTAATTAGGCCAAACGTCCCGTGTTCGATTCCCATTGACCAAAAATTTTTATTTTTTGTTTCCTTTTTGGCTTTCTTTATTAAGGAGACGGATCAAATACATGTTTATCTTAACGTACTAAACGTAGGATGGATTCTGCACCCTTTGATCAAAGTAATCAATGGTTAAGATTTAATGGTCCCCACTTTGTACAATTTTTTCCACAAAATAAGTGTAAAATATAACTGGAAGGGTAAAAGAGGAAACAAACACATTTTATAATGTTACTACAAGTTCCACTCGTTTTTTAAAAATTAAATAACTTTTACATGCTTTATTATTTTTTTAAAAAAATTACACCATAAAATTGAAAATTTTATTATCTTTAATTTGAGTATAGTATTGTTATAGTTTTTTTAAGTTTTTTTTACGTGGTCCGTGATTTTTACGCTTGGTACGTAATTATTGGTACGTGATTATGCAGTTGATCCTTTTGATCATGCATTTTAAATGACGGTCCGTGATTTTCATATAACGTGGTCCGTGATTATTGATCCGTGATTATACATTTTGCCCTTGATTATGTGTGTTAAAATACGGTTTATGGTTGTTATATAATGTGGTCCGTAATTATTGGTCTGTGATTATCCCGATGGTCTATGATAGTGGGTGTTAAATGTCAGTCTGTAATTTGGTAAAACACGGTCTGTAATTTTATATAGACGATAATACCCCTTACCCTAATTGTAACACCCAAACTTTACACACGATTACACGTGTCCCATTTTTAGCTCCCAAATTAAACTTTATCAAAAATCATGTTCGGAAGCGTGAAATTTCATTTTCACAAGTTAAACACACTTAATTTCAATCATTTACATTTATGATTAATAAAAACTGGTGTGTTTAAGTTTAATACTACCACATACTTTACATAACGTTTGGTTCTGCTTCACAACGTGCCCGATCTGATCGCCCAATGCATATCTATCTTGACCTGTAACATCACATATAAGGTCACAATTAGTTCATATGAACTAAGTAAGTAACCCCTCCCAAAATTCCCAAAAACTTATTTAAACCCATCCACATACATATCATATGGATGTTAATCATTTTTAGATAATAATATATATCATATTCAAACATCAACTTGCACCCAACACATATGGTGCATTTATTTCCCTTAGTGGGACATTTTCACAATATGAATATATTATCTAATTCAACTCTACCACCAACACCTCTGGCTAAATTTAAAACACCAAACATACATATATTTTATTGGCTTAACCAATTATCCACACATCTGTGGTTTCAACAATTTAACTTCCGGATTAACCGGTTATCCACACATTTGTGGTATCATACATATATTAAGTCTTAAGATGTTCACCAACCGGTACTTCCATCTAAGACAATTGACAGCACCTCTGTCTATCCACCATTGTGGAGTCATATTTATTTAGTCTTAAGATGTTCACCAACCGGTACTTCCATCTAAGACAATTGACAGCACCTCTGTCTATCCACCATTGTGGAGTCATATTTATTTAGTCTTAAGATGTTCACCCACCGGTACTTCCATCTAAGACAATTGACAGCACCTCTGTCTATCCACCATTGTGGAGTCATATTTATTTAGTCTTAAGATGTTCACCAACCGGTACTTCCATCTAAGACAATTGACAGCACCTCTGTCTATCCACCATTGTGGAGTCATATTTATTTAGTCTTAAGATGTTCACCAACCGGTACTTCCATCTAAGACAATTGACAGCACCTCTGTCTATCCACCATTGTGGAGTCATATTTATTTAGTCTTAAGATGTTCACCAACCGGTACTTCCATCTAAGACAATTGACAGCACCTCTGTCTATCCACCATTGTGGAGTCATATTTATTTAGTCTAAGATGTTCACCCACCGGTACTTCCATCTAGACAATTGCCAGCACCTCTGGCTATCCACCATTGTGGAGTCATAACAACAAAATGTAAAAATACATTTTTCACAATTAAAAGTCAAGCTGAGTCATTTCTATTCGAATTGACTCTCACAATGTAATAATGTCATATTACCAATCATCAACTATTAATCACAATAGTTTAATCAAAGTTACACTATGGTGTTCACAATCATGTACTTCCACCATAGCTATTTGTCAGCACCTCTGACTATTCACACATTTGTGATATCATAGTCAAACACCGGCTCATCCGGCTATTCTTATGCAATCTATGTTGCATAATTAATTCAATCGTGACATAAACACATTGGAACTTAACATTTATACATTAGAGTCTATTAACTCAATTAGTTCCAATCTAGTTATGCCCATTCATTCAAATCAACCAATATATATACATCAAAATCAAGTAGACTCTTTCTACTACTTATATGTAATGTTACAGTAAGTTGGGTAACTTACCTGGTTCAAGCGGTTGTTCACTTCCTACGACCTCTTTTCCACTTCTGTGAATCGTCCTTTGACTTTCACCGTCAATACCTAGTTGCATATTCACACATATACAACTATACTCAATACATATAACACATATAATCAAGTTCAACGCACTTGACTGGTTTGACTTTCTCAAAGTCAATTTATCACATAATTGACTCTATCTTACTATCTTTAGCAAGTTTTAGTCAATTATCACAATTAATCACATCTCATGCCTCTGTTAGGCAATTTATCAAATAACTGATGTTCATTATATTAGTTACGATCTTTAATCACTTTTATTATTCAATATTTATTTTAAGATCATAACTATTAATAATGTTAACATCAATTCATCATAATCATCGTTTAATCCATGGATCATAATCCATATTTCATTTAAAACCATAATCTACCCATTCCTACTGGTTATCACACCATGATATGGATTTCATAACAACCGGACATCATCCCGGCTTCAAAACGAAGATTTCACCATCAAAACAACAAGTTCTTCGTTTCTAACAATCCCTAGTTATCAACTAGGCAATAATCAATGCCCATAATCATACTAATACATTTAAAACTAGATTTAATCCACAAAATATTGAACCAGTAGGATAAAACAAACCGTTACCTGATCTGACGGATTTCTACGGTTAAAACAACGATCAGGACTTGAAAACACGTTCCTATACGCGATCTGGATGATCAGAAGCCTTTAAATTGAAGTTTTTAGGCTTAAAACTGATGGTTCTTCGTTTGGGAGGAAGAACAGGTCGAAGAAGTATAAAATTTTACGTTTCCGATGAAATCTGATCGTTTTAATAAACTTAAACCGACATAGGTCCTGGGGCGCATCGCCCCAACTGGGTGCGCCCCGCCAGGCGTACCGCCCCACGTCACCAGCGTCATCATTTTGATTTTTAACTTCGTTTCGCGATTCCGGACAATCCGTAACTCCGTTTCGCGCACGGTTTTCGCCCACGTTCATCATTTTTCACATACTATCAATCCCCAATAACAAAAATGACTAAATCCTCATGGATCTCTAGAACGATCACATGTGCTCTTGCCATTAATGACGTAATTCTCACATGTTTTCAAATCACAACAACCACCATCGTTCAATTAACGATTATTTACAATATATTCATTACTAAAAACCGGTTGTTACACTAATGACACATGGCGTGTTACTGTGGCTTCCTACGTTTAGCACGTTAACACTAATATGTACGTTAACCGTCCCCCTTTATTAAATAAAGATAATTAAATAATAGTAAAAAATAACTAATAATAGTAATTATATTATAATTTCTTTATTTTATTTTTCAGTCTTATAATTATATTTTGTTTACGCTAAATTTTGTGAATGTAAAATTATTTTTTATTATTTTCGTTCTACGATTCTTAACACCGTAAACTTATGTTTGTGTTTGTATTCCTTTGTAGGGTCGCATGCTTTTGAGATGGTTCAGTTTAGTGTCTTAGAACGGATTGATAACTATTACGGCTCGTTTTTGTATACGTTTTGATATTCATAATATTCTTATTGCACTTGTGAACGAGTACTTATACCGGTAGAGCAGTATAACTCAAGCTTTATTAATTGAGTGACATTATGTGATACGAGTTTTAGTTTGTTTTTAATTTTTTACTAATATTAATTGTTTACAAATTGTTTTAGAACGGATTGACAACTATTATGACCCATTTTTTGTGTACGTTTTGATATTTATGATATTGTTACTGATGTTGTGACCGAATACTCAGACCGGCAGAGCGGTATAACTCAAGTTTTTTTTAACTGAATGACATTATGTGAGACGAGTTTTCGTTCGTTTTTAATTTTTTTACTATTATTAAATGCTTAAAAATGAACAATAACTTCATTTATTGTCTTATGTTGGTGTTTTTTATGGTATATTTTATGACTAAGCATTACCCTTTTTTGGTGTGACAGACACTTTTATAATGAGTACACTTTAGACTTTTTAGTCGGACTAACAACCATTGTTTAGTGTTCCTATATTTGCAATTTAATATGCAGGATCATTTTTGTGATATGAGATTCAAAATTGTTATGAAATTCCCGGCGCAACGAATGAGAAAACCTACTAGCTATATATACATATACATGTCAATAAAACATTGTATTTTTTAGAAAGTGTCGTGTATATCATGCCATTATATTTTCTAGTAGTAGTCGTGATGAATGCAATGTCCATGGTGAAGGCAATTGTGCTTACAATTGTTTTAATTTCTAGTTAATCGAAGTTTGTATTGTATATTTTACTTGTTAGAGTCATTATCTTTAATAATAAGTGGTCTTGGGTTCAAAGTAGACAAAGAAATATTAATCTGAAATAGTTTAATAGAAGTAAGATAAATTTACTGTTTAAAAGAATTAACTGAAGTTTTTTTTGAATGACAAAGGGTCCCGTCGTATTACCTTCAATTATCCTGGCGGTTGGTTCAAACCTCGAGATTAAGCTCAAGATTCCTTCTCTCACCTGGTATCCATAAGATGGTCGATTATAACCTACTTTAATTTAAATCATTAAACCGATCATTTAATTAAACTCAATAACAAAATTTAATGTAGATGTAAACATCATGGTATCAAATACTTAATGTTATATTACGAACCATAATAGTGTTAGAGTGGATTGTTAAACATAGGGTTCTGATGAACAATGTTGTAAAAGAATTGCTATTTGTGTTGATGGGTCATGTGACACTCACACACACAAAAAATAATAATAATTTTTCTTGTATATGAGTATATGACTATACGAGGCTATACGAGGCATACACCTGCAAATTTTAACCCAAAGTAATAGAAATGAATTGGTTTTAGTGAACAATTATTATATTTTGTAATTGAAATATAAAACACCATAACATATACCGAGTTGAACAAAATAAGTAGCCAAAAACTATTTTATATAATGGATTTAAATAGGTAAAAATGATTAATAACATACTTGATGAAAAAATCACTAAAAATGATTCAAATAAACTATTTGTTTTGTTATAACTCATCTTAACTTGAACTAAATTGATGTTTAAAAACGACTTATTTTGACCTTAACCAATTTTACCTAAAACTCGTCTTGACATACATCCTTTCCGACCAAAACATGTTTTAATATGTTACCTAAAACACTCATTTTCTCAGTCTTAACGATGTCATTTATTAATTATTAAAACTATCAGCGTTTATGATTGACCTTGTATAAGTATGAGTCTCCACAAGACCAATCATTCTTAAAGTAAGTCAAAGTATCTATATTTCTAATAGAGTAAACTTCTCTTTTGCTCCCTGTGGTTTGACAAAAGTAACCATTTTCATCCAAATTTTGAAATTTTGCAATTTTCCTCCATTAGTTTTAGAAAATTAACCATTTTAGTCCCTGTGGTTTGATAAAAGTAACCATTTTCATCCAAAGTTTAAATGGACTTTGGATGAAAATGGTTAATTTTCTGAAACTAATGGAGAAAAATTGCAAAATTTCAAATTTTGAATGAAAATGGTTACTTTTGTCAAACCACATGGAGTAAAAGAGAAGTTTACTCTTTCTAGTATTGATCTATACAAGAAGTCATATATGTCTTATATTAATACAAAAGACATATATAGTATGTTAAAATAAAACTAATATATGGATAGCAAATAAAAATGTGATATAGACAAGTGACACAAGCAATCCAAGGTAGTGATCATAATAAATAACACGTGGATGTTGTTAGGCGACCAAAATTGATTGGCCGTTTACTATTACATTTCAGTTAGGAACCGTCTTAGATAAAAATATTTCAATAAATGCATTTGCTTTGCATCATCGGTCCCAACTTTTATTAAAAATAAAAATAATTAAATTAACAATATAATTTTAAGTTGACCAATAAAAAGACGTCAATAACGTATGCTAGTCGATCGTATCAGGGGGTCAATGTCAATTATACATTTATACATTTATACCCACCAATAAGTATTAACTTTATCTGAAAGCCCTTTAAACCAAAATACAAGCAAGACATCACCCGATTTACTTCGAGACATGTGATTCGCCACATTAATCGGTTCCACGGTTATAAAAAAATAAAAAAGGAAAGAAAAAAAGATACATAGACGATTTTACTAATAAGGCCCAATAAAATAATTACATGTGTACAAATAAAGACGTTGAATGACCTTACTAATAAACATGGTTGTAAAAGTTGTTAGGCGCTAGTCGGACGGCGAGTTACCGTGTAGGGATTAATCAGCGCTAGGTGGATTGGATTTTTATATGTAATTTTACAAATATATATTATATACGCACATCAATATCAATAATTTAATATAATATTTCAAATAATTTAAAAAATAAATTTATTCTAAGTCAAGTATTTCAAAGTTTAAACTTTAACAACCGAGTTCAAAGTTTAGAGATGGATTTTGATGTTAAGTTGCTGGATTCGATATTTCAGAGACATATTAATGATTTTGAGTTAAGAAATGTCTAAATAATCATGAAATTAGTCCTTTTTAACCATAAAAAAGTCAAAAAAAATTTTAAAAAAACTAACTAGGCCTTCTAGGCTACAGTAGAGGGGCGCCTAGCGCCTAGGCGGTCATGTAGGCCGATTTTACAACAGTGCTAAAAAGTGAAATGATATTTTTCGGTTATAAATCAAGCATCCTTATTGAGAAGTGATACGACCTTACCAAGAAGTCAAACAATTGTATTGATATTTTTCTGGTGTAAATAAACCGAATTTATTCATAACTTATTAACGCTTATGTAGTTATATTAGCAAGAAATAATCTGAAGATTGGATGTGATGTGGACATTGTGTGAAAGACTTCAAAGGCACATTTTTAGAATCATCAACAAAAATAATCCTGCATATAAAAACATCCCCTACATAAAAAAATGTATAACATATTTACATATATATGGTCTTTTGACTTACTTTGATATAAGAACAAATCATACTTAACTATCATAATGACGTATTTATAATAAATAAAATCAATAAATTAATAATTATCAAGATAGAACGTAGAAAAATATGTCCACATCGATTTAAAAAAAAAACCAATCAATCAATTTCGATTATTTATTGTATAGGCAACATTATAAAAACAAATAAAATACACATGAACAAAGAAACCAATTAAATCACAAGTCTTATATCAATTGGTTTACGATAAATCAACCTATACTTTTTTAACTTTTTCAACGTAAATGCCATGAGTTTGAGTCTCATTTAATTTGAAAGAATATATTTCAGGTGAGTCAGATGTTTTACCATATTAGGTTTTCGGACCGTGGGTGAAATGGTGGACGGGCTATGTCACCAATTAATGTTGTCTGTGTTTCGTGAACATGGGTGACCTTCCCTTGTTAGGTTTATAACCCAGGTGACCGGACTTAATATGTATTTGTTACTCGATAAAAAAACTGAGTGAATGACCTCCATTTCCTTTAAATTCACCCCTCCAGGCTTCATTCCGATACCATCATCACAAACTCTCATTTTCTTCACTCAAGCTTCACCTCCGATCGATCATCAGTCGTCATCCTTCAGTCATGACCCATCATCGCCTTCATCCTTTGTCCCGAACCAGCAGCTGCAACAGCACGACCGCAATAATCCCATCTAATCACACCTCCTCCACCCCCGATCCCAACTCTTCCTCTCACAACAAACCACTCATTCGAAAAGGGCCCGCAACAGCAGGTTGCGGGCCCCGTTTCCTCAGACCCTGCTTAGGGGTCTCAACTTTTTTTCGATCAGTTCTCAACATAATATCAGTGCATACAATCATCCCCTCGTGGCTTGGGCTACCTGCCCAATTATCGCTAACGCGGTCCCCAGGGCGGGTGGTCACAGGCACACTGTTCGGAAACCGAAGAGGTCACGTTAGTTTTGCGGTGCAATACGACCCGAGATCCGAACCGATACTGGTTGTGGAGCTGGCGGTCTCGACCGCAGGTCTCGTTAAGGAAATGTCATCCGGGTTGGTTAGGATCGCTCTCGAGTGCGAGAAACAGCAACCGCGGCTCGGGCTGAACGAAAGAGGTGGTTACATGAAACTGTTACATGAGCCGAGGTGGAGTATGTACTGTAACGGGAGGAAGTGCGGGTATGCGTTGTCACGTGCGTGTACGGAGTCTGATTGGCACGTGCTGAGCACGGTGCAAACGATATCGGTTGGTGCCGGTGTGATACCGGTGGTGGAGGAGGGCGGGAAAAGAACCAGCGAGGGGGAGCTTCTGTATATGAGAGCGAGGTTTGAGCGAGTTGTGGGGAGTCGTGACTCGGAAGCGTTTTACATGATGAACCCGGATGGCAGTGGTGGGCCTGAACTCGGTATATTTCTACTTAGAATATAGTTAATAATTAGTTATACCAAATATATAATAATATCTTACTGTTAAAACAATAACGAATATAACTCCATCAAAATAATCTAAGTCTTTGTTTTTTTAGTAAATTACGGTTTTGATTATTGTGATTTAAGTATTTTAACTATTTCGACACATAATAAATACTTTTATCAATTCAACCCCTATGATTTAGATAACTAACGTTTTTGGCCTCCCAACTATTGTTAGATTTTGGGCCAAACAGTTATAATAGTTAAGTTTGAGTGATCAAAACCACAGAGGCTAAATTGATAAAAGATTATAGTTTGGACCGAAATAGTTAAAACACTTAAACCACATGATGAAAACCGTAATTTACTCTTTTTTTCATAACATTTATTATATATGTACAAGATTATTTTTTTATGTGTTTTTCCTAATTTACAAGTGTTTTTGATTCAAAACAAGTGTAACTTTGTGTTAGACGGCAAAATTTGTTTACAACTTACACTATTGTAAGATTTTAAATTAAAAAGAATTTGTTCAAACACATAAAAAAGATGATCTTCTGCGCATGTAATAAATATTATGAAAAAAAATATTTGGATTGATATTAGTGAAGTTATTTCAGTTATTGTTTTAAAAGTAGGTTATTATATGATTTCTATTCTGTATATATCGTATCCTGTAAAAACATATGTATTTTTATTACAAGTGAATCATTTTTACTTCTTAGATGAATATGTGAGTTATACATAGATAGATCGTGTAATTGTCACTAGAGTATATGTAATAGTTACTCATTTTCTTTTGTTTTTTTTTAATTCTTTTGCTTAATGTCTTAATTATTATTATCACTTTAACTTCGTATTATCATATTATACTTTTATTTTTCACTTAACTATGGTATCACATATCATATTTATATTTTATATTATTTAATTAATAAAATATACATAAAGAGAGGAGAGAGGAGACAAAAGCTCTCAAAGAATGTGTGTAATGAAGGTTGATCAAGGCGTGAGTGATCTTGGTCACGCCTGATAAACATTACATAGCCCGTGTGACGGATAGCATGTAATCGTGGTTGCGGGAATTAACCAAGCTTTTGAAGGGGCGTGACAAATGGTGATGGTAACACGTATGTAGTGACAAGCGAGTGATGAGAGTGGCCTCGTATGTAACGTTTACGTGTAGTGGCAAGAGAATGATAACTACACATGGTCTAATGAAAGAAAACTGGTGTTTAAGATAGTGTTTCGGTATCTCTGCTTGTGGGGTCCAATACACATGTTCTAGCTAGTGGTATTTTGAAAGTTAATTGTTAGATTTTATATCAAGGTAAGAATAGCCTACTTGGTAAAACTTTTGCCTTTTATAATGTGAGATTATGAATTTAATATCATGAAATAATATAATTTAGTTAAATAGTTTTAGAGTAAATTAGATTTACCGTTAAAAAATTGTTAGAGTTTATCATTATTATTCTTCTAAATTAAAAGTAAATGCATGGGTAGTCGGCCTGATTTGCTTATGTTTTGCTTTTATTCATCACTTTAAGAAATTACATGATTAGACCTAGGGGTCTTCACGGTCCGGTTCTAAACCGCGAAACCGTCCAAACTATCAATAGTTTAGTTTTACGGTTGGTTTTTTTCAAACATTATATGACATTTTGTTATTATATTATATAATATAAATATGGATTAATTCACTGCAATGATTTTTGAAAGAGTAAATCACGATTTTGACACATGTGGTTTAAGTCTTTAAAATTATTCTAACCAAAATAAAATCTTCTAACAACAAAATCTCTACCGTTTAAACAATTAATGTTTTTGGCATCACCTATAACTGAAAATAGTAAATGGTATCTGATGAAAAAACGTAAACTATAGCGATCAAAACTGTTAATTATTATTTGAATAACATGGGATTATTTGTTAGAAAATTCTGTTTTAAATTGAATAAATTAAAAGAATTAAGCTAAATAACTAAATTCATAATTAACTCATTTGAAACTATATCAATAGTTTATATATTTTTTTAAACCCACCCACTTAGTTTTATCATGAATTATGGGACCGCATTTGTGATTCCTTAAAACCACTTTATATTTTCATCTATATCGATCATTGCCTAGGTTGATGGGTGCAGTCTGAGTCGTCATCACTCATCAGTGTTTGTATAGTGATTCAAAGCATTAGTAATTAAAACCACATTAGAGAAAAAGTAAACTACCGGCTTCTAGCCTAATGGTATTGCGATGAATGGAAGAAACTGCACCTTATTGAGATCAATGGTTCAAACCTAAGCAGTGAAAAGGGTTTACAAATTTATCCGGTTCTCGCTTATCTAGTGGGTGGAGGGGTGACGACTGAGCCTGCCTTTGGATGTGTGCTTGTTTGGGATTAAATCAGTCGTTCAGCTTTAAGCCGTTCAAAAAAAGAGAAAAAGGAAATTGAAAATATAAATAAAAACCATTAGCCTCTGTCTCTAGCTACCAAGAATTCATTCCTTAATTTGTACTTCGGTATCGCATTATTAAAGTCTTCAATACATTTCGTTATTGGTTAAAAATAGTCTTTGATCATATGCTTTTAGAGACAGAAAATCAATCCATAAACCATGTCTATTTTGTCTCAAATATGTTTTATTTGTTGATTAATTCAAGATCGTGAGCGGGTCGTTAATCAATTCAATCAAATAAACATAAACAAAGATACTTGTTGAAAATGAATTGAGAACTTGTTTGAAGATTTGATATCATAATTCCGTTATAATGCCTCGAATTGATAGAGAATTAAGTGTTTTTTTTTTATGGAAAATCTTTATGATTGATCTTGATGATTTTTCACATCATGAATTTTTCTATGGTTCTCTCTATATATACTAGAGCATCAAAAAAGAAATCAATAATAATCCCCTCAACTAATCAATGAGGACTAGTTATATCATATTAGTAAAATTAATAAAATGATCCATAAGACCACACTAACAGGTTATTTCCAACATTATTAGGTTCAGGTTTTATGACAATTAATCTAAATTAAGATGTTCTAAATACTAAAAATTAGTTTTCATTTCAATCTAACTAGTAGTGTTAGCGCTAAGCACTGCAGCGACGTCAAAATGTACAATATTTCAAATTTATTCTGGAAATACACTATATTTAATCTAACTTGTTTCCTAAAAAAATTTACGTCAATACGTACACATATAGAAAACGTGTTTTTTTTTTATTAATGACCATGAGAAAAGATTGTTTTTTTATGCATGTCATCCAAAAGAATGGTATAGGTACCTCCACTAGCTGAGCATCCTTAATTTCAATCGTATCATACTCACATCAGTCTTCTCAGATAAACAAAACAATGGTAATCTAAAGGGTAGTAATTCATCCATCCTTAACTTTATAAACCCAACCACACTATTATTTCAGAAGATCACAATTTAAATAACATTCGGAGTTTACATCCATCCTTTGCTAGCGTCATGATTAATTAATATACTGTTGATTCGATTCCTTTGATTATGAACACGTTATATACGAAATTAATAACAATGATATAGATTAGATGAAACATATGAATCTATTGAATGCGTTGTTGATTCCTGACATCGTTCCGGAGACGAATCTGACTGGCTCCTATTTAGGGTGTACGATTAGGATGGTTGTAGAGAGGCTCAGTTGGAGGTTCACGAATTCTCTTAGGTGAGGAGAATTCGATTATGATGTTGTGTAACTTAATAATGAGCCTTAATCTCTTATTTATATATACACCAAAGCGAAAACCCTAATTTAGATAAATAAGGATAATTATGTCCATCAAATAATTATCTATCTGCTATGAGTATTTAGTTAATTGATCTATTTAATTAAATAATCATGAGGGCTATATATTATTTATTTCTAACATATACATGCCCTATTTTTTGCAATTAGGGATCAATTATTTATTTTTAATATTGTTGTTGGTAGCAATTGCAAGTTTGATTTTTATTGATGTAGTTTGGTTGCTTTCTCCTGAAAGTGAGTTAAAGTTGTCATTTTCTTAAGAAGTTAATTTGGGTGAGAAAGAAGAAGCCAAGACAAAATAAAAGGGGTAAGGGTGGGATTCAAAACCTAATATTTAGCATTAAGATGGAGGAGACTAACCATATACACCACATAAAGATTGTTGTATTGTTGTCTAAACAAAGGTTATTTAGCTAATAAAATCTAAATAGTTTTGATATACAGATATAATATATTTAGAGGAAAATATGAGCAGAAGGAAAAAAAAAAGTTGGTTTCTACGTGCCTCAAACCCATACACTACACATATTAAGAAACAAATAATATATAATATATACAGAATTATGTGTTAAATAGAAAAGAAAATATCTGATTGGTAACCGACCTTCAGAATTAAGATATATAAAATAGAACATTTGTCTTTTAAAGAATAAAATATAATCTTGGATGTGATGTTATTCGCTCAATGTATTTTTAGCAACCATTTTAAAACAAAGTTTTATTTTCTTCATTTTCTTACAAACGCTTTCAAATTTCAAGGCAAAGATATACAAGCACATGTCAAATGAAAGTATCTACAAATTGAAAATTTTAATCAAATTAAACAAATAAAATATTCACATTAACAATTAACAAATTCTCAAGAAGTCTTAATTTCTTAACAAAATTGTTGAAGGAGCCCCAACACCATCTCCATATGGCACTTGCTCCAACAATACAATGACTTTAATACACAATTGTTTCCTGTTAAGTCTAGAACCTTTTACATATAAATGGAAAAAAAAGAGGTTGTGGAACTTGCCCACATGTTTAAGTAGACTGGATGTAATACTCTCCCATATAGGCTTTTAAACATAAGTTATGTACATAACAACCCATGATGTTTAATGACAGTGACGGAGCTTGACTAAACTGGAAAGGGGGCGAAATCTTACGGACTCAAATTTTTATTTTTTGCAATCGACCGGTATGTCTCGGTTAGTTGGGTTAAATGTTCGGATATGTGATTCGGGCCAGGTCGGGTCAAACAAATAAAAATAAAAATGTCTAATAATTATCATTATCAGGCCTGGCTTAACCAATTTAAAGGCCTTAGGCGACATAAAATACAACTTACATTCTTTTCATACGTTTCTTTGATTCATTCGTTCTCTTGCAATCTTAGGTGACTCTTCATTATAGGTGTTTGTGGTGGGTGTTTGTGGTCCGGTTTTTACTGTTTGAGCTTTCTAGGTTTAGGCATTCTAGTTTTGGGCTTTCTGAGCCCGTTAAAAATTAAGACCGAATCAAACCTAGTTGTTTTACGGTTTGAGACGGACTAATTACATTGTAATCTCAAATATAATTTTTACGGTTTGAGACGGACTAACCATTTTACGGTTTAAGACGAACTAATTACATTGTAATCCCATATATAATTTTTTATTGAATAACACCTATATCATCAACCCTTAAATGCATATATAAATAATATACACGAGTCAATTGTTTTCACCTTTCTCACGATATATTGAGTATTTTTTTACGTTTATCTTGATTTGTAGCATACCTTGTTCTTCAATAACCTTTCTTTTGAAAAAGTAGTCAATTATTTTCACCTTTTTCATGATATATTGATTCAAACTAAAATCTAAATGTTTAAACAAACAAAATGAGAGGGAGGCTAATGGGGTAAAAAATGAGAGGGATGGAAAGATTTTTTTTTTAAATGTGTTTGGTTAATTATTTTAGAGGGGGGGCAAACCAGTATTTTTTTAAAAAAATTGGCTTACGGTCTGAAAATTAACACTACTGGCGAAAAAAAGAGGGGGCGACCCCCCACCCCCGCTGTCCCTTCAATGCTTCGTCCCTGCTTAATGATAGATTTATGAAAAAAGTTTTTAAATATTAATTTTAAAAGACTTTAATGATCTCCTAATAGAAATAATACACGCATACAACAGTGTTCATAAATAAATGTTCATAACCATCAAAGAAAATTGCAAAGATAAAGGGCTTTGTTAGAGGATGATAATGTGGACAAACTAAAAGAATTAAAGAATGAAACTTTTAAATTAGTAAGAAGAAGGTGGTTATTTTATTTGAAGAATGAAAGAACAAAATAACATTTACATGAAATAGATACTTTATATAATTTTACTATTACGAAATAGTGAGATGTATGTGAAAAGTGACCAATACCATGAATAAGTGATTGATGTAGATAGTGGTGATCCGTACCATTTTTAGGGAGACAATAGTGGATGAAACTATTTATTGGAGGATTAGAGACACCACATAGACTCATAGAGTGGGATTTTAAACATTTACTTGAACCTTTATAAATCGGTTTGGTCATTCACTCTCTTAACATTTTTACATACATGTTTATTTACTTTATTCAAAGTGCTTTTATGTACTAACCATCATAATCAAGAAAAATATAGTAGGCAAGCTATGCAACCTCTCTAGTTTCTTATATAAGGGTTCGAAGCACCTTAACTTGTATTTGTGCGTGTGTATGATGAGTGTGATAGGCGTGATGTGACGTTTTGACAGTGCATTTTGCGCTTCGTATCACTGTGAGTTGCATTGTAGTATTTAAAATTTGGTTTTGATAAGTCGGTATCATTAATGGGAGTGCTTCTGTTGCACCTTGGGATGAGCATTTCTTATCAACTAACGATACAGACCGAACACTGTCAGTATTGGTATTTGTTTTTTATGTTTCCAGTATTAGCACTTCATTATTTCATATTTCGGTATCGATGCTTTTAGTACGGTACGATACCGATTTCATCCCTAGTTGCACCTAGAGATGCACCAAAAAACTGGTTAACAGAATCGATCCTAGTTCACAACTGGTTACAAACCGGCTATTTAATCAATTTTAGGTTTTTGGAAAAACTGGTTGCTTAGGACCGATTTAAGATTTTAAGTGATTAAATCAGTTGGCCAGTCCATCTAAGTAAAAGATCGGTTAACCCGTTAGCCATTGTCCTCACTAAGAGGTTACAACTTTTCATCACGTGATTGTCACTGTGACATGTGTTGTTGCAGTTCACACTACTTACCACTTCATGATTCAACTTGTGCCATGCTTAAAATGATAATTTTCGAGTAATTAACCAAAAAAAATCCGTTTGAACGCAATTAACTCTTGGTTATTACAACATTTTTTTTAATTTATTTTTGGTGCAATTTAATTTAATTTTTTTTTATTTATTTCTTTCAGATGAAAACTTAATAATCGAAAGAGTGACAAACAACAATTTGTCAATTTCAAGGGATTGGGTTGTATCAATCAACGCTAATTGATTAGTTTGTTCGTTATGTAGTTAAAGATTCTACTAACTGACTGCAGCCATTGGTTAGAGTTTATGAAACAATTAATTTACGTTTCTTGTAATTCATTTTCTATGCAGTTTTAATTTGAACTACAAATTCTCATACGAGATTATCTTTTCTTATTTTAATCGCAAACGACCCATTTCCCTATAGAAACACGTGGCTAATTTATTTTATCGATTAGCTGAAAGATCTCTAAAAGAAATATGTGTATCAGTCACACTACATACATCTTACCAATTTAGAAGAAAACACATCAACTGTGAAAATCCCTTACTTATCTAGAAGCAATTGACCCTAAAAATACTTGAACCCAAAACAAGATAATCAAGTTGCCACTTCCGATCTCGTGGGTTTCTTCTTAGTTTTAACTCTTGTCTTATATAAAATGAAAATTTTGTTTAAACACAACAATTTATTTGAACACAGCTAACTATTGGTTGTTACAAGACTCTACTCATTGAAATCATTGATTTTGATTAGCTTGTTCATTTTATATTCTAATACTATACTTGTTGAAATCATTGGTTTGAATCCTTTTAGTTTATGAACCGATTAATTTGTTTTATTTTTTTTGATAAAATATTTTGCACGGAAAAATATATAACAAGAAAACAAAAACTTACAGACACAATGGGGCATTCCTCCTATAAACAGAATTCGTTCCAAAAACATTTTTGGAATCCAAAAAATAGTGGGACTAAACTTCCTCTCATTACCCCACCTATACAAAAACGGGGTACCATTTCTAATGTTCGGGTAACCTATAGCAATACATAAAATGAAAGATAATCAAGATACAAATGACAAGATGATGTCTAATGTTCCTAGATGCCTTCACCTTGGACAGTATATAAGAAACATGAGACATCAAACACAAAAAAAATAGCAGCAACCCAAAATAACTGAGCTTTCTTTATCCTCGGGCCTTGATTTAGATAGCCCACGGCCCCACGCCAACAGGCCCAAGAAGTTTCCCCGTACAGCGGTATAGGAGCCATAAGGCCCTTGTCAAATACGTCATACGTGATACTTCACTGGTAGAGGTGCTCAAACCGGTTCGGTGGTCAAACCGGTCCAGTTTGATCAACGCATGGTGAAAACCGGTTTGGTGAAAACCGGTTCGGTTTGGAAACCGGTTTTGGAGATTGAGGATGTCAAACCTATAGAACCGGTTTGAAATCGGTTTGGAGGGGTTGAAACTAGTTTGGAAACCGGTTTGGGAGATGAGGATGTCAAACATATCCCAGACCTACGGTTCGGACCGATTTAGAAACCGGTTTGGGTGAAACCGGTTTGAGATCAAGATAGGACCGGTTTGGAAACCGGTTTTTTCAAATCGAACCGGTTTTGTTGTGCCACTCTATTCACTGGATAAAAATTAAAAAAGACCCCATATTGGGCTTTCCCTTGAAAACCGTAGCCCACATATAATTCACGATCATACGAACATAGTCATATAGATATTTTCTTTGTCTTATTTTAATCGCCTATTTTCCCTACACAAACTTTATTTATGATATCTACCCTATACAAATAAGACATATCTAATAAAGACACATGTAACTTTTTTGTCCGACTATCTCTTTCTGTTAAAGGCATTTATCTCCTATTAAATAATAACATTAAACTACAATTATATTATTTATACATTTTTAATCATATTACATGTTTTTTAATATTAAAATAATTTTTTATTAAAAACATACTTCAAAAAACAAATTATATGGTTAAGATGGTCTGAACCATTAAGTACTGAACCGGTTAAGACTATTTGGCTGCACATCTGAATGAAAATAAAAAAAAAATCTTTTTTTATTAAAAATCCTAGCCGTTTGCACCCAGACGAGCCGGTCGCCGCCCGTCAGGAAGATCGCGACTTGTTTTGTCGCCCATCAGAGGTACGATGCGGTGGGAGGTACGATGCAGTCGGAGGTGCGGTGCGGTGGCGCGGTGGGCGGCGATGTGGCCTGGTTCAGATGGAGCTGCGATGTGGGTGAACGAGCATGTGAGCATGGTTTCCCTTCAGACCTTCATTTAGACCTTCTTATCACATTCAGTTGTGTTTTTTTGCACGAAAAAAACTGTATGAATCTGAACCATTATTATAAATAATTTATTTATTATTATATCATTATAATTAATTTGGCTTAAAGTTTGTTTTACTCTTATAACTTTTAAAATACCGTGTTTCATAAAATTATAAATATATAGTTAGGACCCGCTTATTTTTCTCTAGGTTTTGACGCAAGTTTCATAAAAAATGGAGAAAGATCAATATAATATATTTTATTAATTTTAGACGGTCTTCTATAATACTAACTAAAAACGACCAACTCCAACATTCGTTTCTATAATTATATATTTGAGTAAATTTTCTTTAAGTATAAACTAGAAAATTTTATTTATTCAGTAAACGAGATGTTACAATACACACACACATTGCATATATACATAATGTGAATAAAAAAAGTTACACATGTGAAAAAAAAAAAAAAAAAAAAAAGTAACTCTTACATTTACGGTTGTTTAATAACTTCACCAACAACAGTCCAATGCCCGGTCACAGGTCTCATAACTCTGTTTGGATAGAATTTACTTGTTGCAAGAGGTGTTTGATATTCGTCTGTTGTTTTCTTAAATAAGGAGTTCACTTCCCTTTTACAAATGAAGCACCATCTATAACTTTTGACCCCCACAAGAAATAACAAAGGGTGTGTGTGTTGTGGAAATTTAAATAAACCCCCAAACTTGATGTTAAGAAACATGTAAACACCTTCAACATGGGGAGAATTTACATCTTGTTCGGATTGAAGTATTAATGAAGCACAAGCGGAATGTATCGACTGGCCACACTCTGAACAATGATAGAACCATTTTTCAGGATTAAGATACTCCTCACAAACTTCACAGAAATATTGACTCTTGTGGTTCTCGATTGGGAAGTAACTTAGATTTAGGGGATGCTTGTCATACTTGTTCTTAATTGTCTTAGGCAAATGCAAAGCGCATCGGCTATCCAAGTAAAAATCACAAGAAGTGCACTTAAAACAAATCTCACTTCTCATAATTTCGATATCACATGCATTGCACGTGAAGCTTGTCGATTGGCTTGATGGTGGATAGGATACTGAAAGCAAGTGATTTGGATGTGCTTCATGAGTAATAGTTTTAGGCATAAACCCACAATGCACATTAATTCGATAATCACATGTTGAACAATCATATCCAAATCCATTGCAATGTAATTTACAAACTTTGCACACAAATCCTGTACAAAAAATTAGAAGAAAGTTGTGTTGGTTTTTCCTATGCCTACAAAGAAAGTTGAATTGGCAAATTAATAAATTAGAAGCTTAATTATATTCCTAAAAATAGTTGGTCAATCACTCAATCAGTATGTATGTATGTATGTATGTATGTATGTATGTATGTATGTATGTATGAATCTTTACCATGTGAGAAGATGGACAAGAAGGGCTCTCCCCTTAATGTTGCACAATCTAGGTGCACATAGAACCGACATTTACTGCATTTATACATCCAAACTTCTTCGCTAATATTCATTGACAAATCCTGCATTTGCTATGATCTGGAACAACCGAAAAGGAATATGAAAGAGTGATCATGTGAGGGTGAAGATCTTGGAGTGAAAGCTTAAAGGGTAAGGTAACACAATCAACATGAATTGAGAAGTTAAAACAAGTGATACAATGATAGAAGATGCCTTCATGTTTCTTCCCACAAGCATAACACTTGCTCAAAATAGGGTTAACCGTAGAAATATTGATTAACGTGTGTGGGTGTCCAGGATGATGGATTGTAGTAATTTGATCCACAAAAGTATACCTGGCAAAACGGGCGGGTTGGTTCGGGTTGGGTAACGGGTCAGAACGGGTTCGGGTCAGGATGGGTGCGGGTTAGAACGGGTTTTAGGCAAA
Source organism: Mikania micrantha (assembly GCA_009363875.1). Classification (NCBI taxonomy): domain Eukaryota; kingdom Viridiplantae; phylum Streptophyta; class Magnoliopsida; order Asterales; family Asteraceae; genus Mikania; species Mikania micrantha. The sequence continues at coordinate 14,127,249 of CM018688.1, forward strand.
ATCATTTCGGGTCTAAATGGATTGTTTTTAAAAAACATCAATTTTAATTTAACTTAAGATGTGTTATAAGTAAACAAATAGTTCATTTGGATAATTTTTAGTGATTTTTTCATCAAATATGTTATTAATCATTTTTAAATGTTTGAATCCAATGCATTTACATACTTTTTTGGTTACCCGTCTTGACCCGTATTGTGCTTAAGTGCTACCCATCCCAACCCATTCTATATTATGATGTTACCCATTGCAACCCATAATACTACAATTGTTTACCCAAACCAACCCACTTCCTAACATGGGTAAAAATTGCCACCTCTACACAAAAGTAGCAAAAGCTAGATCAATGTCATAATTGCATGTAGAACAATGATAACGTATATCATGTTAGTGCTACCCATCCCAACCCATTCTATATTATGATGTTACCCATTGCAACCCATAATACTACAATTGTTTACCCAAACCAACCCACTTCCTAACATGGGTAAAAATTGCCACCTCTACACAAAAGTAGCAAAAGCTAGATCAATGTCATAATTGCATGTAGAACAATGATAACGTATATCATGTTGATGTATTGTGTGGCATGCATGACAACTCCACAAATCTGACCCTTCTTTGAGGAGAAGGGTATGGAGTGGGTGGGCTGGGAATTGTAAGGATGTGGACAATTCTGCACAAAATTTGTGGAGTGAGTAGTCGCATATGTCACACTTGTAGTCAGTAGCGAAGCTTGGCCAAAACCTTAGGGGGGGCGAAATAAATTTTTTTTTTCAGGGGGCGAAATAAAGGTTTTTAAAAAATTTTACACTACGTATCGGGAAATATACACTACTACACGAAAAAACAAGGGTGCGGTCGGCCCCTAGTCTTAACTATATTATGCCCCTGCTTGTAGTGATAGCGGTGGTACCAATCGATTCCTAAGCCACACATGTCACATGTGTTCTTAAAGTTTTGCTTTGTAATCAAATCTTCATCTTCAAATTCATCATCAACTTCTTCATAGTTTTGATACACTGATTGTACATCGGTAGGGGAGTGTTCCTCCTCAGAGTGAACCACCCTCGCGAGCGGTAGTCGAAGAAGTGGAAGAGAGAATAACCCAAACATTGGTGAGAATCCAATGCCCAGAAAACCTAAGGGTCCTCCACAAAGTTCACCCAGAGAAGGTGAGTCAGGGTCTAAAATCAGACCGAATGGCGTAGTCGATGGACAACATATGAAATTTCATGTCCTACCCCTTGTTTGTGATAAATAGAAATTATACAATAAATATGAGTTTATAAGTTAATACATATTATTTATTACTTCATTTATATAGTGAGCGAGGGTAGGAACATTTTTAGTTGATAGACCCGAAAGCAAAGAATAAGAATGCATCGTAGATAAGTTGTTTAATGAAAGAATGATGCCTTTCTTAAAATTGCATCATACCTTGTTAAAAGAAAGAATGTTTAACACCCCAACCTGACGAGGGCTGACGTGTCGCTATTATGGAAGTCAGAACAATGCATAATTCCATATTTAATGAATTAACACTAATTAAAACGAAATATCTAATTACATCATATACTATCATAATAGCTTCCTAATCTTTTTATCTTCTCTTCACACATCCCTTGAATCCCATGAGTACATGTTTTAGAAACAAAGAAAACAACAAAAAGAAATACGGCTGAGCCAAAAATTGTTCAGTATCGGAAGAACAATAGTACTGGTTGTGAAATCTGAAAACGGGAACCGATTAAAGAGTGACGAATAATAACAATTTTGGAAATAATACGATTAGCGGAAGCATTACAAATGAATTAATCATAACATATGATAACGAATGTCAAAACGAACTAACCATACGATTAACAAATGCAATTTTGATCGGAAAGAATACATGATCAAACACGTCGTATGGTAAAGAGATACCCATTTGAGCACAAAACAAAACAAATGGTGTACACAGACTCGTCGGCCTAATGTACCAAATTGTGAGCTGTATGTGGGCACACACCAACACTCACCAAAACAAAACAATTATCCTAGGACCAGTCCATACGCCTCTCAAAATATCACTCCTCAACTGCCAAAATATGGAGACGCCGTGAACCAGTCACACCGTCACGGAAAGTGATACGCCATTGATGCCCCAATAACGCACCGGTAGAATCACCTACCGGAGGCTTTGCTCGAGTATCGGATTTGAAACAGTTTACAATTAACAGATAATCAAATATCTAAACAAAGTTCGAATGCAATGATATCATAAGTCGATATAACGGAACATGCGATAAAGAATACGATTTAATAATTACATCGCATGCTTAACAAATCAGAATCAAAGGATGCTCGAAACCAAACGGTTCAACTTAATGAAATGAATATAACGAACAAAATAAACAATTATACTATGAGGTAAAGATATAAAATCCGTACCTTAGCCTTAGCAAATAAATCAGCAAGAAATTAGATAATAAGCAAGTCGTCCAAAACTCTGACGATTCAGAAATCTGTATTTTTGTTTGATTTCACATTAGTTTATACGAATTATGATTTTTCTATGTAATCATTTAGATTTTTGGTTATTTGAACTTTTTAACGAAACACGGTCGAGTCGGTTTATTTTACTAAGTTGTTTATTAATGTTTGTAAGTATTTGTTAATTTCATAAATCGGATATTTTAACGTTTTTAATCGGAATGTTTTTTTTATAAAATAAATATAAAACGATGTTTTGAAAAGTATTTGAAATTGTGATCTCACGAATTCTTTTATTTATTTATTTTTAAATTCATTAAACAGTTTCTTGATTTCTAAAATGTCTAAAACATACTTTATTAAAAAAAAACCAATGTGGGAATGTTTTGAACCCCTAACCTTTGCTTTGTACAAGGGAGAGACTCGAACCCGAGGCCTCCCAGTCAAACCCCTTATGTTCTCACCAACTTCACTATGATTTAGATTGTTTTGTCTTCAATTTGTTAAATACATGAATTAAATCTTACTGGCTTTATCATCCTTCATGTAAACTGAACTTTGAGAAAACTTTTCATGGCAATCATGTATGTGTCTATATATATACTCATTCCAAATCATGATCTAAGCATTATTTCTAGTTTGTTTTGATAAAGTTTTTGTATCCAAAACTTAACCCCGAACAATACAAGAAAAACAATATAAATTCATAAACTTAGAACCGGGATTAGATACCAAGATGATCGAGATTTTACCTTAAACATAATGATCGTGACTAGATAGAAGAAGATTGTGAATTGTGGTTCGCATGCCGGTTTCGGTTCGTTATGTCGTCTGAGATGCTATGAATAAAACGACGGTTCTTGATAGGCTCGATGCTCGGTTTAGACTAAACAATGAAGATGATATATGTGTTTGTAGAAGATTCCGTACTAATTTATAGATATGTTTGAATTATGTCGGTTTAAATTTCTTAACAGAGAAGATTTTTTTTTTTAACAATATATCTATATAGTATATAATAAATCAAATCAGTTCGAGTATGGTTCGGTTTCAAAGTCGGTTTACAAATCTTGAATAGGAAGATTCCGTTCTCTTTTATTATTATTATTATTATTATTATTATTATTATTATTATTATTATTATTATTATTATTATTATTATTATTATTATTATTATTATTATTATTATTATTATTATTATTATTATTATTATTATTATTATTATTATTATTATAGAGTACATAATAAATAGAATTAGGATACGGTTCAGGTATGGGTCGGTTTCTATGTCAGTTTTCATTTCAGTTGAATACTGTTGCGAGTACGAGTCGATTGATATTTAATTAGATGTTACCAATTTAAGAAAGTGACATTTAAATGGAATTTTAACTATTGTAAACAATAGGTGTGTGATTAGATCATTCGTTTCGGTTTGTTTAAAAAAAACTGAGTTGAAGGTTGTTAATTTAAATAGTTCACTTATTCGAGTTGTCTAAATGTTCGGTAATTAAATTGCCTTGCTAATACATCAAAACTTGTAATTAAATTTGTTGAAACATTATTATCATTTAATTTTGTTTATTGAGTTTTAATTTAATTAATATTTAGTAATTTATTTATTTAACTGTTATGTTTTTACGGGTATTATAGAATGATACCTTTCTTTAATTGGCATATTGTATTATTTTCCTTAAGACGTAATTTTTATATTCGACAATCACACCTTCAAGCATCTATGAATTAAATTGTTAATTAAAATGCAAGAAGCTGATGTATTTTTAGTAAAAAATAGAGTAAAATGTCATTTTAGTCCCTATGGTTTGGCAACTTTTGTCATTTTAGTCCAATAGTTTAGTTTTTTCCATTTTAGTCATTATGGTTTCATTTTATTGTCATTTTCGTCCCTGTGATTTGGTAATTTTTGCCATCTTATTTCAAAAGTTTAAATTTAATTGGACTAAATGACAATAAAATGGAAACCATAATGACCAAAATGACAATAAAATGAAACCATAATGACCGAAATTGCAAAATTTAAACTATTGGACTAAAATGACAAAAGTTGCAAAACTATAGGGACTAAAATGACATTTTACTTTTAGAATCTAAAAAAATTTCTCGTATCTTTGTTCTAATAAATACTAACATTTTTTTTTGTAATTAAATTATGTAATTAAAATATGAAACAATATAAATATTCTTATTCATATATTTACTAATTTTTTAAATTTAATAAATTCTAAGAATATTTCAGTTGTATCGTATATTAAAATATAATTTCATAATTGTTCTATATTTATTATTTTTTGTTGTTAATAAATTATATTTTTTTAAAATTCAATCCATATAATGAATGCTTTTAGGCTAAGTTTTTAGATATATAGATATAATGCCACATTCTACAGTCTTTGAGACTAATTTTAAAAAATCACACATTATTGATGTGCCACCTGCATAACAATTATAACAATTCCACACCAATAACCCAATAAACTAGTTTTATATATGTTTGTTATTTACTAACTTAATTAATATTATTTATGATCTCGTTACTATATTAAATTGTATCATAAACAAAAATAATATTGTTTAATTAACTAAATGACAAAAAAGATTGTTTTTACTAAAAACCATAAAACAAATAAAATCAATAGCATGCAAATAACATCAGAAATAGAAGTAGCCCCGTAACCATCACAAACCGCATTAACATTCGGTAACCGCCATCTATTTATCGTAACCATTAGCAACAACAATGTAACAGCTTCAACCGCCTATTTTAAACCGTCCATATATCGTTTAAAGTTGATTAGACGATAGAGATCTATTGTATACCGGTTACGAGATTGACGTCAATGCATATATAATATATATCATCCACTCTAACTTATAAATTTAACCATCCACATTAATTTCAATTATTCATTTTTCTAATATATTTGGAAAGTACATGCACTTTAATTCATTGTCTGGATAATCATGTAAACCTAACATGCATGAAAAAGACTGTCACAATGATTTATAGAGTGAGCAAATAATGAGAAATAACATTTATATCAGATGATATAATCATAAAGATACCTTTCCGTTATTATATTAGAGAACTCATCTTGGTTCTTGATCTTGGTTAATCGATAGTAGATATCAAATGGGGAGAATTTCATTTTAAATCAATAGGTTTGAGCTTTTGATGAGGTTTTATGAGTAAAATAGGTAACACAAAGGTTTTAAAAGTAAAATAGAAAAAACTATAAAGTAACATCATTTATAATTAATCAAATATTTAAATTCACTCTTCTTTCTATTCATTCACAACTCCAAATTTACGGTAAAAGACACATATTTATATGCATGGTAAAATGGGCGGATTGGATCGGGTTGGGTAACGGGTTAGAACGGGTTCGGGTCAGGATGAGTGCGGGTCAGAACGGATTTTAAGCAAAATCAATTCGGGTTTAAATGGATTGTTCTTAAAAAACATCAATTTAGTTTAACTTAAGATGTGTTATAAGTAAACAAATAGACCATTTGGATAATTTTTAGTTATTTTCTAATCAAATATGTTATTAATCATCCTTAAATGTTTAAATCCATTGCATTTACATAGTTTTTTGGTTACCTTTCTTGATCCGCATTGTGTTTAAGTGCTACCCATCTCAATCCATTCAATATTATAAAGTTATCCATTTCAACCCATTATACTACAATTGGTTACCCAAATCAACCCATTTCCTTTGATATGGGTAAAAACTGTCACTTCTGCATATTTACATATAGTTCTTTCTTTTGTAACTGTCAACGCTGCATATGTAGCTTATAGGGTTCACATATATGCAGGTTATATATATTGATGAGGTTGATTATCAGAGATGAAAGACATGAATGAAAAAAACAATTAAACCAGTTTTACAATTGATAGTTGAACTGACCAGATGGAGGAGTTGTTTTAAGGTGATCAAAAGTTTTTAGTATGTTTGGCAAAATGATCATGTTGGGTTGGATAACGGATCAAAGCATGTCCCAGTCAAAATGGATGCGGGTCAGGATGAATTTTTAAAAAAAATCAGCTTGGGTTAAATAGATACTTCAAGCTAAAATGAATTATAATTAACCAAATACTTTATTTGAATAATTTTTATTAATTTTCTCATCAAATATACTATTGATCATTCTTATCCGTTTGAATCCATTATATTCACATAGTTTTTAAGCTACTCATCTTAACATGTATAATGTTAACTCATTCTATAGCATAATGTTACCCATTTCAATTCAAAATACAATGATTGTTTACCAAAATCTACACATGTATCTTTGCTATAAGTCAAGATTGTCAAGTGTAGTTTTTAGTGTTTGATCTCAACCTCAAAGGAATTTCATTTAAAATATCTTGGAAACTAGGAACTTGAATAAAAAACCCAATAACTGGAAAACACAAAATGAATTCCCAAACACATGGAACTTGCCAAGGCTATATACAAGATACCAAACAACAACATACTCACTCTTTTAACCCTTCTGAGTTCTCAAATACAAACACATTATCCACAAACAAACTCAAACCCATACAATTTCAATGAAGAAAAAAAAAACATTCAGCAGCAGCAAAAGAGAGGCAAAAAAATCACTCTTTACTCGGGTCATTATACTAATAACTCCTATATTCATCAAAAAAAATGAAAAAAATAAAAACAAAAAGGAAAAAGTAAAAATTGAAAGAATAGATCTTATCTTGCCCCAGATTTAAATTCCTTCCTAGAACAGATCAACTTTCTTCTTCATCATGTCTTGCTTCCACTTTGGTATTTTGTAGAATGCATCTTTTGTCATCCCGAGTACTGCCTCGAATTCCTCAGCAGATAGATAAGCCTGATTAAACAACCAATAAAAGCCTACATTATTATTTACAAAAAAGATAAAAATAATAAATAAATTAAAAATATGAACCTCTCTTCTTTTAAAGTCGATTCCTTTAACCGGGTTCTCAGATTTAGCCCTGAGTTGTTCATAACTGAAGGTGCTTTGGCTGTCTACACTCTCACACTCATTTTCTTCACTTGTTGACTTTTGTTCTGAACCTTCTCCATTGGCCTCTTGAAATGGGTCAGATGTCTCGGTTGTGACTTCTGAACCTTCATTGCTATCAGAAGGTTCTTCACCTTTGGTTATGGCTGCAAAGTGGATACTTTAGTTTTGATTCTTTTAATTTAACCACATTAATAATATCCGAAACCATGAGTACCAGGCGAGACGCTTTCAGATGGTGGGCTTCTAGTGGGCCGGGCTGGAGAACCATCAGATGGGCCCTTTTTTTCAGCAGTGAGAACCGAAGATAAAGCAGCAACTGCAGCTGCTCTCTGTGAACCTCGACTGGGTACTTTTGGAGAAGCTGATGATTTAGCGGTTGGGGATGATTTAAAAGCAGAGTTCAAGGCTGCCAAAGCTGAAGCTCGTTGAGTGGGCCCACCGTTTGACTTATCTTGACTCTGTTAAAAAGTTTTAAATCTTCTCTAAAAAAAAATTAATAACCCAAAAGCAAGAGATAATAGATTTACTCATTTACCTCTGCAGAACTGCCTCCTCCAAACCCGAAAAGTAGCAAAACCTTCTTTTGAAATGAGTTCCCTTGAACCTGGTCACGTTTAAAAGACAAGGGAAATTTAAATGTTAATAACAATAACTTAGATCTATATTTAAGTAAAAATAGCATCCTAAACATGATAGTTAAATAGTTACAAAACATTCAGTTTTTTTTAGCTTTAATGCTTATAAACATTAACAAGTATTGAAGGAGATACATCAATGTTTTTAATCAAAAATAAGCGTACCAATCTCGATTCTCAACTCATTTGCTTGTCGATGGGTCAATTAGGATTGATTTTTTTATAAATGGTGTCCAAACATGTCATTCAATTACCAAAGGTGGAGACTTAACCCAAATCGCCACTAGGAGTGGAGACTTGCCCTAAATCGCCACAAGAAGTGGAGATAAAACCCAAACTGCCACTAAGAGTGGAGATACTATCCGATATCCGCAGGGTTTGTGCCTGAACGTCGCTGACACACCTATCTTCTCCTCCAACTCACCATTAGTAATGGAGGTGGCCCCATTTTTAAGAAAAATTGGTCCCAACCCCTCTAGTGATTGAACGACATGTTTGGACACAATTTTTTTTAAAAAAATTCATTAGGATCCTGTTTATCCCAAAGAAGTAGAATAAAAAAATTGTTATATATAATAGGTCAAGACACCTAAAGTGCATTTTTTTAACGCATACCTCCTAAATGACTTAAGCTAAAATCAACATAATTCTAATAAATATATAGTTATGATGAACATATTTAACATATTAACTATTCATTAAGAAAACTAATGAGTAATAAAATATTTGTAAGTCAATATAACCCCACCCGCACTAAAAAACTACCCAACTTGAACTATAAATGGACCCAGATAGCCGGCCTGTTTTGCCACCTCTAAGTTCAAGAGCATACATGTATGCAAATTATTCAGATCAGCCCATATTAGAAGTCTGCAAATATCGAAAAAATGAAAAATAAGAACAAAAGTACAAAACATACATTTGCTTTTGCTGGATCCCATGAGAAAAAAGTTGTGAAGAAATTAGGTTCGTTTCCTTCCGTAACTCTGTACAAAGGCACACATGTGGATAGCCCATCAAGAGATGCAGCCAGCTCTATGTATTTCTGATATAAGTTACATTAAAAACGTATTAAACACTGAAACAAGCTTGCAATATAACCAATTGAAACTATGCTAAACAAGTACCTGTCCAACTTCAAAGGCACTTTGCTTTTCCTTGGAGTCTACAGACTGCCCAACCCAAACAAACACCTCAGCATGTGTATCTAATATCAAAATATCCTCAGTCAACAGATCATCTTGTGAAAAATTGTAGATTTCCTCAATCTGTCATTGAAAAAAAAGGGCAATTTAATAATCCTTCAACAAACAACTAAAAAAGAAGTTAATTGCATGTATACAACACAGAGCACCAACCTCAAATTTTCCTATGAATCCACAACGAAGCAACACAAACAAAAAATGGTCAGAGATCATAATTGGGAAATAGCAATCATCTATTTTAGCATATACCAAATCCAAAATGTGAAAATATATAAATAATCATTTGAAACCTCTATTGATCGAATATGCAAACAAATGAGGATCTCTGTTGGTTTCTTGTGCTGCTTTTTTACTGGTGTAACCTTGTTTCCCGCCGAGTGCATACCAGAATGTTGAGTTCTCTGTTCCTTCTTTGGCAAACTTCACGTTAGCACCAGGCTGAAAAAAAATATAATAAATTTTTTTACCATAATTAGGATTTAATTATTATTCTATTCAGCCATAATAAATAAGATTCCAGCTTATAGTTAAATCAAACCTTCAAAAATTCAGCAATTTTAGCAGCAATGTTGTGCTGCTCAACAGTGCTCTGGTTTCCATGCCAGGTGAACAATGATGAGCCAGATTGAAGAAGAAAGCAATCATAAGAATTTAACGAGGTTGCCACCTGAAAAAGGTCATAATTACGCATGTTATAATTCATAAAAAGAATATAGAAGTAGTATACACATTTTATATGTGAATTCAACAATAACACTACCATAATTTAATTATAACTTGTGATAGAGAGCAAAATGAGGTTATTTATAATATTAACTTGAAAGTGGAGCATACCGGTTCTACTTGAATGGCTTTATTATTATGCACTGAGGTACCAGATATCTGAATGAGTGCCACGCCATCTGAACTATAGGTTTCATCATTCAATCCTTTGTCTGCAATGTAGTTCTTGTAACCAGAGCTCACTCCACCCTAATATCCCAATAATTGTCATATTCACAACATCTGAATGACTGAATCTAATAACACAGTAAAATTTAGAAACTACATATATGAGGGAAGTACCTTCAACACAATCATTGGCTGGAAAATGGCAACAAACTGTGGTGGTTCTTTACCTTGATATACACGACCCTGAAGAAGAAGAAGAAGGATTTAAGGTTTTTTATACACATTTCCTCATCATCACCACTACAATGAATTAAAATTTAGAAAGAAAAAAATGAATAGTATGATAGACACGTCACCTGAACTGCTCTTCCTTTTAGTGAGTTGAACATTGTTGTAGCCAGCCGAGCAGCCATGTTTTGGTCCTCCTGAAGTTGCAAAATATGTTATGTTATCTCAAAGATAGATCTCATGCATACATGCATTAAAATTAGAACTCAAAAAATAAATAAAATATAAAATTTAACCAGATGTAGTGTGTAGTACCTGGATGCTATCTTTGCCGAACCAACAACATAGGTAGAAATCTTCTTTCTTTTCATTAGAATGGTAGGTGTAAAGAACAATGTAGGAATCTCCACTGTAAAATTTACCAATGTCCTCCTTTGGTATAGGTGTTTTAGCACTACCATTAATCCGCCACACCTAACACGTGCACAAAAATTAAATAAATAAAATCCCACATATCAAAAAAGGAAACAAGCAACATAAACTGTCTGATCAAACCTCAATTTTTCCATTTTCTTCAAGCAATGGTGGGATTTCCTCAGTTGTAGTAGAACTTTTTGCAAGCCCTTTGAGACCGACACCTTGTTGCTTCAATAGAGCTAATAACATAAAAACAAGCAAGATAATTCATACGCTAATTGAAAATTTTAAGTAGCGTTTAATTTAAAAATGAAAAAAAAAAAATTTACCTGCTACTTTTCCTCTACCCTCCTCGGGAGCAGAAGGCGCGGAACCAGATGGCCATGACTCAAAGTTTGACTTGAATGAATGTGTTTCATAACCTTGAATAAGCCGAGTTACACGAGTTGACTTGGGTCGATTTTGGCTGGCTATGAACTCCTAAAATGTTTACATGTGAAAATAAATATAACTGATATAAAAGGTAAAACTCTAGACATATTTACTTATAATGGTTGCTTTGAGTTGGGTTCTACGGCAAAAAACACAAATGATAGCTAAAAGGAAAACGAGTTTGAAAGTTAGTCAGAGTCTCATTTAAATGTATACAACCTACTAAATCATGTTGTTTCAAAATTTAAATTATTTTCTTATCTATTAGCCATCTCCAAGATTTATATTATTATCATATCAATAATGTTTTTAAATAATAACTAAAAAATAACAATTATAAATTGAGAAGGAAAAAATTGTGTAGGTTGACCCAACCTATCCAGTTTTGACCCGTTACCAAACTAGCTTGACCAGCCCACAGCCTACCTCAGCAACCTGTATGGCAGCTTTTCTTTCTTCCACTTGTGTTACTCTGCCAACCCAAACAAACACCTCTGAACCACAGTCCAACAGATAGCATTTGTGGTTTTCCAGTACAGATTTTGAAAGTTCACCATCCGCATCCTTAACCTGACCTTCAGAAATGCTGCAAAAAACACGAATTCAGGTTAGCATCATAAACATTCAACATGTATTTTTTTGTAATGTTCATCCACACAAATAAAGGAGAAACATAAGTAGAATTATACCTGTAGAGTTTTGGTGGAGTCTTCTCAGGAATTATATCATCTTCACTTGCAACCTTTTTTCCAATAGGAGCAAAGCCACCAAAGATCACCCAAAATTCACCAGAATCCCCCTCCGCTTGCAGTTTCCCATCATCTAATATTATTATAAAAAATTATAAATGCAACAAACTGTGATGTGAGTAAAAAATTTAATAAAGTGAAATGATTTAACTATATATATATAACGTCTCTTACCAACAATTGCAACATCACATGTTCCCTCATGATATTTGTCCTTTAAAAATTGAATAACTTCCAATGCTTTAGCTCTTTCTTGTATATTAGAATTTGCCCCATTGAATTGAAAGATCTTATCTTTGGTATCCAAAATAAAGACATCATCATGATTCAATGTGGAACGAGAAAAAGGGACCTAAATAAAGAACACAACTTTACTTTCACATATATGTACACACACACACACTAACAATTATATACGTGTGTGTGTCGGGGGTTCACCAACCTGCTTCAACTTGACAGCTCGTTTTCCTTTGCATATATACAATCGTGTTTGAAATTCTTCTTCTTCTGTCTCCTTAAACCCAGAAGCAACACCTCCCTCAAGTGGTATAATACAAGGTTTAAAATAAGACAAAAACTTATCAGATTCATGACCCTGAGGTTCCCTATATTGAACCGCACGCCCACCAAGAACGGCATCAAGTTCAACTGTTTTTATTGCTGCCGTGCCAGCTTCATCCTGATTTATGCATGAAACAATACCTCTTAAGCAGATATAATTATATAACATATATAATTCACAAGTTAGAAATTAACATTATTTTTACCTGGCTAGTATCTTTTCCCAACCAAAAATGTATGTCGTAAAAGTATGCACCGCCCTTACCAGAAGTCGTCTATAAGAACATTAAAAAAGGTGCGACTTTAAACTATTTTGTTAAAATGCACCTATAGGGAAACTAAGTACACTTAATATCATTAGCACCTGCAATACAATGTATGAGTCACCAGAGTAGAATTTGCCATAATCAGATTTGGGCAATGGTACTGGCTGAAAGTTTTCAATTCTCCATATTTCGGTTCCTCTACAAGGTGTTAAGTGAAAGCACCATACACCAAATGCACTTCACAAACTAACAATATTAACATATTATATATGAACAGATTTTTTTTAGTAAGAATAATAGCAAGGATACACTCTCTGACCAACTCCTTGAAATGCTGGTTCCAGAGCTTTTGCAGACCCAGACATGCTGTAATGTTCTAAATTAGTGTTTTCTTTAAACGAGTATCGAGTCCAGTGAAGCAATTTTTATTGTAAGTCACTGCAAAAGATGTATAATTTATGTAATTTAATGGATAATCTAACAATCTTCCAAAAACTCATTAGCATACAAGACATCACACAAATCTATCTCCATGAGCATATCCAAGAAATATAACAGCAGGGATTCACACCAGAAATTGCTAACACCTTTGGTAAAATAGTCATGAGAGGACATAGAAAAGCATGTGTTGGATTCAAAGGAAAATAAAATGTCAAGATACATGAACACATGAGAGCTATAATCTTGATACTAGGGATGCTCACAGTTTGTTTTAACGGTTTTTAGTTGAACTCGTAAGCCAAACCGTTAACAACGGATTTTGAATAATGAAAACCAAAATCAAACCGTTAAACATAAAAATGAACCATTATCAACAGTTTGATTTTACAGTGCGTGCCTTTTGAGCCCGTTAAAAAAATAATCAAACCGAACAGTTTTACAGTTTGAAACAAGGTAATTGCACAACACACCTAAAGGTAATTTTTTTGAATGACAGCCAAACCATCAACCCAATCTATACATACATATATATTTACATATATACCTATATCTACATATACACACATATATATAGGCACACACATGCTTCGGTTAGGTTTTTGCAACCAGTTTTGGTAAAACCGTAAACCAAATAGTTCACTAGGGTTTCAAAACTTTGAAACTAGCCAACCAAATGTTTAGGAAAAAAACCCAACCACAAAACTGAAACAATTACTGGTTTGGGCAGTTTCGCAGTATGAAACCGAACTATAAGCACCCCTACTTGATACTATGTTTTCTTGAAACATTAAGATTTCTAAATGACCGGTTTTATTGTTCAATTAACACGAATTACTCAGAAAGAATTAACAAGATTCCCTCCAAGTTATAAGCATTGCTTTAGAACAAGAGGTGCTCTTGTTCATTCCAGCTTCCATGTCTTTCTTTCATCAGAATGGTTAATCATTTTCAAAACATTTCAAACCCTTGCACGTTTAATAATGTATTCCAATCAATAGAATCAGTTGATTAATTTATGTCACACTCTTGATATCCGCAGGCTTTCACGCAACAATATTATGATCATCTTTCTCCAGGACCCATCAATAGATCCAACCAACTATATTAATCATAAATTAAAACCCTTAATCGTCGAAATCAAGAACACGATGATTCAATTAGATCAAAACACCAAAGAAAATTTTCCCCTAATTTCAAATCATAGTTCATGTCAAATAGATAGTCAAAACAGTAGACAAAGCGTCAATTCAAGTCCCAGATCATCAAATTGAGATCCAAACTGAAACAGATTAAGTTCACAGCATAAATTAAGTTGAAAAAAGTAAAGGAAAGATTTACACAAAAACTGAAAAACATATTCCAAATCAGGCGATCAACAACAGGATGAAGAAAAACACACCTGGATGAGATCTGGATTGCTATATGAATTGGGGTTTAGAGAGAAGAAAACGAAGCTGGCATGCAACTTTTTGGAGGATTTGAAGTAGAAAATTGCGATTGAAAGGGCGTATGTATAATTATGGAAAGAAGATAATAAATAAAAGTTGAATTTGATGGCAAACTAGTATACAGGACCCACGCGTTGCGGCGGGGTCTGATATACTGACGTAAAAAAACTAACAGAACATGAGGTTAAAATCGTGTACAATAAAATGCACGAAAATACCCTATACAACATATATAACGTAAGCTTTGAAACTAAGGGTTGAAGATTAAGAACTTATTTAATAGTAAAGAATGTGATTACAGAAGACTTAAAAAAAAGGCCATGCGTAAATGTAGAGTTTATAAATGATACAAATATTATAAAATTATTAAATGTAAATCGTATATATATGTAGTCTATATAATATTCATGGTTTATAAAATTATTAAATCTAAATCGTTTGTGAACTAATTACGATAAAAATGATATAAACGATACAAATATTCGATAACGTACGAATGCGTTATAGTTATAGGCATGTAAACAACGCGCAAAATTTCTGTGACCGTTTGGGTTAGAAATTTATATAAACGTTCATGAGGCCATTGTGATCAAATTAATATAATTATGACATTTATCAGATAACCTAATGACGCGTTAAAATCATGTGAACATTAAAAATATGTGAGTAAAGTGAGAGGGGGCTTTAAAAATAAGAGTTCAAAGTTCAGGATTATAAACAAAAATTTAAAATTAATTGAAAAGTATTGAAATCAATCTTTTGATCTTTAGACGCGGTAGTGAATAGTGATTATGTGAGGGTTTATATCATGTGAAAACCCGGTATAAGAGAGAAAACCCCTAAACCTTATCTGGACCATTGATTTGGACTTTTGAAAATAAAATATGTGGTACACATTAAACTTGAATAAAAAATTAGGTTTTGGATAAACAAATCAGTTTTAATGTGGGTTAATGTAGACCACATGTTTATTTTCAAGATTCCAAATCGTATATATATGTAGTCTATATAATACTCATGGTTTATAAAATTATTAAATCTAAATCGTTTGTGAACTAATTACGATAAAAATGATATAAACGATACAAATATTCGATAACGTACGAATGCGTTATAGTTATAGGCATGTAAACAACGCGCAAAATTTCTGTGACCGTTTGGGTTAGAAATTTATATAAACGTTCATGAGGCCATTGCGATCAAATTAATATAATTATGACATTTATCAGATAACCTAATGACGCGTTAAAATCATGTGAACATTAAAAATATGTGAGTAAAGTGAGAGGGGGCTTTAAAAATAAGAGTTCAAAGTTCAGGGTTATAAACGAAAATTTAAAATTAATTGAAAAGTATTGAAATATATCTTTTTATCTTTAGACGCGGTAGTGAATAGTGATTATGTGAGGGTTTGTATCATGTGAAAACCCGGTATAAGAGAGAAGACCCTTAAACCCTTTCAGGACCATTGATTTGGACTTTTGAAAATAAAATACGTGGTACACATTAAACTTGAATAAAAAATTAGGTTTTGGATAAACAAATCAGTTTTAATGTGGGTTAATGTAGACCACATGTTTATTTTCAAGATTTCAAATCAACGACCCAGATAGGGTTTAAGGGTTTTCTCTTTAAGATGGGGTTTCACATGATAAAAACTATATACATATATATATATATATGTGTGTGTGTGTGTGAGATGTTAAGGCCCACCGTTTGTGTGATGTATGTGCGCATGTGTGTGATGTGTGTGTGTGTGATGTGTGTGTCTCAAAAGGAAGAATATGCGTGCGCATGTGTGTGATGTGAGTTATGTGTGTGTGTGGATTTTGTGTGTGTGAAAGGAATAGTAAAAGGAATAGTGATATATGTGTGTATGGAAAACTTTGCCACTTAATATATATATTAATATCTGGTGACATTTGCACCGCCCATGCCGTCCCATTTCTTCTTTTATTTATTTACATCTTTTTTTTCTTCTTATTTTCAAAACTTCATCGTTTTTCTTGTTTTTTTTTATTCAAACGTTTTAAAATATTTTTTTAAAAGAGCGTTTATTTGGTTTTTTTACATAAAATTTGTTACAAGTTATAAACATTTCATATGTTTTTTCAAAATCCTCATGTATTTTATAGGTGGGTTGTGTTTAAATAGCATATTGTAAATCTTTAAGACATTTTCAATACTTCGTGACATTACGTGTTACTATCTTTCTTATAAAATAATAATATTAGATGCTACGATAGTTTCTACTCTTTTTCCGGATTGAAAAATATGATATATTAAAAAAGATCTTTTTATTAACAAGCACCCAAAAAAAATTAAAAACGAAGTTTTCTAACAAACAAAGTATTTTATAAATACAAAGTATTTTAAATTTGATTTTTTATTAAATAAAAGCTTTATAAAAAAATATCCAAAAAACAAAATAAAATCCGGACTTTTTTACAGCAAGATTTGTATAAAAACTTAACAGCTTTTTAGTCTTGATTATTTAATTATTCGCTACTTAACATGTATACTACGATACTAGTATAGTATATAATATATTTGTTTTAGGATTTAGAATGTAGAAAATAAAGTGGGGTTCTGCTTTTGACGTGAAAAAAAGAAGGCGGTGGGGGATCATGGTTCCAATAACGAAATCCATTCCATTTTCTTGGACTTTGTAGATTGTAATCATAAAAAAAAAACAAAAACAAAAACAAATATATCAAGTGCACAAATGCCAAAAATCGTTTTTTTATTATTTTGCCTAGACCAACTCGGGGGTCATCAATAATTATGTCCGGCAAAATAGACGGCTTGGGTCGGGTTAGGTAACGGGTCATAACGGGTTCGGGTCAGGATGAGTGCGGGTTACAACGGGTTTTAAGCAAAATTAGTTCGGGTCTAAATGGATTGCTCTTAAAAAACATCAATTTAGTTTAACTTAAGATGTGTTATAAGTAAACAAATAGTCCATTTGGATAATTTTTAGTGATTTTCTTATCAAATATGTTATTAATCATTTTTAGATGTTTGAATCCATTGCATTGACATACTTTTTTGTTTACCCTTCTTGACCCATTATGTTTAAGTATTACACATCTCAACCCATTCAATATTATAATGTTACTCATTTCAACCCATTATGCTAATCTATTTCCTTTGACATGAGTTAAAATTCCCACCCCTATCAAAAATTAGAATTGTTTTGATTGGTTCCGATTGAAAATCAGCTTTTGAAGAGATAAAATTATGTTTAATCGAGTTGGCTCTATTTTTGTCAGGTTTGAAACAAGGTTATCAATTTCATTCGGCATATATCAATGATCCTTAGCTCAAGTGATTGAAAAGAGGTATCATGTGGCTTCAATATTGAAAATGTTACAGGTTTAAGTCCTAGGATGAACAAAATAGGGGTTTCATGTTAGGCTAGGGAGTTTTCTATCACTTATGATAGTTTTCCTTCTATAGGATGTGGATATGATCAAGTGGGTATATGACCCATCAGTGATCCAAAGTTTCGTTCACACACACTAGTTTGAAATCAGTTGCAATATGTTAAGTTAGGAACTGATATCAAACCAGTAGTTTTTATTTAGTTGGAGTTAGTTTCAACCCAAATAGATTTTAAAAATTAAGTTGAACCAAGTAGTTAGTTTCAGTTCACAAACAAGTGTTTCCCCCACCTGGCCACCTCTATCTCAAATCATCCCGCCACAATCTATTTTATAAGAAATCATGTAATATTATTGTTATTGTTGATCATGTGAGATTATCGTTAATTTGTTATTGTTGTTATTATTATCATTATTATTTTAGTTTAATACTTTGTTAAAGTATTTAAAATAGTAATATTTGGTTTCTCTGAAAAACAGGAACCGCCCGTACCCACGGGTTTGGGTACGACCGGTTCCGATTCCGGGTCCGTTGGCCACCTCTAACACCAATGACCGAACTCACGACTACGGTTGTTATACTTTAGACCATTGTGGTGATTGTAGAACAACAGTGTTTGTATAGGTGGTGTTTTTACACTACAATGGTGTCATTGCTATCACACAATTTGCATATGCACTCATTGGTTGCTACAAGATACTATGTTTATCTTGGAGGTAACCTGTTTATGTAATGTTCTATATTTCCATACAAATAATGACAATTTAAAACAACATCAGGCAAAAAAACCGGTTCTTTA
This sequence comes from Mikania micrantha, assembly GCA_009363875.1. Lineage (NCBI taxonomy): Eukaryota > Viridiplantae > Streptophyta > Magnoliopsida > Asterales > Asteraceae > Mikania > Mikania micrantha. Next base: position 14,146,205 of record CM018688.1, read on the forward strand.
GGTTAATTCGGCGTCTCATCAAACATGAGATTGCGGCCAGATGTTAATATCTTTACTAGCAACTCTTGTTAGCTGCAACTTTCCTATCAAATATAATCATTTATCTGCAGCAAACAAATTAAATTACCAAATTGTGCACCTGGGATAACCTTTTTGGGAGTAGGTGACTAAGACAGGCGAATCAAACTTCATCTTCACCGTCTAAAAGCAGGCAATCTTGTATCTTCTCCCTGTAAACGATTGTTGATGTATTTTGATTAATACAAACTTGCGTGAAGAAACCAGCATTAATTTTAAATGGGTCTCACCTTATCCATTTTTGGTTCCCATTATTTGCGCGTGCAATGATAGATTCTGGTAAAAGTGAATAAAACTGGTCCATAGATGATGGTTCATCTGGAAGTATTTGATATAGGCAGCTAGGACAGCATGCAGCCTGAAAAAGGTCGGGCCTTGGTTCTAGATTACTGTAACAGCTCATTGGGCTGTTGCAAATTGGGCAAAATGACTCTGGTGGAAGTGATTCAATAGGCTTCAAATTAAACTTCTTTTGGCGGCGTTGAGATGCCAGATCACCGTCATCTACATTTGCTTCTGGGATCCTGTTAAATGGAAATGGAGTAAGCTTCCCAGCAGTCCTTACAATCGTACACTCTCGAGAAGGATTTTCTTCCTGAAATATTATTAATTATGATAATAATAACAACAATAACAATAATAACAAACAAGAAATTTTGTGGATTATCCTAACAATAAAAATTTTTATTTTAAATAATATAACACATGGTAAATTGCTTTTTTTTTAACAGCTATATTTTCACATGGTAACTCACCTGCAAGATTTTCACAAATGATGAGACTAAGCCATTGATGCCAGCACAAGATTTAATGAAAATCTCCACAATCTTTAATCTGCTATGATATAATTAGTCCAATGTAAAAAAATCAATAATTAATATTTTTAATTGAGGCAGAAATAACGTACATACCTATCAAGATTGCAAAGTATGTTGAGTTCTTGCAATGGACAATCACGTAGGGGAAGTACTACCGGGACTTCCCACCTTGCATCAGCATATTGTATATCTGCTGCTAATGAGTACCCTTGTCCCTGGAACATATTTTTAAAAAAATACAATTATACAAAATTTAAAAATTGTAATCATTAAGTTTTGAAAAACAATAAAAAAGAGACAACCTTAACCGTTGCAGCAAGTACATGGCAAGCTATCCTTGATGTGCACGAGCCTAATACAAGTTTGGTGTAACCATTTTCAATAGCTATCTGCATAGTACGAATAGAATGAAACATATAAAAAGTTAAATCCTATAGATTGATTATAGACGTTGGTCAATAAAAAAATCTTTAAAAAAAAATATGAAACCTTTTGCAAGGACAACATACGTAGATGGCTCAAAAGATCTTCTTTTCCTGTGGCATCACCAACCGTGTTCATTAAATTCCTTAACATCTGTTTTCCGTCATTGGTTTTTCTTGAGTAGACTAGACTGATAGGAGCCATATGCAACCCTTTGATTGGTGGTGGTAAATTAAACACAATTTGTTTAACGTCTTCAACTGCTTTGTCAAGAACATCAGAAGTGACTGGATGAATTTCACTCTCATCAATGAAAGCAACTCCAACACCAAAAACTGGTAAGGATCTATCTCTATTTGCAGTTGCATCATAGTTTTTCTGTGCTTTAAGTTGCATTTCAGAAACAAACTGAAGAGCCACCCTGTAAATCAATTGTTTTCTCTAAGACACATATTAGGACCTAAAATGAGATATTTACTTCTCCGCAAAGAACGATGACAAAGTAACACACAAGCATGCTTCAATGACCTTTTCATAGATCCAGGAAAAAATGCAAACAAAATAGCAATAACAATAACAACAACAACAACAACAACAATAGTAATAATAATAGTAATAGTAATACTAATAATAAAAATAAAAAAAATTACAGTAGATCTATGTGTGTATTTTTGTAGTTAGTTGTAATCCAAATTCCAATGTATTCACAATAATTGAAGTCAACAAAAAGCTTTTCTTGGCAGGATATTTGCCTCACATTGGCCTCAAAGAACTTCACAGTCATTCAAAGGCATAGTCAAAAGTATATATAGCTCAAATCGGAGACTAAACACTAACTGGACACTTTAGCTTTTAAAAACTTTGACAGACGCATAAAGTAACAGTTCTTTTCATTATGGTTTTGCATCATCAGCGTACCCTACAGGTCAATCATTCTCCAAATTAGCCTACTTATTTTTCAATAGCACTAACAACAATGAATCATATAAATATTTATATGGTTACATCTGATATGGTCCATCCAAATGACCCAGTCAAGCATCCATGTCCACTGTTCTTTGTTATCCATGAGTAGATTAGGAGTCACATTCAATTACTTAGTGTATGCATTGTAAGTTTGTTATCCATCATTTGTCTCCATGTTCCCCATGATCTGGTTTGCATGTGGCCATGTGTACTTTATTTGTTTTCCATTTGCGCTATACATAAATTGAAAAGCATAACAAAAAATGGAGCACAAGATATATTGGATGAAAGTTTATTTTAGTCTTGTTCTCTCATCTTTTTCTTTGGAGTCTAACATGCTCTAAGGGTTACTATCAAAATCACCATTGATAGTAACCTTAAAGCGGGTTAGACTCCAAAGAACAAGATGAGAGAATGAGACTGAAATAAAATTTGATCCAATTTCTAACATACTCCTTTTTTTATTATGCTTTTCAATTTAAATACAATGCAAATGGAAAACAAATGAAGTAAACGTGCAAACCGGAAACATGGTGAACATGGAGACAAATGATGGACACCTAACTAATCATGCATAGATGCATACTCTTAATAACTAATCGTGGTTCCTAATCTACTCATGCATAAACCATATCAACATCCTTACCCACTACCCACTGTTTACATAATAATAGCAATTAATTGAAGACCAATTACAGAAATGATCATTTTCTTGGGTGTGTTGCACAACTTACAATCTTAAACCTATACGACGACAGAAACAAAGATCTCCTTTTTTACTCGTGTATCAAACTTTCTCCCATCAATAATGACCAAGTAATACGTGACAATACAAAACCATCACACATAGTTTCATGTATGTATTATTATTCTGCATATATATTTTCGTATAAACTGAAAATTTTCTAGGTTTAGGCGAGAAGAAGTAGGTACTCGTGTAAAAGTAGATATTTCACCACAGGTTTGCATATCTCATGGCTATATTCTCGCATGAACATAGGAAGTTAACACATTCAGAAAAAATGTCTACTTTCGTGATTTTATCTAAACTAAATTAGAAAAAGTGTGAATGCATAGTGAAAATAATTTCATAGTTTTCCACAATGTACCAATTTAAACCTGTGACATGTGTAACTAATAAGTCCTAGCATTATCATTGTCCTAACCATGCAAATTAATATATGTTAGCATGAAAGTGCAATAAATTTCATGTTAACTGTAGGAAATAAGTGTCCCCAAATTTAATAATTTAACATTCTAATTGCACGATATCGCAATCGTCTACTAGCCAAATTCAAAGGGGCAAAGGTAGACGTTTTATTCCTTTCATAACAGATCAAAAGCAGTCAATTTTTTAATAAAATCAACAATAAACAAATTATCAACAAATTCGTTTCAAATCAGAAAAATAATTCACAAGCGGATGAAATTCATTTAAGTAATATAAATAGAATGTTTGTCAATAGGAAAAATAACCTGGATGAAGGGCCACCGGAGAAGGCCACAAGAACTTTATCAGTCGGTGAAATCATTGCATTGGACGTGACAGCAAGTTTGAATTTTCCATAAAGGTTACTCCGGAAGCAATCGGCACAGAACCTACCACCACCGTCTCCGCCGGTGAAAACTGTAGCTTCGGTTGCTTTACACTTGAGACAAGTCATCCGGCGGCTGCGGTAATTATCATCGCCGTTAGCATCAGCGGCTAACTTCTTCTCAGTCGATAATTCTTCGTCTTGATCTCCAGTGCTATCTTTGTAGCAACCCGATTGACATCCTGTGCCATTGCAAGCCATTGACTGGCTTTCTTTCACTGTGCGTTTGGGGTTTAGGGTTTTGATGGTTCAAAGAGACGAGCAAATGCCGACTCCTTTCAGAATTCAGATGTTAAAAATTTTTTTGTTGTTTTTAATTGTTTTTTTTACAACCTAGAAAAGTTGGTTTTGCTTGACTTGTAGAAAACTTTAATTTACTTGATTATTTATTTAATAGTAATTAAGTAATAGACATTTACATTTTATTAATTTTTCTTTCAAATATCATTAATTATACATTTACTTAGGTAAATAAAGCTAATCATATTTTTGTTCCTAAAACATAGTTTTCTAAATAAAAATGTGATTACATATTTCCATTTCTGAAAAGGAAATATGTAGTTAACTTTAAGTATATATAAATATGTAATAAATGATATATGTAAAAATCCCTAATATATAAATAACACAGACGCGAATGAAAAAGGTAGTAGAAATGAGGATACTAAGATATATGTGTAAGCATACAAGGTTTGATAGAATAAGAAACGATGTTTTTAAATACATGTTACGAGTAAACACTATAATAGAAAATATAAGAAATGGTAGATGAAGATAGTATGGGCATCTGAATAGGAGCAAGCATTAACCGTAATTAGGGTATGTGTAGTGGGGTGTGACTCCCACCAAGTGAGGTCGCTCAAGCCCCTGTCACGCCTCCTCCACCATTACACAAGCCCCGTGACCGGCCTCATATAACCGTGGTTAGGGCGTGAGAAGAAGAAGAAAGGGATAAAAGAGGAAGGGGTGATGGCATGAGAAGGAGATATGGTTACGCACGTGTATGTGAAGATGTGTGATGAGAATAGTTGTAAATATAGCAGATACGTGACGTCTACGTGAAGTGATGGGGGTGTGATGAGTACACATAGCGTTAGAGCGGTGGATAGTGTGGAGGGGAGGAAGGGTAAAGACAAACTCAAATTGACCTGAAACTAGTAGATTAGACAGGATTTTCTATAATTGGATGTCAATGAGAACATGATCCAGGATAGAAGTTTGTGAAAACGTGAGATTAAGATTAACTTTGCATGTATTTCCTACTTTATAAAAGATTTTCTTTAAAACTTTGCATGTATATGTTCCGCCTATATTGTTTGTAAATGTGTATGCTATCCGAAATTTATATTTACAATATTTATGTTATACTGTATCATATGATTATTATGATAATGTGTTATTATTCTTTTATCTATTGTAACACAATATTTATCGTATGATTGGAATTTACATGATTAAATATATCTATATTCGTCTGTGTTGTTTGTTTTTTAGTCAATTATCTCTTTGAAATAACCTTTCCTAGAACTTTGGTGAACATGCGAATCCTTTGGTGAACATGTGAAACAGTGAATGGAAACTCAAATTCAGTCTAAGGTTTTATAATCAGAGGCGGATGCACATATAGGGAATGGGTTCACAGAAACCCACCGAGCTTTGGCTCGTTAGTAGGAAAAAAATTTTTCGAAAGAGTTAAACAATAGGGTGAACCCATTACAATTTTAGAGGTGAATCCTAATGTGAACCCATTAAGATTTTTAAAAGTGAATTCCTAATTTAATTTTCACAACAATTTGTCAACTTGATTGAAGCAAGTAATCTTTGTTAGAAAAAAATAATAAAGAATTAGATTTCTATATTATTGTGTTAAAATCACTTTCCGGTCATATAAACTTAGCAAGCAAAATGGTAGTCAGTGGCGGATCCAGGAATTTTTTTCAATGGGTTCACATTTTTCTAACGTTTTAATTAAATAGAACCGGACATAAAAATTTTCGGGTCGGGTTGACGGTTTGGGTCTTGTAATGTTCTTCATTCACGTATTAACAGTGCGATATAATAAGTCAACGTTTAAAATTTAAAAAAACATCGTCATTAAAGAGTTCGAAGGTAAAAAGTGCATTTTTGTTTAAGATTTCTGAGCTCCACTACAAGCGGGAGTCAGGGGGTAACACGCCCTTACCGTGTCCAAGGTGGCGGTCCTGCTGGCCATTGAGTAGGCATGGGTCAAGGGGGCAACGCCAGTTGTAGGGTTCAAAGCAACGCCTCGAAACCTAAACGAAATATGCTAAGTTTTTAGGACCAAAATTAACTTGATTCAAGGGCTTAACCACTAATAACTACCATTTTGCTTGCTAAGTTTATATGACCGGAAAGTGATTTTAACACAATAATATAGAAATCTAATTCTTTATTATTTTTTTCTAACAAAGATTACTTGCTTCAATCAAGTTGACAAATTGTTGTGAAAATTAAATTAGGAATTCACTTTTAAAATCTTAATGGGTTCACATTAGGATTCACCTCTAAAATTGTAATGGGTTCACCCTATTGTTTAACTCTTTCGAAAAAATTTTTTCCTACTAACGAGCCGAAGCTCGGTGGGTTCCTGTGAACCCATTCCCTATATGTGCATTCGCCTCTGATGGTAGTTATTAGTGGTTAAGCCCTTGAATCAAGTTAATTTTGGTCCTACAAACTTAGCATATTTCGTTTAGGTTTCGAGGCGTTGCTTTGAACCCTACAACTGGCGTTGCCCCCTTGACCCATGCCTACTCAATGGCCAGCAGGACCGCCACCTTGAACACCGTAAGGGCGTGTTACCCCCTGACTCCCGCTTGGTGTGGAGCTCAGAAATCTTAAACGAAAATGCACTTTGTACCTTCGAACTCTTTAATGACGACGTTTTTTTAAATTTTAAATGTTGACTTATTATATCGCACTGTTAATACGTGAATAAAGAACATTACAAGACCCAAACCGTCAACCCGACCCGAAAATTTTTATGTCCGGTTCTATTTAATTAAAACGTTAGAAAAATGTGAACCCATTGAAAAAAATTCCTGGATCCGCCACTGTTTATAATCCAAAATACAAAATAAAAAATTTATTGTAGCTAACAAGTTTCTCTTTTAATATTTTTATTATAATAAATAAAAATATCATTTAACACATATTATTCTGTGTTGGCTTTTTTACTTTTATTTTTCTGACTTTTCCTATTAAATAATTATTGATCTCTTCTAATTTATTATTTTCTTTGTTAATATGTTTTATGAATATTTTTAATTTTATAATTTTTTTCAACTATTTACTTTATTTTTTTCCTTATACCAAGTGCTTAATATTTTATCAATCCAATCTTGCATAATATACGAGTTTCTAAACCAATATGTATATAAAATAATGTCCTCTTTAGGATTGCTTACTTAACTTAAAAATGACTTTTTGTCAAAAGTGCTTATTAACTTATGACTTTTTGAAATTGTGTTTTTAAAAATGTGTTTGGATTAGCTTTTTCAAAATTAATTTTCAAAATGACCAAAAAGGACATTTTTTTTATTGACACTATTTAATGTTATTGGGTAAAGGGTAAAGAGTGAGGTAAATTTGTAATTTTATGTCAATAAGTAATAAGTCATTTTGAAAAGCTAGAAATTTTAGCTTTTAAAAAACAACTTATCACCTTATTACAAAAAGTCATTTTCAAAAATCCTTTTAGGTTTGACAAACAACTTATTGACTTTTTGAAAAAACCAATAAGTCAATAAGTCATTTTTATATGAAATCCCAAACATGGCCTAAAACATACATATTGAAGTAAAATATATGTGTCTTGACAGTCCTGTAAACATATTCCAACAAGCTCTCTCACTTGTCTACCACAATAAACCGACTGATTATAGCAGGAAAACTTGTAACCAGAAAAACTTATCCACTAAAGGAAAACTAAAATTAAAGCATTTCAACATAATGAACATCAACATGTAAAATATTGTGGGAAAAGTTTTTTATTTGTATTTTTTACATATACATCTTATCTAAATGATTTTAATTTATTCTTCCAAGAACTCTATACCAGATTCAAGAAAAGAACATTAATATTAAAACCAATAATAATGGAAACCATATTATTAATATAAACTCAAATATATCATATGTATTCATTCTATATTCAATCTCCTTCATGATCATTGCTTGTTTAATTCTTAATTTGTATTTGAACCAGGGTTTTTCTCATTTCGTGCTCGGTTTTAATGTCTATTACATACATGATGTTTTAAGTCCTATAGAATCTTAATAATAATAGCAGTTAAGATGCAAATGAATATGAAGATAAAGAAAGATGAAACTATAACACCTTCTACAATAATCATGTCACTTGTTTGCCATAATTATGCAGAACAGCAGAGTCACCTTATATAACCATGTCTGAAAGGCCATTACCACCAGATTTTAGAACCTACTATTATTTATAAGGTGTTAGATTGAAGATCCCTAAAAAAAGGAACAATGAAATTGTTATAAAAAGATAAACATGTCATGGTCCTCAAATGTTGTACAATGAATAAAAACTAAGATAGTTTAATATCAGCAAATCTGATCATGTTTCTAATATTTCCTAACTGGATCTACATGTGAGAGTATTATTTAGGTGCAACATGATATGAAAGAAAAAACACCTACAAAATTTACCATACGTCATTGCAGAAGCAGCAGCATCGCTTCAAGATATGACAGCAGCTTCCAATATCTTGCATAACAAACAAACAAACAAATTTACCCAGTATATTCCCACTTTTCAGTAGGGTCTGGGGGGAAAGATGGATACAAACCTTACCCCTATCCCAGTTGGGATAGAGAGGCTGCTCCGAAGGAGTCCCCGGCTCAGAGTTATCGTTTGAAGTTAATCATATAGACGCTTTTAACGTTATTTTCACAAAATAAGTAAAATAACGCTAAAATTAGTGCAATTTTAATTTTGCCACTAGAGGGCCCACACATATACATTATATGTGTGCACTGCAAATAGGCGCTTTCGAATATCTTGCATATGCTTTCAAAATAAATAAATGGTCAAGCAACTGACTTTACACTTCCAACAAATTTGAAGGTATCTGAAACCACTCTTCTTTCGCAATTAAAGTCCAGGCCCAAATCGGTTACAGCCAAACAAAATAATCTTGATGTAAAGCAACCATTTTAATTGCCAGAATATCATCAAACTAGTGCATATTCACTTTTCTTTTCTTTTTCGGTTGGTGTTAGTTTATCTCCACAAATGCCGTGCACCTTAAGGAGTTGCTACTTGCTAGCACCCATGAAACTTGAATATGAGACAAAGTCTCAAGCTTGATCTACTCAATCAACTTCTTGAAGTTTCATGCATTCTACTTACCAATAATCTTGGCAGGTGCAAGACCCATTTTTAAAATGATGAAACCTGCTTCTATCTCTCACCACAATTTCTCGTTTATAAACCTTCGAAATTAACTTTATTGCAAGGTGACAATCCGCACATACCCTCAAGTTCTTCACAACCGTTATGGGGGCTCTAGAAGGCGTGTTAATGAGCATAAACGCAATTGCAATCTTCTCACTATGAAATGATAATGCAGTCTCCTTTTCCTCTTCTTCTATATCTGCAAGAACATTTGCAATATGAGGCACATAACCTTCTAACCTCAATAACTTTGTGATCTCCATCAGTTTCAAATATATATCTTCACTTTGTGGATGTGAATTGTCTCCCATGGTGAACTGGTAGACCCGATTTCCTAACTCAACTAGGCTATGGCCAGGAGATTTTTGTATCCCTTGTTGTAGCATAGTATTTCTCACTTTTGATACATCCAACCAACGCCTTTCAGAAGCATAGAGGTTTGATAGCAGTACATAGTCTCCACTGTGTTTAGGTTCTAGTTGTATGAGTTGGGCTCTTGCAGCTTCTGCTAAATCTGAACGCTTATGTATCGTACATGCACCCAGTAATGTTCTCCATACTATTGCATTTGGTTGCAACGGCATGTTGATAATGTACTCATAAGCTTGTTGTACAAGGCCTGATCTCCCCAACAAATCCACCATGCATCCATGATGTTCAATTCTAGGCTCAATGCCAAATTCTTCTTTCATTTGTTTCAAATAACTAAATCCTTCATCTATCATTCCACAATGACTACAAGCATAGAGTACCCCTACAAAAGTGATTTCACTTGGTGTAAGTTGTTTTCTTTCCATTTCTTTGAAAAGATTAATCGCCTCGACACCAAATCCATTCATAGCCAAACCAACAATAAGTGTAGTCCATGATACAACACTGTTCTCCTTCATCTCACTGAAAACCTTTTGCGCTTCAATGATGTTTCCAGTCTTTGCATAAAGATCCAAAAGGGCATTAGCAGCATGCAAATTCTCAGCCAATCCAACCTTAAACATGTATGAATGAACCCTCTTACCTAATGCCGATGCACCAAGCTCAGCACACGCAGTGAGCAAGCTAACTAAAGTAAAACCATCAGGCTCCATCCCCTCCTCAACCATATCCCTGTAAAGAACCAAAGTCTCATTAGGCCTCCCATTCAACACAAATCCATTAATCACAGAATTCCAAGTTACAAGATTTCTCTCAGACATTTCATCAAACAGTTTGTGAGCGCTCTCAGCACGCCCACACGCAGCATACATATGAACCAAACCGTTTTGCACAAACACCAACGACCCAAACCCATTTCTAATAACCACCGAATGCACCTCCTCACCCTCTCTAACAGCAATTAACTTGGCAATTGCTTTCAAAAGAAAAGGGTATGTATGCGTGTCTGGTTCAACAGCAAACAACCGCATGTTACGGTGTATATCCATCGCTGGTTTCGGGTTTTCGCTCTCAGCATATCCTCTAATCATCGTGTTCCATGTAAAGATATTTGGGTTGTTGATCTGCCTAAAGATTTTGTGGGCGTATGACATCGGTGCAGCAAGCGATACAAGAGTGAACAGAAGATGCTTGCCGATGTCTGGATTGCTGTGAGGAACGCCATGCCTGATTGAAAACGCATGGATTTGTTGGAGTTTGTAAATTGAAGTGGCACATGAGTGCAAAAGAGCTATGCATTTTCGGAGGATCAAAGAACCATTGTCGTCTGCGTGCATATCATCAGGGTCCGACTTCCGAGTATTGCTCGTGAGACCCGTTAATTTGTTGAAAACAATGTTATTTTCCAACAAAATAATTAAATTATGAACAACAATATTTAATTTGAAATCAACCTTTTCATTTATTCATTTGATGAATAAATTAATAAGTTAAAAAAATGTTTGTAACTTTGAAAAACGTTTTTACTTTTAGTTTTTGGAGCAGTGTTAAAAAATCAATTTTGAAGTTACATTTTGTTGTATTTAGAATTGTTTTTTAACTTTTAATTGTTATAATCTATTAATTTTTGTGAAAACTTATATATCTAAACAACTTATTGACTTATTGACTTTTCATACACAAAAGCTAATTCAAACACATTTTAAAAACTTCATTTTCAAAAAATAATAAGTTAATAAGCACTTATTACAAAAAATCTTTTTTGACTTAATAAGTAATCTCAAACATGCCCTCAGTGTAATCCTATTTTGTAAGGATAGGAGGAAATATGAAAACATCTTACAGAAAGTTACGTACAAATAGACATATACTTGATTTGATACAAAAAATGTAATACATGCAATTAACATTAAAAATATATAAATAAACAACAATGATAAAGATTTTTAAACCTTTTTATATAAATACTAGGCTATTAACTAGTGTGTTACACGGATTAGATATAAAATATTAAATAGTAAGCGATAAAAATTCGTAAATTCTGAAACGATATTTTGATATAAAATAATTAAATTACGTATTAACAACCATTTTAAATAATAAACAGTAATTAAAATTTTAATAACAATAGGAATATCATCTAACCTTCTTGATTTGTAATAATTTAGATATTTGAACTAATTAACTCTAAAAAATTAAGTTAATTTTCTGTCAAAAACTAACTATTTCAAATTAGTAAGGTAAGGTAATATTTTTGTAATAATTAAAGTTAAAAACCTAATATGAAATTATCTTTAAAAGACCAAAAAATGTAATTTTTATTATCATTTTTATAACTTGGGGTTTGTTATCATTTTTTTGAAGAAAAAAATTAGTTTTCAAGAAAACTTATTTTTTTCATACAACTTTTATTTCTAAAAAAAAGATTTTAAATAATTTTTTTAATTTTGATTTAAAAAAATTATAATATATAAACATTTTTAAAGTAAGTTTTTGATAAAATGATTTGAATTTCAATTTATTAAAAAACTATTTTTTAATTTGTAAAATATAAATAATATTATTAGTTATAATTATTATAATAAGTATTTAGTATGAGAGATAATATAATAATAAATCTTACTATTCTAATAAACAAAAATCTTCAATTGCCACATGTCACATTCTAAGACCATCATGAGTTCATGACACTTGTCATTTTTTCATGCATTCATTTAATCTCCTCTTACTAAATAAAAATGATATTATCTATCTTATTAAATAAACTATCTTATCTATCTTATTAATTAATTATAATATATTATTAACTAATGATATTATTCATCTTTTAACGAATTTGAAAATAGTTTTTGATATATTCAAAATCAAATCATTTTATTATAAAACATATTTTAAAAATTTATAAAATATAATTTCCTAAATATCAAAATTTTTTGAAAATAAGAAATATTTCAATTTGACGGTAATTTCAACTTAGGTTATTTAACTTTAATAATTACAAAAATATTATCTTATCATCTTAAGTTGAAATATTTAGTTTTTGACAGAAACTAACTAATTAAATTTTTAAATTTAGTTAGGCCAGTGCTCTCAATTATTACAAATCAAGAAGGCTAAATGATATTTCTATTTTTATTAAAAATTTTAATTATTGTTATATGATTTAAAGTAATTATTAATACACAATTTAATCAATTTATATAAAAATATCGTAGATATAATTTTTAAATTTTATTTATTTACTATTTAATATTAAATCCGTGTGAACACACGGGTTAATAGCCTAGTATTTAATAAGAGATATAATTATGTGAGTGCATAGAAAATTGACAAGTGGCAAAATGGCTTTAAAATGTGACAAGTGGCAAGTTGAAATTTTTTTTATTATAATAGTAAGATTTTATGAAACACTTGATAGAAAATTACAATGAATATATCTAATAAATTTTCAGCTTGTATGCATTTCATGTCGGTTTCAACCGGATTTTGATGAAAGTTTTGTACCAAATCGTCAATTAGTAACAGATGATTCGATTTACAATAACAATTCGCAAACCATAACCTCAAAATTGCATCACATGTATTTCAAAATTATCAGTGTGTTTCTGTTTAGTTTAACGATGATCATATAACAACACATGCAAATTGTTGACTAGTTTTTGTTTAACGGTAGAGTTAACTTTATGAGTTTATAAACACCCATAAAGGCATGAATCATTGTTACAAGCAAACAAATAGGTAGCTTAATTAGCCCACATCAAACTCATGGTTACGCTTGAAATTAAAAATAATAATAATAGGGCTCGTTTCTTTTATTATTATTAACCATATGATTATTTCTTTTACAAGACATTAAAACAACTTCTTGCTTATTTATATACTAAACTTTTTTATTTTAATACCACATCGACTCTATATGTTTCGTATAGCCCCCTTGTCTCGCATACATCTCGTGTAGGACCTATACACCCATATAGCCCTATACGAGACGTGTCACATGTATAAGTCTGATCATTTGACAATGAAAAATTCTAACAAACAATTATTAGCCTCGTATACTCCTCGTATATATCTATACGAAACATATAAGGTGTAAGGTGAGTGCGCGAATATCAAAACCTTAAAATAAACTATCAAATTAATGAGAATGCAAATTTTATTAGATATCAATTTCAAATGGTTTTTTGGAGATTTTAATCTATGTAATTAAACTAGTGTTTTCAGAACCGGACCGGGAACCAGGGGGTTGACCGGCCCAAAAACAACATGTGAACCGCCCTCAAGGGAACCAGCCGGTTCGCCGATCGGACTGGGAATCGCTTCACTGGTCGGATCAGATTTCAAATTTTTTTTTAACAAAAATCCAAAGAATTAAACCTTAAAATCAAACGTTATATATATTTTTTAACATTATTATGTTTGTTTGAACATTAATTATGTTTTTTTAAATGTGTTTATAATTTTATAATTTTTTTGAAATTTTTTATATATTTATGATGTTGTCTGGTTCTTAAATCCTGTTCAACCCAGTAAACAGCAAAGCGTCCGGTTCTTGAAAACATTGCATTAAACTTTATTTAGGGCATGTTAGGAATTGCTTATTAAGTTTAAAAAGACTTTTTGTTAAAAGTGCTTATGAACTTATGACTTTTTGAAATGAAGTTTTTAAAAATATGTTTGGATTATCTTTTGCATATGAAAAGATCAAAAAATGACTTTTTAGTCATAAAAAGTTAAAAAGCCAGAAAAAGTAGATTTTTAAAAATGACTTTTTAACACTGCTTAAAAAGTTAAAACTAAAAGTGCTTTTTAAATTACCAAACAATTTTTTAACTTAATAACTTTTTCATTAAGTCAATAAATTTAATTTTGAATAGAATCCCAAACATGGACTTATTTTATAATCATGTTTGCTTGATTAAACTGGAGATGTTCATATGAATCCGTAAAACTTAACCGTCGTTCTATTGGCCACTTAATTGCTCCGTTGCTCGTGCTTGCCGAACAACAACCAGAAGTGGTTCGAATCAGATAATCAGATCAAATCCTCAGATCTTCCATAAATTCAAATTGTTTCTACTCCCGCCTGTTGTTTTTGATTTTAAAAACCTGCAAGTATGAAATCACTATATCCAAATTCAACTGAACACATAGTTGCTTCAGCTCTTCTCTTGCTTTCCTCGTCTCCAAGGTAACATAATTGAATTATAATCAACTCATCATCACTTTCGTTTGATTTTACGCTGATCTGCAGCTGGATTGAGAGTTTATATTTTTGTTTTGATGTTTCTGGATGTGTTTAGCATTGATGAAATCACAGGTAACTGCAATGTTGATCGTTGTGAGAGTTTGCTGTTGAATAAATCGTTCTCGAGGTCGTCTGCTTCGTCTACAGTGAGTAACGATGAGATTTCGTCTGATGAAGCTCATGGACGTCGTCTCCGTATGGTTGCTAACGCTATTGCTCATTCTGAACATGAGATGAAGCTTAAGGTAATCGATTATTGGTTGCGGAATTGATCTGATCAACTTGAGCCTCTGTTTGATAGAAAATACTAAGTTTAGATAAAATTTGAGTTCTGCATCGACATTTATGATCAAATTTGATTCGTTATTGATGAATTCTTCTCGATCAGTTTCTATTTGATATACCGAAACTTATATTCAGAATTTTGGCTTGTCTATAAATCTCAGTTATATGTGTTTTGCAATCTCATATACGCTTGAACATGCCTAGTTGCTTTTTTCATACTGCACTGTTTCTCTTCAGTCTCAAGCGTCTTCATAATTGTACTCAATTTCATCGTTACAAAGCTTGATCTTCGTTTCATCCTTATTCTACAGATGCTACGATCCTTCTGTTGAATTAATTGACACACTTTTTCAGCGAAGAACAAGCTCTACAGATCGATTCAATTTCACATTGATCTATGCAATTTCATAATGAGTAATGAGATTTCATGTGATCGATGCATGTAATTTCAGAGTTTCAATTTTTAACCGATCTATTTTTGAATTTGTTTGCAGGTGGTGAGAAAGAGCAGATCGAAGACGTTAAGGATTTCCGATTGCCGTAGAATCTCTGGTGCTGAACAGAAGTTTGTTGCTGCATCCTGTAGCTCGTCCTTAACGACAGACGGCTCCTCGTGTTTGTCAGTTGGCTCCAGCAGTTCGGAAAGCTGTAAGCCGAAGATGAAGAGAGATAAGTCGGCTCAGGATGCGAAGAAGAAGCCGTCGTCTGCGGTTAGCTCGGCTCATCTACTGCGCCGGTCTGAAGCCATATTGAAAGTGCTGGCTCATAACGGATGTGCTTCCGAAGTGAGGATACGTCAGTTGCTCGGCGACAGCCCCGACACCAGCAAAGCCTTGCGAATGTAAAAGCATAATCCCCCTCTTCAAATACATGCTTTAAAAAAACGTGGCAAACAAAGGAGAGTGCTGCGTGTCTTTTTGGGATTGGGTTGAGGTTGCTATGTTACGTCTTATGTGTCTACATATCTTAGCCGTTAAGTTACTTGTTTTTGCTTAGTACGAAGACACACAAGACGAGATTTCAACCGTCCCTTAGGATTTAACGCTTTGGGGCGTACGCCCGAAACCACCCCAGGATGAGCCACACAATTGAGTAAACCTCCTGTCCTTGCCTTAGCAAATATGTTTCAGCCTGTATTAGCCGTTAGTTACTTAGTTGCTAATCCCCCTTGTTGACCGTTCGATCGCTTGACTTCTGTTCTAAGCTCTCAACTCTAAACAGTAAACGCACCTTTTGCTGCTGCCTAAAAAAATAAAGTGATATTGATTTTATTAAAATGAAAAACAATAATAATAATCAAAACGCTACTTGTAAATAACTAAACACAATTGGTGCTTTAATGCCAGGTTGCTTAAGAAAGAGGAGGTGAGAAGGTCAGGGGCTGGAGGAAGAACTGATCCATTCATCTATCAGGTACTTGTTAATTAGCATTAAGTGATTTTGTTACAAACAAACTAGCTTTAAAGTAATTAATTCAAAAATCTGATAATAACTATTGAAGTTATCTAATTATAGATTGTTTGCATGCAGATATCTGCAAAGTAGCTGTTTACTTGGATATTTTGGTAATGTTAGTACATATGCAACAAGATCCCACTAAATATTGGGAAATTTTGTTTTTCCAAAAAGTAGATTTAATGGCAAACAATAAAAAGTTATATAAACATATTGCTAATTTGAGGTCGTCATTTTTGAACAAAGAGATATATATAGAGTATTGTTTAGCATAATGCAGCTTACAAAAATAGTTCGATGTATGCCAAAATCTATCATAATGCATACTTTATATTTGTATATCATGTATTTACTATTGCGTTTTTCTATTTTGCCTATTGAATAATTGTTGACATAACCAAGTTTAAATAAACGAAGGTTAAGATAATTGGGAGCCCAAATTGGAAGTTATATAATTCCACATGTGATCATATTGTTGTGTATAAATATTTTAAGTTATCCGCATGTGTTGCGTCGGCTCAACCATTTCGAAGACCTTAAGCAGAATAAAAAGTTGGGCCCTTCGCTAATAATTACGTTACAAAATCTTCCTCCTTTTATCTCGGCTGGGACCGGCAATAATAAACTAAAAGTTTATATATGGTTGAGTTAAAAAAATTGTTTATAAATTTATGTACAAAATATTTAGATTAAGTTTATTTTTCTAGTTTTTTAATGCAATTTTTTTAATAAAATGTTCATAATCAACTTTTTTTAGAAAGTTTTTTCAATTGAATATTAGAAGACTTTTGTGAGGATTTTTCTATTCTTTTCAGAGTACACAAATTAAAAAAAACAGATCAAAAAAACTCAATTACATATAAATGTTTTAAAAAAAATTAGAGGCCCTATATTTTTGGCTGTAAAACCGGTTTATAAACCCACCCAAACCAGTTTCAAACCCACCCAAACCGGTTTTAAACCCTTCAAACCGGTTTCAACCCCTTCAAATTGGTTTCTATAGGTTTGACATCATCTTTTCTCAATCTGGTTTCATCCCAAACCGGTTTAGGACCATATTTGACCAAACCGGACCTGTTCCTAAACCGAACCAGTTTAGCGAAAAGAAAAAAAAAGGGTTTGTTCACCACTAACCTAAACCATCAAATTTAATGGGCTTAGTTTTACATGCACCGGACTCCTGGGTCTAGTGAATTAATTAATGGTCCTATTACCCACAAGACACTTCACACACTATACACCCTCTATAAATCTCGTATAAGCCTATACGAGGCATATTGAGAGGCAATCATTGGTTATCAAAATTTGTCACTATCAATGATTGAACTTCTATATACATATTATATGCCTATACACGTCGTATAGGTCCTATAAGGGGAGTATACGTGATCAATCATTGTTGAATCATTGAACACTAGATGGGGCTATACGTCTTGTATATACCTATACAAGATGTATAGGGTAAGTAAGATGTTAAAATAAAAAAATCAGGTTTTTAATCATAGAAATCTTTGATGTATGTCTGGTTTTAACAAAGTATTATCTTACCCTTCTTTGAACCGTAAAAAATTTCACTACAAGAATTAATTAAACATCTTGAAAGATGATGGTCCAAATAGTGGCGGAGCTTAAAGGAGCAAGGTAAACGAGCGAACCAAACGAGCGATTTTCGAGCGAGCTTACCTTGGCTCATGCTCGGCTCGTTTTGAAACCGAATTGAGCATGCTCGGCTTGTTTAAAACCCAACAAAATTCAAACAAGTTTTTTCCGTGTTTTTTTAGCGAGCATCGAACAACGATCATTTTGGATAGCCTTACACACTTATAACCTATTTATCCGTTCGATTTTTTTTATATATATCCTCCTAAAATCTAGGTCGGATAAAAATCGAGATCTATGGGCTTGAGGTGGTTGGTAAAATCCAAAACCATGGGACGGCTCTTCCTCTGCCCTTGTTTTCCCTAGTTGCCGAATGTTTTATGTTACTCTTGTTAAATTTCAAACGTTTATTTACTTTTGGAGTTAATTACACCAAACGTTAATATTGTTAGGTTTGATTTTAAATTGGTTCATAGCTTTCAAAAACTAGGGGTGTGAGTAAACCCAAACCATGACCTACCGGACCAAAACCGTTAAGTTATGAACATAAACCATGTCGACCGGTTCATAATATGTTATACCGGTCTTGCCCTAAACGATTTGACTGGGTCGGTTTAATTAACGCCGGGCCATTTGTTCTTCAAACCAATTCAAGTATAAATTTTAAATATAAATTCATTCATTTTTCAAACCTAATTCATATATATCTTTAATAAACAATAATATAATAAATATATACACGAATGGAAATCAAAATTAAAACCACAAAAAGATGTGCAAACCATATAACAACCATCTAAATACAAAACTACCATATTGCATGCATAAATACACATGATAGCTTCTTGTTAAAATTGACTTACCATAAACTAATTATAAGGTTAAGGAAAACCATTTGTGTACTCGTAATTTCATATACAATGAATATATATGACGACTCCTACAAATAGTGATAGGGGCCAAGCCCATATGCACGAAACTTTTACAATGAAAACAAAATAAATTAATTAACCATGAGACCATTGAAAAAAAAAAAAGACAAACGTAGTATCGGTTCGATTCCTATGAATTGTCGGGTTTGGGTCTGGACCGACCAATAACCAAAAATTGACATTTATTGGGATTGAAGACAAGCCTATATAACGGTTAATCAAGTTGTAACGGGTCGGTTCGATTTTTCTCCTAATTTAGTTTTTTTTTTTTTGAACGGCTTGGTACAACGACAACCAAGACTGGATTTCAACCGTCCCCTCGGATTTGACACTCTGGGGCGTACGCCCGAGCCCACCCCAGGAGGAACCCCACAACTGGGTAAACCTCCTGACATTGCTTCAGCAAATATGCCTTAGCCCGAATTCGAACTCAAGACCTCCCATATAAAAGTCAAGAAGGTAATCATTATGCTAGAATCCCTTAGTTTCCTAATTTAGTTAACCGCTATCAAAAAATATATTAAAATTTTAATAATATGACAACTCGTAACACAAAAGTCTCCATCTTAAATGACAATTAACCAAATTATCTTTTTTTGAAAAGACTAAATTATCCTTAACATTATAAAATATATAAAAAGTAATAACATAATTTAATTTAATATATTAAAAACATAAGTATATACAACTAATATAAACAAGTAAACCACCCCCACCTAAGCATATATAATAACTAAAAGGGCATTTAGCAATTAGCCCAAATGATATCTTATTATCTTGGGTGTGTGGTGATACATTCTTTGTATGTCAAGTGTGACAGTTGCAAACGAGAATTTCGTCATTAATGACGTAGGCACATTTGATCGTTCTAGAAATCCATGTTGTTCTAATACCTGTAATTGTTACAGATTGATAGTAGGCAAGAAATGATGAACGTGGGCGAAAACCGTGTGCAAAACGGAGTCCTGGATTGCCCGAAATCGAAAAACGAAGAAAAATTTCTAAGTGTTGATTGAAAGGGCTCGTCGCGGTACCCGGAGGTGGGCTTGAGAGTCCTCCGCGGTACGCGATGCATGTAAAATATCTAAGATCTCCGGAAATCTTCGCGGTACGCGAAGCCTTTTTAGGCCTCCCGCCGCGGTACGTGACGGGTGAGGCGGTGGAGAAATCTGATCTTCTTTATCAGATTGCATGCAGAACATTTTATTTTCTTTCTTCTCGCGTAAACTCGACTCAACAGGCAAAGAACACACACTTTCACCATCTGAATTTATATCTGAAGCCACAAGAAGTCAAGGATCGCACCAGGGATCATCTTAACAAGTCCTGATCGTCGTTTTAGCCGCAGATATCTGTCTGATTAGGTAATGATTCGTTTAAACCTTCTAGTTTGATTTTGATTGATTAGATCTTGATTTTGAACGTAATGACATAGTTAGGATTGTTGAGTATTGCCTAGATGATGGCTAGGATTGATTATAAACAAAGAACACGAAGTTTTAACGGTTAAATCCTTGTTTTGATCCGTTGTAATGCCCGGTTTGCATGAAACCATACCCATGATTATAATGGTTTAATCCATTTGATTATAACAATGTAGGTGATTAGTTGGATTAATCCTTGAAATGCAAGGTTAAATCCAAGTGTTTCAAACTAATCACGATCATTAACATACTTATTGGAATGATTATCTGATGTTTATGATAACAGTCAGATTAGTATGTTAAACCTGGTTATTACACCTATTTTGATGCTACATTGTGATATTTCATGATATTTGGGTAATCAACAACAAGGATTTATCATTCCTAAGCCATTAAATTATCTAGAAACTGTTACAGTATCATAATCAACAACATTAACTATCTGGTTAATCAGAGAGAGTATTCTGATTAATCAAGAGTGTCATCAACTTTGTATTAGGAATCTAATGCAATGTAGGTTCCTACATTATCATACATTGTATGATATAACATTAAATTAATTAATTACATAATTAGTATCGAGTTGATGATTTACTAAGCAATGTCTTTGACATTGAACGTTCAGAAAGATCTAATCAGTAAACTAGAACATAAATAACTCATTAAATATAACTAATGCAGAATCATCTCTGTACTACCAGTTTGGTAATACTCTGCTATACCTTTATATCATCAGGTGAGTTTCGTACAACCCCTTTTATTTTTAATCTTTTATAAACATCGGGGAAACTCTGTAAACTGTTGTCTGAACATATGATATGCATCAATGATATCTGTGTGATTTCATGTGATTTTGTGGGATTTCATGGGATTTTGCCTGTAGACTGAACTCTATCATGGAACTGAAAGTCCTCATTTCTGAACTGTATCTAGTGAACCCATGCGTGGCCGAGCAGAAAACATTGATAGTACTATTGGTTGACACCCCATTCGCTGGGAGGGTTGCATCTCCCCTTGTGTGAATGTTTGTTATCTGTTTCCTGAACTTCTTAATGGTATGATAGACATTAAGATAATGAGGCAATAAGATATGTACCGACGGGTAATATCTTGAGAACTGAACTAGACGTCCGAAAGGAACTAGATACGGGTCCCATGGTTATCCGGAACTGAACTTTTGAGAACATGCTTATCATATCATATTGTTTTAAATTGAACAGTCGAACTCACCAGCTTTGTGCTGACGTTTTTAAATCAAACATTTTTGCAGGTAGACCATGACTCCCGGGGAGAATGCACTTCACAAACTTGTAGTTAAATAAGTTAACATTGTAATGTAAATTGTAATAACGAACCCTGTAATGTATTTATTTTAAGTTAATCTGTGTGCTTGTGATATCGGATCAAGTAAGTCACCCCTCACCTCTGAGACATCACCACTATGCTTCCGCAACCGGTTCAGTCAGATCAGACACGAGGTGACAAGGGGTGGGGGTGTGACAGGGTGGTATCAGAGTCACAGGTTATAGAGAATTAGGTTGACTTAGAAACCTAGACTATAACCATAGGCTCGTATAGTAACACAGAGAGCATCGAACATAACAAATGAACAAAACTTGTTTTGAATTAAGCCAGGATAATCAGGTGGTACAAATTCCAGTTATGAGTGGCCAGCATAACTGAAATTTGCAACACGTGTGCATTCTAGTTTACTTTAATTCAAGCATAACCTCAATAACTATAAAGACAAATAGTTGTTCTGAGATAGGGAGAAGCATCATATCATGTTCATGTTTATGATAAATATTGTTATTTAATATTTATGTCATGATACTGATTAGAAATTTTGATTATACAGCGATGGCCGATCCAGCCGAGCAGTATATTTATCAGAGGTTCCCTTATTTGAGGTTGGATGACACACCTAGCTCTAGTGCAGGATCAGATTCAGGTCCTAGTGAGGCATCATCGGCAGCCTCACAGGCGACCCCTACCGGACCTCATACACCGTCAGACCCCAGACCTGTTACTCCACCACCACCATCACCAGTACTACCACCAGCAGCCCCCATTCTACCTAGTCCACCTCATTCACCTTTAGTTCATATTTCTGCCGAGAGGAGACAGGACTCCTCTCCACGGAGAGTCCCTGAGTGGGACGGGTTGAGGCGGATGCGAGGCCAAGCTCGCAAGACGACGGGGTTACCCCCGAGACGTCAGATGGCTCCCCGATATGAGCCACCGACTATACATGAGGTGGGAGAATCCTCCCATCAGGCAGAGCTGAGAGCCCAGTTGCAGCAAGTTACTCAGAACTTGCAGGGGACACAGCAGAGCTTGCAGCAGTGTCAGGCTGCCATTGAGGATACACGTACGACCATATTGGAGATTCTCACTTCTCACTTGACCTTGATGGATCAAGTGAAGGCTTTGGACACTGACACTCGAGCGTGGAGGACCGCGACTGATGATAGATTGAGGATGACCTGGGTACAGATTATGCTTGCTGCATTTTGGCGGCAAGTGGCATTGGTGATCGAGCGATGGATGTGGGTGAGAGAGAGCGACAGAGTTTTTGGTATGGTTTGGAGTGGCGAGTACCGAGACCAGGATGATGATCCTGGCAGTAGTCATGGCAATGGTGGCCATGATACTTTCTTTCTTATCATACTTTATGCGATGAGTATGTACAGAAGATCATTCTGGGATCTTCAGATCAGCAGTGTGTAGATGGAGGAGTTCTCTTTTCTGTTCTTTTCTTTCTTGGTTGTAGTATCTTGTGTTGTTTCGGTAGTCTGTATAAAACAAATAATGATAGTAATGTAATAAAATGGGTGTTTTGTGTGACACCTCGTAATTTCCAGGTCAGCAACTCTATTATTTTAATAATAATGTTTATTATTATTTCATACGTGGCACTAGAATAAATGCATTTAGTGTGACACGTGGCACAACAGTCTGAACACGCCGATAATTCGAGGAATTATCGCACAACACTCGCACGTGTCTTGAATGACGAACGTTGGTGAAACGGATCAAAACTGTAGTACAAAACACTGCACTTAGGTTCGAGTAAACCCAATTTAGCTAGAACGAGGCCTATGCGTTGAGAAACGATGATCGTATCGCGGTACGCGATGGATGGGCGGGCAATTTGAAATCCCGAAATACGTCGCGTTACGCGGGAAGTTTCGGAGACCTTCATCGCGGTACGCGAAGAGTCCAACACGCAAAATCTTTTATTAAACCAAGATTAATCATGTCATTAGCCACCCTACCTCTACTTGGTTAATTCCAGACGCAATCTCCTCGTTTTAAACCCCCAAAACCCACCTGCCAATCCCTCTACAACCCCATAAACACTACTAAGAACCTAGAGGAAGCCATTGTTGCAAGCTTGGAGATCTTGGAAGAAGGTTTGAAGCTCCTAATCACCAACACTATCACTTGCTCGACCTCGAGAAGGATTCCAGGAGCTTGTAGGGCTGTGGGTCGACCATCTTAACACATTCGAAGCTTTAAAAGGTAGATCTATGACCCAATGTAGCCTAAAATCACTTCTAAACCCACATGCAATAGGAAATACCCACATGCAATCACTAACACTTCACATGCACGAATTTTTCCTTGTTTGGATCTGGGTTTGATGATAATCTTGTGTTATTTGATGATTTAGATTGATTAAATGTGTTTCTATGACGATCCACAATGATGTTAACATATATGTTGATGATTTGGTCACAGATGGGTGTTTCTAGTAACATGCATGTATGATCCATGATGTTTTGTGTGATCTTCGATATTGAAATGTTATTAGAAATGATATTTGAGATGTTCTACATGATTAGAATGTTTGATTATGTCAAGAATTGGCTATTTGGTGACTATTGCTAAAAATAGTAACTTTTTGCTATAAGATTGCTAGAAAGGATGATATTGCTAAATGTTGCGTATGTTATATGCTTAGTTAAACTTGTCATGATGATAATAGTCGACTATATAACCTAAATGTTTGAGATGGGTGCATTTGTCAAAAGTTTCTATAAATAGAAACTTTATTTTACAAAATTGTGAACAGGAGCATGCTAGCCAAGACGTGCGTGATTAAATGGCTAATACTGATTAGGATAGTGACGTTTAGATGTTATTAGTTATTAAACTTGGTGAAATATGCTTGTTTAGGCAACTTTCTAAATATAGAAACTTTTACGCGCAAACTATGTTAAACCGGCTATGTGTAATTATGTGCTGTGTGATAACATGCTCATTTAGGGTAAATATACATATTAGAATAATCGGAATCTGATCTTATGCACGACTTGCCAAATATGGAAACTTTCCTGAAATAGAAACTTACTATAAATAGTAAGTTTCCTCATAGGAATGATTTTGGTATCCGTACACTTCACACGACACTAAACCGCACGATACACGAGCACTTGATCCAGAACCGTCACCAACGGGTCGTTAGGTCAAACACGATCGATACGGTCAAACACGGTCAACTCGACCCACATAACCACTTAGTGTCGTTGAACACTAACACGGTCCGGTGAGACCCACATACGCAAACACGAACTCATAACACCTACATGATATAGGTGATTACTAGCCGGCGAGCTACACTACGCTATTGAGCAAACGCATTATACAAACTCATGTGAGTTTACGGCCCCACTTTTACTCTTTAACTGATTTGCTAAACTATTGGGGTGAGAATACTATGCAACTGTTTAGATGTATGACTGGTATGTTGTAAAGCTATTTTCGAGTGTAACTTTCATCGCATAAAGCCCTCACTTATCCTTACCGTCAATTGTATGACAAACGAGTCGTTATTACGTAGTACTACTGGGTTTGACTAGCCCCACTCGGCAACAACGTTGACTGGAGGTCATAACGAGTGTAATATCGATGTGAATTGCGAGTTCAGCGATGACTCGCGGAGGCAAACGAGAACAGTCTAGTTTCGGTAAGATGACATGACACACTCACGGATCGTAGATCCAACAACTAAACTTAACATGCCCAGTATATATCTGTTTACTATTTATGTCTGTCTAAACCTGTGAACTCACCAACTTTTTAGTTGACACTTTTCGCATGTATTCTCAGGTAACTAATGGAGCACACGCTAGGACGCTCACAAGGACACACTAAGGAGTCAAGCTTACATATAGACTCTTGTCCTAGGCTTGCGTGCATGTGTTCTGTTTTGAAAACAATTTAAACATTTGTAGTGTCTGTTGCAAACAATTACTTTCCGCTGCAAACTCATGTATTTCTGATGTTTAACACTTTCCGCTGCTTATTGAATGAAACTTGTATTGTTTTACAATTTGTGTGAATGTGTAACTCATATAGAGTCGTTCTATATGACCATGAGCTATGATCCTGGCCACGTCACACCCACGTGGACTGACACCACGAGTGGGAATTTGGGGGTGTGACAGACTGGTATCAGAGCCTTGGTTATAGGGAACTAGGTTGCATATAGTAAACTTAGACTATAGCCACTGCTCTACATTAGACACTACACTAGAAACTGCACAACAATATTATCTGCTACCATGTACTATTACTAACTTGATTAGAACGCAGGAATGGACAATAACAAGGATCAGGACGGGAAGGACTCGAGGAAACGTCCATATGAGTACGAGCTTACCGAGGGGGATAAGCAGAGGATCCGGGATATGGTGGAGCAGGTACACGCTCAGGAGCCCAAGAGGCTCCGACCCTCGACCAGCAGGGGACCATGGGACTGGTACCCTATTACCCTTGCTGTTTGGGCGAGGGAAGAGAGAGTACCTAAGTTACCTTTGTTAGGTGACACGTCTACTGGACCACCTTTACCACCGATTGGCATACCCATGGAGCGGGCATTCGCTGCACTGATCTCACGTTACAGGCGTGAGTCGTGTCAGCTACGAGTGATGACTGATGGGTTTAGGGATCTCTTGGAGCATAGTCAGCAGCTCCAGAGCCGTGTGGAGCAGCTAGAGGAGAGACTTGCTCATATTGAGGGAGCGCAGGATGATGTGGTCGCTAGGACTCAGGATGTTATCCAGCGACAGGAGGAGGTCGCCGCTGACGTCACGGACATCCGTGATAGGACTACGTTGCTCGAGGAGCAGCAGAATTTCTTAGCCGCAGTGACACAGGGACACGATGGACGGTTGGCAGCTGTGGAGGTTGCCAGTGAGGAGAACCAGGCCATGATCCAGGCCAGCGATGCCATGTTAAATGCTTGGGTCGAACAGTTCCTAGAGGAGCAACAGCCCGAGCCAGAGCCCCAATTCGAGGCGGAGGACCTCGAAGAGGGAGATGCCGACTGGGATTCTGCTGAGGATCCCGAGGAGGGGGACGATGATGGTCCTGCCGATAGTGGGGATTCACACTCCACGGTTGTCTAGTTAGATTCCCTATTTCAGTATTCTATTCCTTTCAGTATTTTACTTTTGTATTCTCAGATGAGCGGGATGTGCTCATAGAAGCTTTTGGTAGTATTTCCTTTTGAAAATCATTGTACTCCAAAGATTGATATTAATGGAAATTATGCTTTATTATTATTATCTGCTTTATTATTACTATTGTTATTTGAAGCCTTGTTATGATAGCTAACTTGACATTTGACATGACAACAATCCTAACTTTGGCTAACACTTAGCATCTGATGACTAACACTCTAACCCCTCTATATAGAAACATGTCGGGAAGAGGAACCAATGCCCTTCGACTCAAACGCAAGGCCGAAAAGGCACGGATCGACATGATGGTCGAACGGAAATTCAACAAGGTACTCGCAGAGTACGAAGCCAACCGACACGCCAGTGAGACGAGTGGCTCTAACAACGGTACTAACTTTTGCCTAACATGACTAACATAGTATAGGCAGCCTAGACACTAACACGTTGCATTGAACTACGATGCACAGGATCTCATGGGGGAGCGGCAAAGGGATGTTCGTTTAAAGCCTTCCTGAGCTGTCACCCTCACAAGTTTCAAGGAAATTATGGAAATTATGCTTTATTATTATTATCTGCTTTATTATTACTCTTGTTATTTGAAGCCTTGTTATGATAGCTAACTTGACATTTGACATGACAACAATCCTAACTTTGGCTAACACTTAGCATCTGATGACTAACACTCTAACCCCTCTATATAGAAACATGTCGGGAAGAGGAACCAATGCCCTTCGACTCAAACGCAAGGCCGAAAAGGCACGGATCGACATGATGGTCGAACGGAAATTCAACAAGGTACTCGTAGAGTACGAAGCCAACCGACACGCCAGTGAGACGAGTGGCTCTAACAACGGTACTAACTTTTGCCTAACATGACTAACATAGTATAGGCAGCCTAGACACTAACACGTTGCATTGAACTACGATGCACAGGATCTCATGGGGGAGCGGCAAAGGGATGTTCGTTTAAAGCCTTCCTGAGCTGTCACCCTCACAAGTTTCAAGGTACTGAAGGAGCAGTGGGACTGCTTCGTTGGATAGAGAAACTGGAATCAGTCTTCTCTATGGCCGAATGCTCGGAGGAGAACCGGGTGAAGTATGCCACGGGAACACTGGAGGGACCGGCCCTCACATGGTGGAACACACATGTCCAGACTCTTGGACTGGACACCGCAAACTCCATTCCTTGGGAGAATTTTACAAGGATGCTTCACGAGGAATACTGTCCCCGTGACGAAATCCGGAAGCTTGAGGAGGAATTTTGGGTGCACAAAATGGTGGGATCCGAAATCGAGAAATACTGTACTCGGTTTTATGAACTGTGCAAGCTCTGCCCGGCAATGGTGACGCCGGAGTATAAAAAGATCGAGCAATTCATCAGTGGATTGCCGGAGCAGATACAGAGCATGGTAACTGCTTCCGATCACAGCACAATCCAACCACTGATCCGACTTGCCCACAAACTAACTGATCAGGCAGTAGCACAGGGAAGGCTGCCAAAAAGGGGTGAACATCTGAAACCTCTAGAGCCCAAGAAGAAGTGGGAACCCAACAATAACCGTACTTTCTCACCACAACAGCCAACCCAGCACCGGCCAGCTCCGGCAAAGGTTTTCACTGCCACCCAACCAAATAATCAGGACAAGGGGGGATATCGGGGCAACAACCCCAAATGCAACAACTGCTCATACCACCATCACGGCCCATGCCGAAGAGTTCGGTGCACCAACTGTGGCAGGAACGGACACCTGGCCAAGGAATGCCGATCAAACCCCAGCCCTAACCCCAACAAGGATAATACATTGAAGGGATGCTTTACTTGCGGGAAGCCGGGGCATATGCGTAGAGATTGTCCGCAAAACAAGAACGCAGGCGGCAACCCAGCAAGGGGGAGGGCATTTGTGATTGGCTCTGGAGAAGCTAAAGACGATCCACATGTCGTCACCGGTACGTTTCTTTTAAATAATGTCTATGCTAGTATATTATTTGATACCGGTGCCGATAGGAGTTTTATCTCTAGCGACTTTAGCAAATTACTTAATATGACACCAACACCACTAGACTATAAGTACACCGTAGAGTTAGCAGACGGCAAGCTGATCGATACACAATATATCATCAAGGGATGTGTTCTAACACTAGCGGACCATCAACTAGTGATTGACCTGATGCCGGTAACTCTCGGGAGCTTCGACGTGGTGATTGGAATGGATTGGCTATCTGCAAACCACGCTGAGATCGTGTGCAACGAGAAGATTGTGCGAATTGCGTTGCCAAGTGGAGAGCAGATCTCAATCCAGGGAAAACGGCGCGGGATACCGTTAAACATCATGTCCTGTATGAAGGCAAGCAAATATCTGAAGAAGGGATACACGGCTATCCTAGCCCTTATCACCGAACAGTCAAAGAAGGAACGGAAGATCGAGGACATTGAGGTTGTTCGTGATTTTCCGGAAGTCTTTCCTGACGATCTACCGGGACTACCACCAGCACGACAAGTGGAGTTCCAGATAGATTTAACCCCCGGAGCAGCACCAATAGCCAAGGCACCATACCGATTGGCTCCTACTGAAATGCAAGAACTATCTAACCAACTGCAAGAGTTGTTAGATAAAGGATTTATCCGACCGAGCTTCTCACCTTGGGGAGCACCGGTCTTGTTCGTGAAGAAGAAAGACGGTTCATTCCGCATGTGTATAGATTACCGAGAACTAAACAAGGTAACGATCAAGAATCGATACCCCCTACCACGAATAGACGATCTGTTCGATCAGCTACAAGGGTCAAGCTTCTATTCGAAAATCGATCTAAGATCGGGTTACCATCAACTCAGAATACAGGAGGACGATATACCGAAGACAGCCTTCAGGACACGGTACGGACACTATGAATTTCTAGTCATGCCTTTTGGACTGACTAACGCACCAGCAGTATTCATGGATCTCATGAATCGGGTGTGTAAACCGTATCTCGACAAGTTCGTAATCGTGTTCATTGATGACATCCTGATCTATTCTAAGACTCAGGAAGAACATGCCGATCACTTGAGACGTGTCTTAGAACTACTGAAGAAGGAACAACTATACGCGAAATTCTCCAAATGTGATTTCTGGATTCGCGAAGTTCAGTTCCTTGGACACGTAGTAAACGAGAAAGGGATACACGTAGACCCAGCCATGATCGAGGCAATCAAGAATTGGGCAGCGCCTAAGACTCCAACTGAAGTGCGGCAGTTCTTAGGATTGGCCGGGTACTACAGGCGGTTTATCGAAGGATTCTCAAAGATCGCACAATCGTTGACTTCCCTCACACACAAGGATAAGAAGTTTGAATGGGGAGAAAAACAAGAAGCTGCTTTCGATCTGTTGAAGCTGAAGTTGTGCAGTGCACCAATCTTATCGCTACCAGACGGGTGCGAAGACTTTGTGGTTTATTGCGACGCATCGAAGCAAGGACTCGGTTGTGTATTGATGCAACGCGAGAAAGTTATAGCTTATGCGTCACGACAATTGAAAGTGCATGAAAAGAACTACACAACTCACGACTTAGAGTTGGGAGCCGTAGTGTTCGCACTAAAGA
This sequence comes from Mikania micrantha, assembly GCA_009363875.1. Lineage (NCBI taxonomy): Eukaryota > Viridiplantae > Streptophyta > Magnoliopsida > Asterales > Asteraceae > Mikania > Mikania micrantha. Next base: position 14,176,892 of record CM018688.1, read on the forward strand.
TCTGGCGACACTATCTGTACGGCACCAAGTGCACAATATTTACTGATCATAAGAGCCTACAGCACATTTTCGACCAAAAGGAGCTGAACATGAGACAACGCAGATGGGTTGAATTGATAGGTGATTATGATTGTGCAATCAAATATCATCCCGGTAAAGCCAATGTAGTAGCCGACGCACTAAGCCGGAAGGAAACAACCAAACGCGTACGTGCATTGCAACTTACCATCCACTCTGAGCTACCAAATCAAATTCGGATCGCACAACAAGAAGCGTTGAAAACCGAAAACCTCACTCTCGAAGCCATGAGAGGGATGGACAAACAGATAAAACAGAAGGATGACGGAGCTTACTACCTAATGGATCGAATTTGGATTCCACGCTACGGGGATTTGAGAGAAGTAGTGATGGATGAAGCTCACAAGAGTCGATACTCAGTACATCCAGGTTCTGACAACATGTACCACGATCTAAAGGCAACTTATTGGTGGCCTAACATGAAGTCAGAAATCGCAACGTATGTGAGTAAGTGCCTGACTTGCTCAAAGGTCAAGGTAGAATACCAGAAGCCTTCGGGATTACTCCAACAGCCAGAAATCCCAGTATGGAAATGGGAACAGATTTCCATGGATTTCATAACAAAGCTACCAAAGACCACAAGTGGTTGCGATACCATCTGGGTTATCGTAGACCGACTTACGAAATCGGCACATTTCCTACCAATCAAAGAAACTGATAAATTGGAAAAGTTAACCCGAATTTACTTGAAGGAGATCGTATCCAGACACGGAGTCCCAATCTCCATAATATCAGACCGAGACAGCCGTTTCACGGCTCACTTTTGGAAGTCCTTACACAAGGCACTCGGGACGAGGTTGGATATGAGTACTGCTTATCACCCACAAACGGATGGTCAGAGTGAACGAACCATCCAGACCTTGGAAGACATGCTTCGAGCATGTGTGATAGACTTTGGTAACAGCTGGGAGACTCACTTACCGTTGGTAGAGTTCTCATATAATAACAGCTACCACACCAGCATTGGAGCTGCACCATTTGAAGCACTTTACGGACGCAAGTGCAGATCACCACTTTGTTGGGCGGAAGTTGGGGAAAGCCAACTGACCGGACCCGAGCTTGTGCACGAAACAACTGAAAAGATCGTGCAAATACGCAACAGAATGGCAGCAGCTCGGGATCGACAGAAGAGCTATGCCGATAAGAGACGCAAACCTTTGGAATTCCAAGTAGGAGACCGCGTACTTCTTAAAGTCTCGCCTTGGAAGGGAGTGATCCGGTTCGGAAAGCGGGGAAAGCTAAACCCTCGCTATATAGGACCATTCGAGATCACTAAACGGATAGGCCCCGTGGCCTACGAACTACAGCTACCACAGGAACTAAGTAGCGTACACAATGTGTTTCACGTTTCAAACCTCAAGAAGTGTTTATCGGACGAAACTCTTACAATTCCTCTAGAAGAAACCCAGATCGATGAACAACTGCACTTCATAGAGGAACCGGTGGAAATTATGGACCGGGAACTCAAGAAGCTGAAACATAGTAAGATACCCATTGTAAAAGTTCGATGAAACTCACGACGAGGACCGGAATACACCTGGGAACGGGAGGATCAGATGAAGAATAAGTACCCTCATCTATTCGCCGAACAAACCAACACCGGCACGTGAACTGAATTTCGGGACGAAATTCCCAATAACTAGGGGATGATGTGACACCTCGTAATTTCCAGGTCAGCAACTCTATTATTTTAATAATAATGTTTATTATTATTTCATACGTGGCACTAGAATAAATGCATTTAGTGTGACACGTGGCACAACAGTCTGAACACGCCGATAATTCGAGGAATTATCGCACAACACTCGCACGTGTCTTGAATGACGAACGTTGGTGAAACGGATCAAAACTGTAGTACAAAACACTGCACTTAGGTTCGAGTAAACCCAATTTAGCTAGAACGAGGCCTATGCGTTGAGAAACGATGATCGTATTCGAGAAATACGAAAGATTCGGTTCAAAACAATGAAAATGGGCCTATTGGACTCCTCAGAGACCCGTCGCGGTACGCGACATCCCACAAGAAGGAGTATCGCGGTACGCGATGGATGGGCGGGCAATTTGAAATCCCGAAATACGTCGCGTTACGCGGGAAGTTTCGGAGACCTTCATCGCGGTACGCGAAGAGTCCAACACGCAAAATCTTTTATTAAACCAAGATTAATCATGTCATTAGCCACCCTACCTCTACTTGGTTAATTCCAGACGCAATCTCCTCGTTTTAAACCCCCAAAACCCACCTGCAAATCCCTCTACAACCCCATAAACACTACTAAGAACCTAGAGGAAGCCATTGTTGCAAGCTTGGAGATCTTGGAAGAAGGTTTGAAGCTCCTAATCACCAACACTATCACTTGCTCGACCTCGAGAAGGATTCCAGGAGCTTGTAGGGCTGTGGGTCGACCATCTTAACACATTCGAAGCTTTAAAAGGTAGATCTATGACCCAATGTAGCCTAAAATCACTTCTAAACCCACATGCAATAGGAAATACCCACATGCAATCACTAACACTTCACATGCACGAATTTTTCCTTGTTTGGATCTGGGTTTGATGATAATCTTGTGTTATTTGATGATTTAGATTGATTAAATGTGTTTCTATGACGATCCACAATGATGTTAACATATATGTTGATGATTTGGTCACAGATGGGTGTTTCTAGTAACATGCATGTATGATCCATGATGTTTTGTGTGATCTTCGATATTGAAATGTTATTAGAAATGATATTTGAGATGTTCTACATGATTAGAATGTTTGATTATGTCAAGAATTGGCTATTTGGTGACTATTGCTAAAAATAGTAACTTTTTGCTATAAGATTGCTAGAAAGGATGATATTGCTAAATGTTGCGTATGTTATATGCTTAGTTAAACTTGTCATGATGATAATAGTCGACTATATAACCTAAATGTTTGAGATGGGTGCATTTGTCAAAAGTTTCTATAAATAGAAACTTTATTTTACAAAATTGTGAACAGGAGCATGCTAGCCAAGACGTGCGTGATTAAATGGCTAATACTGATTAGGATAGTGACGTTTAGATGTTATTAGTTATTAAACTTGGTGAAATATGCTTGTTTAGGCAACTTTCTAAATATAGAAACTTTTACGCGCAAACTATGTTAAACCGGCTATGTGTAATTATGTGCTGTGTGATAACATGCTCATTTAGGGTAAATATACATATTAGAATAATCGGAATCTGATCTTATGCACGACTTGCCAAATATGGAAACTTTCCTGAAATAGAAACTTACTATAAATAGTAAGTTTCCTCATAGGAATGATTTTGGTATCCGTACACTTCACACGACACTAAACCGCACGATACACGAGCACTTGATCCAGAACCATCACCAACGGGTCGTTAGGTCAAACACGATCGATACGGTCAAACACGGTCAACTCGACCCACATAACCACTTAGTGTCGTTGAACACTAACACGGTCCGGTGAGACCCACATACGCAAACACGAACTCATAACACCTACATGATATAGGTGATTACTAGCCGGCGAGCTACACTACGCTATTGAGCAAACGCATTATACAAACTCATGTGAGTTTACGGCCCCACTTTTACTCTTTAACTGATTTGCTAAACTATTGGGGTGAGAATACTATGCAACTGTTTAGATGTATGACTGGTATGTTGTAAAGCTATTTTCGAGTGTAACTTTCATCGCATAAAGCCCTCACTTATCCTTACCGTCAATTGTATGACAAACGAGTCGTTATTACGTAGTACTACTGGGTTTGACTAGCCCCACTCGGCAACAACGTTGACTGGAGGTCATAACGAGTGTAATATCGATGTGAATTGCGAGTTCAGCGATGACTCGCGGAGGCAAACGAGAACAGTCTAGTTTCGGTAAGATGACATGACACACTCACGGATCGTAGATCCAACAACTAAACTTAACATGCCCAGTATATATCTGTTTACTATTTATGTCTGTCTAAACCTGTGAACTCACCAACTTTTTAGTTGACACTTTTCGCATGTATTCTCAGGTAACTAATGGAGCACACGCTAGGACGCTCACAAGGACACACTAAGGAGTCAAGCTTACATATAGACTCTTGTCCTAGGCTTGCGTGCATGTGTTCTGTTTTGAAAACAATTTAAACATTTGTAGTGTCTGTTGCAAACAATTACTTTCCGCTGCAAACTCATGTATTTCTGATGTTTAACACTTTCCGCTGCTTATTGAATGAAACTTGTATTGTTTTACAATTTGTGTGAATGTGTAACTCATATAGAGTCGTTCTATATGACCATGAGCTATGATCCTGGCCACGTCACACCCACGTGGACTGACACCACGAGTGGGAATTTGGGGGTGTGACATTTTGTGTATCGATCTGTGTAATGTACTATTTGGGTGTTGTGTGAATTATATTTTTCTAATAACCTTGTGTGAACTATAAAAAATTCTGTGTGAGAACAATTCTGTGTGAGAACATAACTGTATATGATCATATCAAGATGAGAACATGTCGAACAAAAATATATATTTCGCTGAAATACAGTACGGGAGCAATACTGTATGCGAATATATCGAACTGAAAAATATATATATTTTGCTGAAATACAGTACGGGAGCAATACTGTATGCAAATATATGTGTTAATTAAGTACAGTACGAGAGCCATACTGTACGAGAACATGTCTGAATTGTGAACGTATCTAATTGTGAAAATGTCCGTAACTAAAGTACAGTACGAGAGCCATACTGTACGAAAACATGTCTGAATTGTGAACGTGTCTAATTGTGAATGTGTCTGTAACTAAAGTACAGTACGAGAGCCATACTGTACGAGAACATGTCTGAATTGTGAACATATCTAATTGTGAACATAGCTGTTACTTAAGTACAGTACGAGAGCCATACTGTACGAGAACATATCTATTGGTTGTATGAGAACTTAGTGCATGAACTGGGAGTATATCAAAGAACTTGTGTGAGAACATATTCTAGTCCTGTATGAACATATCTTTAAAAACATGTGTTGCAATGCAATGAGCTGGGTAAGACTCTAACATGTTTTTGAAATAACAGGACTAGGTATAACTACGAACATGTGTGTGATCTGTGTGTATCGAGTACATGTCTGGACTAAATTCATGTAGTTATACTGTATTCTTATATCACATTTCAATATAAATTTTCAGGGTAACTGAATATGATTGAAATTATGTGATAAAGCGGGTTATACCTTTAATGTTCTTAAACTGACCTGAATTTGTCTGCTTGTGAGCAGATTAATGGCTCCTAAAATAGGTCGACCAGCTAAGAAAGCTGCTAAGAACATTACAAACCCTGGACCGAATCAAATTCCACCTGTGAATGTTGAATCAAATCCGGAACCACGTATCAATCCGGAAGTGAACGTAGTTCCACCTGGGAACTTGGAAACAAATACTACTCCACCAGTGAACCCTGGAGCAAGCACTGTTCCACCTATTGGTACAAGTGGATCTGAGACAAATGAGGCTATGATAGCACGAATTGTGCGTGAACAATTATCTGCTTGTGGTGTTCTGACACAGCAACACAATACTTCGGGTTCTGGTGGGAACCATGTGGAACAAAACGTTACTGGTGGACATCCAGAAACCCATCAGACTACCGGTACAACTACCATTATTCCTGATCCACCTCGACAGGGATGTACTTACAAGTATTTTGCTTCCTGTAACCCTCCTACTTTTACTGGCAAAGAAGGAGCGGCTGGTCTTTTAAGGTGGATCGAGGAGATGGAAACTAAACTCAAAATCAGTCAGTGTCTGGAGGAGCATAAGGTGTCTTATGCTGCCTGTTCTATGAAAGACTCAGCTTTGACCTGGTGGAATACTCTTGCCAAGACTTTGGGTTCAGCCACAGTTGACTCGATGGGCTGGAATGATTTCAAAACTCTGATTAGATCAGAGTACTGCCCAATCACTGAAATTCAAAAACTCCAGGAGGAATTCTGGAATCACTCTATGATTGGTGCTGATTGTTTGGGTTACACCGATCGGTTTCATGAACTTACTTGTTTACTTCCCGATATGTTTCCTACGGAAGCAGCCTTGATCGAGAAGTACATTAAGGGTTTGATTCCCCAGATCCGGGGAATGGTGACTGCTGCTGAACCTACAACCCTGAAACATACGATTCTTTTGACCACTAAGCTTACCAATGAGGCGGTAAGGAGTGGTACTCTGTCCTTGAAGCCTCAGACGGTTCATAGTTGTAGTGATGTCGGTACCTCGAATGTGTCAAAAGGTACCAAACGAAAGTGGTTTGGTGAGAACAAAACAAGGGCTCCAGCTGAGATCAGTCAGAACAAACCAACGGTGAAGAACTATGGTGCAAATGTTCCGGAGAGGAAAGCTTATACTGGGCAGGCGCCCAAATGCAATAAATGTCCACTCCATCACACGGGACCATGTCCTGTTTGTCTGAACTGTAACCGAGTTGGACATTATGCTAAATATTGCAACTTTCCTGCTCAACCACAGAATCAAGCACCACGACAAACCACTCAAACCAACCGGTCATGTTACAAATGTGGAAGCCCTGATCATTTCATGCGAAACTGTCCAAACAATAACACCAATCCGGGAACTGAAGCTAGGGGAAGAGCATTTCAGATTGGTGCGACTGAGGCGAGACATGATGCAAATATTGTCACTGGTACGTTTCTTCTCAATAATCTTTACGCATCAGTTCTGTTTGATACAGGAGCAGATAAGAGCTTTATCTCTCCTGAATTTGCATCATTAATTTCATTGCCTACGGTAGATCTAGACACTCCTTATGTTATTGAACTTGCTAATGGTAAGTTAATCAAGACTAACAATGTTATTCAAGGATGTTCCTTGAATTTGAATGATCATCTTTTTAATATCAATTTACTTCCTATTGAGCTTGGAAGCTTTGATGTTGTGATCGGTATGGACTGGCTTTCTGATAACCAAGTGGAAGTTGTGTGTCAAAACAAGATGATCCGTATTCCATTACCTAACGGTAATACACTGATAGTTCAAGGAGAACAAGCTGGTAGAAAACTTGGTATCATATCTTGTATGCGAGCTCAGAAATTCTTAAGGAAGGGCTGTTATGCTTTTCTGGCACATGTGACTGAGCACAATTCTTCACCCAAACGAATTACAGACATTCCAGTAGTCAAGAATTTTCCTGAAGTTTTTCCAGAGGACATATCAGGATTACCCCCAGTGAGACAAGTTGAATTTCGAATTGACTTGATTCCAGGTGCAGCACCTGTTGATGCAAGAACTTTCAGGTCAATTGCAAGTACTGTTAGACAAAGGTTTTATCAGACCTAGTTTCTCACCCTGGGGAGCACCTATTCTTTTTGTGAAAAAGAAGGATGGTTCATTCAGGATGTGTATTGACTACAGGGAACTCAATAAACTGACAATCAAGAACCGTTATCCACTACCTCGTATCGATGATCTGTTTGATCAACTACAAGGTGCTACTTACTCCTCAAAAATCGATTTAAGATCTGGATACCATCAGTTGCGTATACATGATGAGGACGTTCCAAAAACTGCTTTCCGAACCCGATACGGACATTACGAATTTCTAGTAATGTCGTTTGGTTTAACAAATGCACCAGCAGTTTTCATGGATCTGATGAATCGAGTATGTAGACCTTATCTGGATAAATTTGTGATTGTGTTTATTGATGATATTCTCATTTATTCTCGAAACCAACAAGAACACGCTCAACACTTGAAATTAATCCTATAACTTTTGGCACGTGAAAAATTATATGCCAAGTTCTCCAAGTGTGAGTTCTGGTTACGAGAAGTTCAATTTCTTGGTCATGTAGTAAATCAAAACGGTATTCAAGTGGATCCCAGTAAGATTCAGGCGGTGAAACAATGGGAGGCACCACGAACCCCGACTGAAATACGTCAATTCTTGGGGTTGGCAGGTTATTATCGCCGGTTTATCAAGAACTTTTCAAAGATAGCCTTGCCACTGACTACATTGACACAGAAAAATCAACTGTTTATATGGGGTTCTCAACAGGAGGAGGCGTTCCAACTGTTGAAACACAAACTCTGCAACGCACCTATCTTGGCATTACCGGAAGGTACTGATAATTTCACAGTATATTGTGATGCTTCTCGTCAAGGTCGTGGGTGTGTTTTAATGCAGAAGGATAAGGTAATTGCTTACGCTTCTCGACAACTGAAAGTACATGAGAAGAACTATACCACACATGATCTAGAACTTGGTGCAGTGGTGTTTGCACTCAAGATTTGGAGACATTATTTGTACGGAACTAAGTGTATTATATACACTGATCACAAAAGCCTTCAACACATTCTAGATCAGAAAATGTTGAACATGCGACAGAGGCGATGGGTTGAACTCTTGAACGACTATGACTGTGAAATTCGTTATCATCCAGGTAAAGCGAATGTCGTAGCCGATGCCTTAAGTCGCAAGGAACGAGTCAAACCTTTACGTGTGAAAGCGTTAGGTATGACTATTCAAACTAGTCTAATTCCTCAAATTAAAGAAGCTCAGCAACAAGCTTTACAAGCTACAAACTATGTTGCTGAAGGATTGAGGGGATTAGATAAGAATCTCGATACCAAGGACGATGGACTGTTGTATTTTAAAGACCGAATGTGGGTTCCTCTATTCGGTAACTCTCGAACAATTATCTTGGATGAGGCGCACAAATCCAGGTATTCTATTCATCCAGGTTCTGATAAAATGTATAAAGATCTTAAAGACTTTTATTGGTGGCCTGGAATGAAGAAACAAATAGTTGAATACGTGGATCGATGTTTAACATGTCTCAAAGTTAAGGCTGAACATCAACGACCTTCTGGGTTATTACAACAACCTGAGATTCCCATGTGGAAATGGGATCAAATATCTATGGATTTCATTACTAAATTACCCAGAACATCACGTAATCATGACTCTATATGGGTTATCGTTGATCGCCTTACTAAATCTGCGCATTTCTTACCCATCCGAGAGGATTATTCTATGGATCGACTCGCTAAACTCTATGTTAATGAGATTGTGTCTCGACATGGAGTACCGATCTCTATCATTTCTGACAGAGATAGTCGATTTATGTCACGATTTTGGCAAACTCTTCAGAATGCTCTGGGCACGCAAATCAATATGAGCACAACTTATCATCCTCAAACAGACGGGCAGACTGAACGAACAAATCAAACTCTTGAAGACATGCTCAGAAGCTGTGTGATTGATTTTGGAGGTAGCTGGGATATTCATCTTTCACTTGTTGAATTCTCATACAATAACAGCTACCATACCAGTATTCAATGCGCTCCATTCGAAGCACTTTATGGACGCAAGTGTAGATCACCTATCTGTTGGTCAGAGGTAGGTGAAAACCAAATCATTGGCCCAGAATTTATTCAAGAAACAACTGATAAGATCGCACTCATTCAGGAACGAATTAAAGCTGCTCGCGATCGTCAAAAGAGTTATGCTGATAATCGCCGTAGACCACTCGAATTCCAAGTAGGTGATCGGGTAATGTTGAAAGTGTCACCTTGGAAAGGCATATTCAGATTCGGAAAGAGAGGTAAACTTTCACCAAGATTTGTAGGGCCGTTTAAAATTCTTGAACGAATTGGACCAGTAGCCTACAGACTTGAATTACCTCTTGAACTCAGTAACATTCACGATGTCTTTCATGTATCTAATCTGAAGAAATACTTGACTGATGAATCATTGATCGTACCTCTAGAAGAGATTCATATTGATGAAAAACTTCAGTTCAGTGAAGAACCAATAGAGGTAATGGATCGAGAAATGAAAGTGTTAAAACGTAGTCGCATACCAATCGTTAAAGTGCGATGGAATTCGCAACGTGGACCCGAGTATACTTGGGAACGTGAAGATCAAATGAAGTTAAAATATCCACATCTATTCTCATAAACGATTGTCATAATGTAAGTCTTCACTAAATTTCGGGACGAAATTTCTCTAACAGGAGGAGACTGTGACAGTTGCAAACGAGAATTTCGTCATTAATGACGTAGGCACATTTGATCGTTCTAGAAATCCATGTTGTTCTAATACCTGTAATTGTTACATATTGATAGTAGGCGAGAAATGATGAACGTGGGCGAAAACCGTGTGCAAAACGGAGTCCTGGATTGCTCGAAATCGAAAAACGAAGAAAAATTTCTAAGTATTGATCGAAAGGGCTCGTCGCGGTACCCGGAGGTGGGCTTGAGAGTCCTCCGCGGTACGCGATGCATGTAAAATATCTAAGATCTCCGGAAATCTTCGCGGTACGCGAAGCCTTTTTAGGCCTCCCGCCGCGGTACGTGACGGGTGAGGCGGTGGAGAAATCTGATCTTCTTTATCAGATTGCATGCAGAACATTTTATTTTCTTTCTTCTCGCGTAAACTCGACTCAACAGACAAAGAACACACACTTTCACCATCTGAATTTATATCTGAAGCCACAAGAAGTCAAGGATCGCACCAGGGATCATCTTAACAAGTCCTGATCGTCGTTTTAGCCGCAGATATCTGTCTGATTAGGTAATGATTCGTTTAAACCTTCTAGTTTGATTTTGATTGATTAGATCTTGATTTTGAACGTAATGACATAGTTAGGATTGTTGATTATTGCCTAGATGATGGCTAGGATTGATTATAAACAAAGAACACGAAGTTTTAACGGTTAAATCCTTGTTTTGATCCGTTGTAATGCCCGGTTTGCATGAAACCATACCCATGATTATAATGGTTTAATCCATTTGATTATAACAATGTAGGTGATTAGTTGGATTAATCCTTGAAATGCAAGGTTAAATCCAAGTGTTTCAAACTAATCACGATCATTAACATACTTATTGGAATGATTATCTGATGTTTATGATAACAGTCAGATTAGTATGTTAAACCTGGTTATTACACCTATTTTGATGCTACATTGTGATATTTCATGATATTTGGGTAGTCAACAACAAGGATTTATCATTCCTAAGCCATTAAATTATCTAGAAACTGTTACAGTATCATAATCAACAACATTAACTATCTGGTTAATCAGAGAGAGTATTCTGATTAATCAAGAGTGTCATCAACTTTGTATTAGGAATCTAATGCAATGTAGGTTCCTACATTATCATACATTGTATGATATAACATTAAATTAATTAATTACATAATTAGTATCGAGTTGATGATTTACTAAGCAATGTCTTTGACATTGAACGTTCAGAAAGATCTAATCAGTAAACTAGAACATAAATAACTCATTAAATATAACTAATGCAGAATCATCTCTGTACTACCAGTTTGGTAATACTCTGCTATACCTTTATATCATCAGGTGAGTTTCGTACAACCCCTTTTATTTTTAATCTTTTATAAACATCGGGGAAACTCTGTAAACTGTTGTCTGAACATATGATATGCATCAATGATATCTGTGTGATTTCATGTGATTTTGTGGGATTTCATGGGATTTTGCCTGTAGACTGAACTCTATCATGGAACTGAAAGTCCTCATTTCTGAACTGTATCTAGTGAACACATGCGTGGCCGAGCAGAAAACATTGATAGTACTATTGGTTGACACCCCATTCGCTGGGAGGGTTGCATCTCCCCTTGTGTGAATGTTTGTTATCTGTTTCCTGAACTTCTTAATGGTATGATAGACATTAAGATAATGAGGCAATAAGATATGTACCGACGGGTAATATCTTGAGAACTGAACTAGACGTCCGAAAGGAACTAGATACGGGTCCCATGGTTATCCGGAACTGAACTTTTGAGAACATGCTTATCATATCATATTGTTTTAAATTGAACAGTCGAACTCACCAGCTTTGTGCTGACGTTTTTAAATCAAACATTTTTGCAGGTAGACCATGACTCCCGGGGAGAATGCACTTCACAAACTTGTAGTTAAATAAGTTAACATTGTAATGTAAATTGTAATAACGAACCCTGTAATGTATTTATTGTAATAACCAGCCCACCAGCCACCAATTCCCGGGGAAAACCCGACACAAGCACCCGCCCGAAGACACGACTGTTAAAGCCTGTAAAACTGGGTGAAATCAAGAATCAAACCCAAGACCTGGGTCTTCTATTACTTCCCCATACCTCTATCTTAGCATTATGAGACCATGAGGTGTGCCCATGGTTGGAGCCACTCCACCTAGATGCCACCTAAGCAATACCACAACCACCCACTCAACCACTTGATGGTGGAAATGCCAAGTGGTTGGGATCATGTCATGATGATGTCATTTTTTGTTTAATTTTAATTTTTAATATTAGAACAAATACTTTTTTATCTGCATATTCTTAGAAATAAATTAATAAAATTCAAATTAAAACATGGAAAATTTCGTAAAATATATAAAATAAGATAATTAAATCATAAGTTTAATAATTAAAATAAAACATAACATATAATTAATCCTAAATTAAAACATTACATAAAATTAAACCTAAAAAACATAGAAATAAACATTGCAAAAAAAAATTAAATGTTTCAAATAGGGAAAGAAGTGTGGTCACAGCCACGCCCAACACAATAACGCTCAAGGGGGCGGTGTTCCACCACCAGCCACGCCCCTTTAACGTCCCACCTAAGTGGCACACCGCGAGGTCTGACAAGACATCATTAGTTTGTTTTTATTTATTAATATAAACTAGGTTAGTATCCCGTGTATTACACGGGTAGAATAAAAATTAATAAATATTCAATCATATAAATTTGAAATTGTAAATTATTTTTTGATTTAAAATATGATCAACATTACATAGTAAATAAATAAATAATACTGTATTTTAAAAAATTCCTTTTTCAAAGTTTGGTTTTTAAACATTTTATTTTTAAAAAGTTGTTTTTAGAATATATCATTTTTTACGAAATTATAGGATGTAATCTATTATTACACAAGTTGATAAAGAAAAAAAATAGTTAATAATAATGACTAATAAATTATAAGAAGATTTTATGAGTTATAAATTATTGGAAAACTTTCATATTTTATAATAATTTGATTTTTTAAACGTGTGCTTTCAATATTAAAATATTTTTTATTATATTAAGAAATTCTTTTTAATTATAAAAGGCATATATAATATAATTAGTATTTTATACTATTAAGTAATATATTTTTTAAATATTAAGAATTTTTTTTGATTAAAAAAGGTATAAAGAATATATTATTAGTATTTATTAAAGTTGTGTATTTATTAGGAGAGAGAGGCGGAAAAATTAGTTTGAGGATGTTCTAGAATAGTGACAAGTGTCACCCAGTTGTTTTGATTTATTAAGTATAATAGATATTTATTGGCATTTAAAGCAACTGCCAAATTCAAATACCACTAGTGATTAACCCACTAACTGAGTTGTAATTGGTAGTTTTCAATGCAGGCAACCATCTTATAAATACGATTAACTTGAATAATTGTAGATATTGCATACAAATTATATAAACAAAAATTGCTAACTAATAGAATAAGCTAACAAATTAAAATAAAGTTAGATGCATGTCATTTTTAAAATATTTTTACATTAATTTTCATGTCTCTGTATAGTTAAATGCATTTCTTATATTAAATAAAAATATTAAATTATAATTATTTTATTTACACCGTTTTCAATTAAAAAATATTTATTATGTTAAAAGATGTTTAAAAAACTATTTATTATATAAGATGAATTTTTTTAGAAGAATAAACATTTTTAAAATAACTTTTTTTAAACCGGTCTTTTAAAAACTAAAAGTTTTATAAAAATAATATCAAAAAAGTTAATCGAATTTTTTAACAATGAATGTTTTAAAAGTGCATTGTTTTTTTTTTTTTCAAAAAAATGCCTTATAAATGACATGATTAAAAACAAATTTTAAACAATTGATATTATTATCTTATTACTTAAATATTAACTCATATGTAATTTCAATAATATTTTATATAAAATATCATTTTTATAATTTTTAATTTTCATTATTATCTATTTTGTATATATTTTATCCATAATCCGTAATATAAGGAGTATTAATATAGCATCAACAATAAAAAAAATTGGATAATTACATATTTCCCCTTTTTAAATTACAAAATTACATATTTTTTCAATGTAAATTTTTTAATACATAATATACAATGCTCATGAAGCATTATTTAGAAAAATATGTAATTTTGCAAGTTAGGTAGTAGAAATATTTAAATACCCCTAAAAAAAATAGCTACTGTATACCTCCTACAGGCTACAACCCCACTATCCCGCTTTATCTTATACGTATGAGTTTTTATAATACACAATTAACTGCTGAGATCATCGATTAAATCTTGTTAAGTCTGTACATACAACTAGAACATATGTAAACCCTTAACATGCAACAAATATATAACAAGTTGATTGTACCATGGTTTTCAGAACCGAACCAGCCGATCGGAGTGGGATCGGTGGCTCGGCTGGCTCAAAATTAGCATGTGAACCGTCTTCAAACGAACCGGTTGGTTGGGCCAAGTTCACCAATAGGACCAGGAACCGGCTTACTGGTTGAACCGGATTTAAGTTTTTTTGTTTTTGTTTTGTTTTTTAGCTAAAATCTAAATAATAAAACATTAAAATCAAACCCTGTTTTTTTTTTAATATTATTATGTTTGTTTAAAATTTTTTTTAACAAATTTTAATACTTGATCACAATATTAGTAAGATTTGTTGAACGAAATTAAACTTTATATGTTTACTCTTATTAAAATTACACGTTTATCCCTTGTGCTTATCTTTGACTAGACATCTACATAGATACACCTTTATTATATTTATCACAACACATTGAGTTGTTAACACAACTCAAATTCTTTAACACCGAATATTTGAACACGTTATTCATCAAAGTTACTTAACATATGTTAATAGTGATGGATATAAGAATTTTTTTAAGGCGAGCAAAAATGGATCAAATCTAAAATGGGTTGGGTTGGGTAATAAGATTTCGTTCGGGTCATAATTTTAAAAAAATTCGAACACCTAACAAATGAATAACAAAGATAAATAAACAAGTTAATTTTGATAAATTTAATAAGTCAATTTAAATCAGTTAAATAATCAATTAAACAACAAAAAAAACGTATTTAAACAAAAAAAATAAGTATAATTTCATATACACTTTATAATAAACAGAAATAATTAACTAGAGAAAGTTAAACAAAACAAGAAAACAAAAAAAAAAAGCCAAACATAAGTGAATTTTAAGTAAACTAGAGGATTAGCAACCCGTGCGTTGCGTCAAAGATTCTGTCATGACCTCGAGTATCAAACCACATATATGATCCTAAATATATAAATACTAATACAAAAACACAAACAAATATCTTTTCAACATGAAATTCTAAAGTATATTCCATTAAAAAGGGAAATCTCACCATAAAAACCCAAAAAGCATAAATACACACAATGATAAAGATACTATTAGAAAAAAGAAAAAAAAAAACTTATAGCCAATGTTGGCATCTTGTGTTGGGGATTACCTCATGACCAATATTTTCATATAATCGAACCAAACATTGAACCGAATGTTTTATTGGTTCACTAGTAGTACCAGATTAAAAAACACGATGATATCATAAATGGTTCAGAGGCATAAAACCGACCGTTTTAGTAGCGGTCCCGGTTTGGCCACGAAAACACTGGTCATGACCCAAATATCAAAACACATACATGTTATATAAATATCAAAACACAAATAAAATACACGAACGACTGCTACTATAATATAAAATTATTAAACATTTCTCTCATTGAAGTATCGTTAAAAAAACTAGAATAATTGTTAAATATAATAAAACTATTTAATGTATTTGATAACAAAAGGAAATAGTTTAATATACTATAAAACAATTTAATATAATAAAATAGTATCATAAGGGGCACTTTTTAATGCACACGTAACACACTTAATTTTTAATTAAATGACGCAACTTCATGACCCCCCCTAAAATAATAAAATATAAAGTGAAAATGCTAAGGCTACGTATGTCACTTCTCGTAGCCGTCACATTTGTTATCATTATCCTCTCGTCGCTTCATCACCCCTTCTCTTTTTTCTCTTTCTTTCTCGTCATTCCATCACCCATTCTCTTTTTTCTCTTTCTTCTTCCTCTCACGCTCACCCCACTACGTCCCGATCATGCTCCGTGTGTAGTGGATGAAGGGCATCATAGAGGCGTGACCCTTTTGTCTCATGAGTTAGTCCATAAGACCACTACACATAGCCCAAAGTAATAATTTTCTCTCTCTTTCGTTTAGCTTCGTGAAACGTGGGCCCCTAATTCGTAAGAAAGGAACTCTCAACTCGGCTTATAATAAAAAAATTAAAACAAATGTATAAAAAATATATATATAAACATGTCGTTTTTATGGGCCTATGAGGGGCCTTTCCCTCATTTACTAAATTACTGTCAACTTAGATCTCCAACTTATTGTTAAAGGCGGAAGGCATTCTGGAGGATTTTAGAATTACATATTATTTATTTACTTGGACACAAGTAGGGGATGTTTGGTAAAATATGAATCATTAAGTGCTGAATGGTTAAGATGTATGAATGGTTAAGTGGGTCTGAATCATTAAGTGTTGAATGGCTAAAGACTGTTTGGTTGAACATCTGAATGAATATGTTTTACCCTTCTGAAATCTTTTTTTTCAGTGATAATATAAATAATAAATACAAAACAAAATATGTATTTTTTGATTTAATAAAAATGAACCATCATCATCTATCAAAATTCTATGTGGTTATAAAAATAATTAAAATATTTACTTATTTTATTTTTCTATATGCATAAAATAAATCAACAAAACCATCCTTATATTTAACAAGAAGAAGAAATAGGCGAGATGTGCATAAGAAAACCAAAAATCATAGCAGCACAAAGAATCGTGCTTACAGCAGCACCAAAAATCACAGCGACGAGAAGATGAAGAAACCGGATTCAAACAAGGCAACGGGGAGAAGGGCTCACGGTCTACGGGCTCAAACAAGGCGACGGGGAAGAAGGGCGGTGCAGGGGGAGAAGGGCTCACGATCGACGGCGGCCAGGAGGTGGACGACGGCGGCTGTAGAAGGCGGCAAGGAGGTGGTGACAGTCGAAGAAGCAGTGGATCGAAGGTTTCAAGGATAAGATTTGGGAGAAATGAGAAGGGTATAAACGACCCCTGTTGTTTTTTCCTCATTCAGACATGTGTTGAGGTCTGAATCATTCATACTCTCATTCAGACATTAGCCTCCATTCATACATGCTTTTTTTTAATGAAACAAACAGTCTGAATCTGAATGGTTCAGATTCAGACCCATTCAGACTCATTCAGATGCTACCAAACAGCCCCTAAATCATGTTTATTATTATTTAACAAAATTTAAAATACAAAAGTCATAAAAAAATATAAAATATCAACATTAAGCACAGCAGCTGAAATAACCCATAATTTGGCAATAATAATAAAAATAAATAAATAAATAAATAAATAAAATGAAAAAAAAATTCAATCCCTAACCTTGACCTAATCATCCCCTTCTGTTGATAAACATTTAACTGGTCAAATTCCTCATACCCATCTAACAAACTTGCCGAGAATAATGGGAGGCAATAACTTGGTTCTCACATTAACAGCTTCAGCCTTCAAAACCGTTCTAATCGTCATCCAAAACAGCAACCACACAAGCCTCCGATTGAGATACCTTCATCGTGTTATCGCGTTGCACCACCGTTGCATCAGTCTGCCTCTTACAATAAGCCATCGCTGCACAACAGTTCCCTGTTCTGTTGTATGTTGCATCCAACCTTCTGATTGACTTCGAAGTTGTAAGCAGGTAAGGAATTCGACTCATTTATAGAAAGCAGGTTCTTAAGATTCTAGGTTAAATCTTGATCGATCTGGTTGGATAAATTCTGCAGTTGCTATACATTAGGCACGGTTACGATATTCGATTTGATCCGGTGTGTTTTCGGGAGGTCAGAGACCACCATTTGTGACCGTCTAATTCACTCGATAAGGTATCATTCGAACCACCTCCATTAAACTTTTAGTTCTAATTTCTAACCTGTAACTATTGGGTTTGCTTATTCCGGCGACAAAATGATAATAATAATAATAGAATTTAAGAGTTGGTTAGCTTGATATATATGAATGTGTGTGCCTTAATCTGGTCAACGTTGGCTGCTCACACACATTAGAATTTTTGAGTCAAAAATTGAAGTAATAATAAATGTTATATGTTAATACATGGATAGCAGCTTATATACAAATACAAATTTTCAAATTTGAAGGCATATACAAATGATTAACACCACCTGCACACACACACATGAGAAGAATTGCCAATGGAATTGAATTGGGGTGAGTAGTAGTCTGGGTTTATTGAGTTTAGCTAACAGAAGAAGAATTGGGTGTAAACTGTGAAACTATGAACTCCACATGCATATGGTACCATGAAACTATAATTTTATTTTTTTGAATAATGCACAAACTGGTTGCTGTGAACTTAAATTAATTATTAAGATTTATGAGATTACTAAGATTATTAAATGAACTGTTAACACAATAGGAATTAATTAAATCAAAATATGAAAGTAAATAAATAAATAGAATTAAAATGAGAATTAATAGAAGATGGTGTTGCAAGTTCACGAGATTCACTAAAATTAATGGAATTTGAATATTTAGATTTTCATTTTGGAGCCTCAAAGTTTTAATTTTTTTTAAGAACTGATTTAAGAAAACTACAAAAAAAATAAAAAGGAAATCATGAATCTTATTTGGGCTACTTAATGATAGTTTTAGGTGTAAAGAAGACGTGAGTTGGTTGTTTTTGCTTGATCGACTAAGGTACGGATTTCTGGTCCTTCGATCGTAGCTTTAAATTTTTTCATATTTCGTTTAGAGTACGTATTCCGACCCTTCTCCTATTGTTGCACTTTATCTCTTGTGTCTGAATCGAATCGCCATTGTTATTTGACTCTCTTTTATTGTTGTTACAAGACTTGTACTAAATTATTTTTGATATGATATACATGCGATAGATTTAGATACTTGAACTCATTATCGCATGTTCCCGATCATTGATTAGTTGCTTAACGAGACTTAGCATACTTGTATTGAAATATTGTTGATTTGACTTTATCGTTCGTTTGACCTCAATACCCGAGCACATCCACCTATGGGTTCATAGGGCGTCAATTGAGGCACCCTTGACGTGCTCTATCTGTGGCGGAGCGATTAGTCCACGGCGTCTCTCACTGTTTATTGATGTGCTAAGTTGCTGCACTTATTGTTTATTTAGAGGCGTATGGATCGATCCTAGGATAATTATTGTTACTGTTATTGGTGAATGGTTAAGTATGTGTGCCCATGCTTCCATTGCACATTACTGGTACATTAGGGCTGCAGCCAATGTACATACTGATCATTGAGTTACCGAGACCGGCTCGTATGGGTATTTCCTATTGATATGACTTATTTATTTTTTCAAAAGTCATATTTTCATTTTTATCATTTGATAATGTATTGTTTGCTATTGTTCTATTCGTTACTGAGCAATTTTGGCTCAGCCGTATTTCTTTTCTGTGGTTTTCTTTATATACGGCAGGTACTCAAGGGGCTATTGGGAATGTGTGAAGAGAGTAAATCAAAGAAGTTAAGATATCAAGTTGAAGAATCGTTGAACTTACTAGTATTTGAATTTAAGACTTTTATTATTGTTTAGTTTGAACTGGTTTAAGGATTTGTTTATTTAAGGATTTCATTTGAATTAGTACTCAGTTGTTATGTTTAATTGTTTCTGATTACTGTATCGAGTGACACGCCAGCTCTAAACAGAGTTGGGGTGTTACAGTTATGGTATCAGAGCTTTAGGCTCTTTCCTGCAGAAAACAATAAGCTAATTAACTAAGACATGTGAGGATTGGGTAGACATTGGGTTAGGTTTCTTAAGTTATCATAAGTTCTTTCAATTCGTGACCAATCTGAATCTTATTGTTTTATTATAGATGCCTCCACGTAGACAGGGACGTCGTAACGCTGGTGGGGCAGGTGCTGCTGATGCAGAACTCGTGGCCAGGATAAATCAGACTGTTAATAACCTGCTACCGACCATAATTGATGCTGTGCGTAAACCAAATCCGAACCCTAATGCTAACGCGAACCCTAATGCTAATGCGAACCCTATTCCTGAGGCTGGAAATAATGTTGGGGCTAATCAAAATGTGGGCATACATGTATGGTTGGAACGATTTCAGAAACAAAAGCCTAGATCTTTCATTAAGGCAGCCACTCCAGTTGAAGCCAAGGATTGGATTTCTCACATTGAGAAAATCTTTAGAGTTCTCGGGGTTGAAAATCAGTACAAGTCAAGGTTAGCTGCTTACAAGTTAGAAGAGGATGCTCAGAATTGGTGGGAGTCGATTTTGCTTGAAAAAGGCGGGGAACAGTTTGCTGAGACGTTACCATGGGATGAATTTTGTGCACTCTTCTTTGAGAAATATTTCTCTAATGTGGATATAAGCGCATATAAGCGCGAGTATCATAACATTCGCCAAAGAAATGACGAGCCACTTGATGATTTCATTGACCGATTCTATAGGCTTATCGGATTTCTTGGGTCTACTGTTGGATCACCTTTGGAGCACGCAGAGAAATTTCAATGGGCTCTTTGTGACAGGATTCGTCGGGCTATCATACACTCAAACTTTAATACAGTTGCAGAAGCTGTTAAAGCTGCGAAAAAGATTGAAATGGAAAGAAAAGAGTTTCTTAGTGGTTCAGACGATAGTAGAAAAAGGAACAGGGATGGAAATCGGATTCAATCAACTGGTCAATCATCTTCTCAGGGCTTTACTTCGGATAATAATCGTGCTCAAGGAAATCAAGTTAAGCCATGGAAGGGTAAGAATCAAAATCAGGGACAAACTAAACAGTACAAGCAACCAGTCCAAGCTCAACCAGGAAATCAGATTGCTCAACATCCTCTGTGTAACCATTGCAACAAACATCATCCAGATGTTTGTCGACGACTTACGGGAGCTTGCCTTCGTTGTGGGGAAATGGGGCATATGATTAGGCAATGCCCTAAAATGAAAAACAAGCCAAATGACAATGCCAATGGAGCTAATGCGAAGCCTAACACGGGAGGAAGAGTATTTGCTCTAACTGCTGGGGACGCCGCAAATGCTACAGGTACCGTTTCTGGATTTGTTTATTGTTCAGATCGTGATTTATATGTGCTATTTGATACTGGGGCAACACATTCTGTAGTTTCACAGTTAGTTAGCAGACATCTTAAGGTCGCTCCCTCTCTATTAGAGCATGCCTTAGTTATTTCCACACCAATGGGTAACACCTCGATTATTACTCATATATATAGAGATTGTCCGTTAATGATTGGGAACGCTGTTCGTAATGCAAATCTACTTCCAATGCAAATTAGAGACTTTGATATTATACTCGGGATGGATTGGTTGACTACGCATCGTGCAACTATTAATTGCCATTCTAAACGAGTCATTTTTGGAGATATCTTACATCCTGAGTATATTTATCAAGGAACACATCCTCGGAAATCTCTTAAAATCATCTCTGCTCTTAAAGCCCAAAAACTTATATCACACGGATGTGAAGGATTTCTGGCTTCTATTAAAGATGTATCGAAAGGAGCACCTCACCTTGAAGACATTCCTATTGTTCGAGACTACTCTGATGTCTTTCCTGAAGAATTACCTGGGTTACCACCAGAACGTGAGGTGGAATTCACCATTGATCTGATTCCCGGTTCTGAACCTATTTCTAAGGCACCATACCGTATGGCCCCATTGGAGTTAAAGGAGCTAAAAGAACAGTTGCAGGAGTTGTTGGAACTCGGCTTTATTAGACCGAGTGTTTCACCATGGGGAGCACCTGTGCTTTTTGTGAAAAAGAAAGACGGCAGTATGCGGTTATGCATCGATTACCGAGAGCTTAACAAGATAACCATCAGAAATTGTTATCCACTACCGCGCATTGATGATCTCTTCGATCAGCTTCAAGGAACGAAGTTTTTCTCTAAAATTGATCTCAGATCAGGTTATCATCAGTTGAAGATTAGAGATCAAGATGTTTCAAAGAAGGCCTTTCGTACACGTTACGGGCATTATGAGTTTTTGGTCATGCCTTTTGGGTTGACTAATGCTCCAGCTGTCTTTATGGATCTTATGAATCGTGTCTTTCATGATTATCTAGACCGATTTGTGATCGTTTTTATTGATGATATTCTGGTATTCTCAAAAAGTAAAGATGAACATGAAGATCACCTTCGCACTGTTCTGGAGACCTTACGCAAGAAAACTTTATACGTGAAGTTTTCTAAATGTGAGTTTTGGCTAGAACAAGTCGCGTTTCTCGGTCACGTTGTATCAGCTGAAGGTATTACTATGGATCCAGCAAAAGTGGAAGCTATTACCAAATGGCCTAGACCGACCTCAGTCACCGAGGTTCGAAGCTTCCTAGGTTTGGCTGGTTATTACCGTCGTTTTGTAGAGGGATTCTCAATCTTGGCACTACCTCTTACTCAACTTATGAGAAAAGGGGTAAAATTTACTTGGAATGATGAACGGGAGAAATGCTTTGAAGAATTAAAGACGAGACTTGTAACCGCCCCTATACTTACTCTTCCCTCAGGTTCTGGCGGATATCAAATTTATAGCGATGCCTCAAAGAAAGGACTTGGTTGTGTTCTCATGCAGCATGGCAAAGTCATTGCTTATGCTTCACGACAGCTTAAGCCGTATGAGGTAAACTACCCGACACATGATCTGGAACTTGCAGCAGTAGTATTCGCTCTCAAGATTTGGAGACATTATTTGTACGGAGAAACATGCGACATTTTCACAGATCACAAAAGTCTCAAGTACATTTTTACTCAGAAAGAACTTAATATGAGACAGAGGAGATGGTTAGAGTTACTCAAGGATTATGATGCTAATATTCAGTACCATCCTGGTAAGGCGAATGTGGTAGCAGATGCACTGAGCAGAAAGAGTTTAGGTGGTTTGGCTTGTCTTAGCTTTCATCCTCAAATTATCTCAGATTTAGACAAAATGGAAGTGGGGTTACAGTTCGGCCAGTCAGACGGTTATCTTGCTAGACTAAAGATAGAATCAGATCTGATCACACGGATTAAAGAAGCTCAACAACATGATGCAGAACTTTGGGTGATATTACAAAACTTGGAAGTGGGAAAGCAATCAGAATTTCGAGTTGATGAACAAGGAGTTATCTGGTGCGGAAAGAGACTATGTGTGCCAAATGATGCTACCCTTCGTGATTCGTTATTAGAGGAAGCACACAGTTCGCCTTTTTCTATTCATCCTGGATCCACTAAGATGTATAGAGATTTAAGGCAAAACTTTTGGTGGAGTGGTATGAAGGAAGATGTAGCAAAGTATGTGGCCCATTGTTTAATTTGTCAACAAGTAAAGATCGAACATCAAAGAGCCAGTGGGATGTTACAACCATTAGATATTCCTGTTTGGAAATGGGATGATATTTCTATGGACTTTGTTACAGGCCTTCCTAAAACGTTTAAGAAGAATGATGTTATATGGGTTGTTGTAGATAGACTAACAAAGTCAGCTCATTTCTTGGCAATTCAACAAGGGTTTTCAGTTAGCTGATTGGCAGATATATTTACTCAGAATATTATTCGTTTGCATGGCACTCCTTCTTCTATAGTATCTGATAGAGATCCGCGTTTCACGTCACATTTTTGGAAGGGTTTACAAAAGGCTTACGGTACAAAGTTGAGATTTAGCACTGCTTTTCATCCACAGACAGATGGAAAGTCTGAACGTACAATTCAGACGTTAGAGGATATGCTTAGGGCGTGTGCACTCGAATGGTCAGGCAATTGGGATGAGTACTTGTGTTTAGTTGAGTTTGCATATAATAACAGTTGGCAGGCTAGCATCGATATGGCTCCTTTTGAACTTCTTTACGGTTGAAAATGTCGAGCGCCAATATGTTGGAATGAAGTTGGTGAAAAAGGAATCGAGGTCCAGAGTTAGTCAGAATCACTAATGAAAAAGTCGCCATCGCACGAGAAAAATTGAAAGAGGCTCAGACGAGACAAAAGAGTTACGCTGATCAACACAGACGAGACTTAGAATTTAAGGTTGGCGAACACGTATTCCTTAAAGTGTCACCGTGTCGGGGTGTACGTCGATTTGGAATCAAAGGGAAGTTAAGTCCGCGTTTTATCAGTCCGTTTGAAATTCTTGAAAGAGTTGGAGAAGTCTCTTATCGTTTGGCATTACCGCCTCAGCTTTCTCACGTTCATAACGTTTTTCATGTGTCTTTACTGAGAGGGTACAATTATCATCCTTTGCACATAGTCAGCTATCCGTTACATATGATTCAGGAAGATCTTTCTTACGAAGAAGAACCTGAAGCTATCATTGATCGTCAAGAACGAGTCATGAGACGAAAGTCGATTCCGTTTGTTAAAGTTCTATGGAAGAATCACACTGAGCGTGAAGCGACATGGGAAACGGAAGAGATGATTCGTTCACAGTACCCAAATCTATTTGAAAACTAAAAGTATGTTCTCTAATCTCTAATTATGGTTATATTCAGTTTCAAAACATTACGTGTTTATGCAAGTTATTAGGTTAACATACGTGCCATTAAGATCTTTGTTAACTTGATTATTGAATTTCGAGGACGAAATTAAATTAAGTGGGGTAGAGTTGAAATAACCCATAATTTGGCAATAATAATAAAAATAAATAAATAAATAAATAAATAAAATGAAAAAAAATTCAATCCCCAACCTTGACCTAATCATCCCCTTCTGTTGATAAACATTTAACTGGTCAAATTCCTCATACCCATCTAACAAACTTGCCGAGAATAATGGGAGGCAATAACTTGGTTCTCACATTAACAGCTTCAGCCTTCAAAACCGTTCTAATCGTCATCCAAAACAGCAACCACACAAGCCTCCGATTGAGATACCTTCATCGTGTTATCGCGTTGCACCACCGTTGCATCAGTCTGCCTCTTACAATAAGCCATCGCTGCACAACAGTTCCCTGTTCTGTTGTATGTTGCATCCAACCTTCTGATTGACTTCGAAGTTGTAAGCAGGTAAGGAATTCGACTCATTTATAGAAAGCAGGTTCTTAAGATTCTAGGTTAAATCTTGATCGATCTGGTTGGATAAATTCTGCAGTTGCTATACATTAGGCACGGTTACGATATTCGATTTGATCCGGTGTGTTTTCGGGAGGTCAGAGACCACCATTTGTGACCGTCTAATTCACTCGATAAGGTATCATTCGAACCACCTCCATTAAACTTTTAGTTCTAATTTCTAACCTGTAACTATTGGGTTTGCTTATTCCGGCGACAAAATGATAATAATAATAATAGAATTTAAGAGTTGGTTAGCTTGATATATATGAATGTGTGTGCCTTAATCTGGTCAACGTTGGCTGCTCACACACATTAGAATTTTTGAGTCAAAAATTGAAGTAATAATAAATGTTATATGTTAATACATGGATAGCAGCTTATATACAAATACAAATTTTCAAATTTGAAGGCATATACAAATGATTAACACCACCTGCACACACACACATGAGAAGAATTGCCAATGGAATTGAATTGGGGTGAGTAGTAGTCTGGGTTTATTGAGTTTAGCTAACAGAAGAAGAATTGGGTGTAAACTGTGAAACTATGAACTCCACATGCATATGGTACCATGAAACTATAATTTTATTTTTTTGAATAATGCACAAACTGGTTGCTGTGAACTTAAATTAATTATTAAGATTTATGAGATTACTAAGATTATTAAATGAACTGTTAACACAATAGGAATTAATTAAATCAAAATATGAAAGTAAATAAATAAATAGAATTAAAATGAGAATTAATAGAAGATGGTGTTGCAAGTTCACGAGATTCACTAAAATTAATGGAATTTGAATATTTAGATTTTCATTTTGGAGCCTCAAAGTTTTAATTTTTTTTAAGAACTGATTTAAGAAAACTACAAAAAAAATAAAAAGGAAATCATGAATCTTATTTGGGCTACTTAATGATAGTTTTAGGTGTAAAGAAGACGTGAGTTGGTTGTTTTTGCTTGATCGACTAAGGTACGGATTTCTGGTCCTTCGATCGTAGCTTTAAATTTTTTCATATTTCGTTTAGAGTACGTATTCCGACCCTTCTCCTATTGTTGCACTTTATCTCTTGTGTCTGAATCGAATCGCCATTGTTATTTGACTCTCTTTTATTGTTGTTACAAGACTTGTACTAAATTATTTTTGATATGATATACATGCGATAGATTTAGATACTTGAACTCATTATCGCATGTTCCCGATCATTGATTAGTTGCTTAACGAGACTTAGCATACTTGTATTGAAATATTGTTGATTTGACTTTATCGTTCGTTTGACCTCAATACCCGAGCACATCCACCTATGGGTTCATAGGGCGTCAATTGAGGCACCCTTGACGTGCTCTATCTGTGGCGGAGCGATTAGTCCACGGCGTCTCTCACTGTTTATTGATGTGCTAAGTTGCTGCACTTATTGTTTATTTAGAGGCGTATGGATCGATCCTAGGATAATTATTGTTACTGTTATTGGTGAATGGTTAAGTATGTGTGCCCATGCTTCCATTGCACATTACTGGTACATTAGGGCTGCAGCCAATGTACATACTGATCATTGAGTTACCGAGACCGGCTCGTATGGGTATTTCCTATTGATATGACTTATTTATTTTTTCAAAAGTCATATTTTCATTTTTATCATTTGATAATGTATTGTTTGCTATTGTTCTATTCGTTACTGAGCAATTTTGGCTCAGCCGTATTTCTTTTCTGTGGTTTTCTTTATATACGGCAGGTACTCAAGGGGCTATTGGGAATGTGTGAAGAGAGTAAATCAAAGAAGTTAAGATATCAAGTTGAAGAATCGTTGAACTTACTAGTATTTGAATTTAAGACTTTTATTATTGTTTAGTTTGAACTGGTTTAAGGATTTGTTTATTTAAGGATTTCATTTGAATTAGTACTCAGTTGTTATGTTTAATTGTTTCTGATTACTGTATCGAGTGACACGCCAGCTCTAAACAGAGTTGGGGTGTTACAGTTATGGTATCAGAGCTTTAGGCTCTTTCCTGCAGAAAACAATAAGCTAATTAACTAAGACATGTGAGGATTGGGTAGACATTGGGTTAGGTTTCTTAAGTTATCATAAGTTCTTTCAATTCGTGACCAATCTGAATCTTATTGTTTTATTATAGATGCCTCCACGTAGACAGGGACGTCGTAACGCTGGTGGGGCAGGTGCTGCTGATGCAGAACTCGTGGCCAGGATAAATCAGACTGTTAATAACCTGCTACCGACCATAATTGATGCTGTGCGTAAACCAAATCCGAACCCTAATGCTAACGCGAACCCTAATGCTAATGCGAACCCTATTCCTGAGGCTGGAAATAATGTTGGGGCTAATCAAAATGTGGGCATACATGTATGGTTGGAACGATTTCAGAAACAAAAGCCTAGATCTTTCATTAAGGCAGCCACTCCAGTTGAAGCCAAGGATTGGATTTCTCACATTGAGAAAATCTTTAGAGTTCTCGGGGTTGAAAATCAGTACAAGTCAAGGTTAGCTGCTTACAAGTTAGAAGAGGATGCTCAGAATTGGTGGGAGTCGATTTTGCTTGAAAAAGGCGGGGAACAGTTTGCTGAGACGTTACCATGGGATGAATTTTGTGCACTCTTCTTTGAGAAATATTTCTCTAATGTGGATATAAGCGCATATAAGCGCGAGTATCATAACATTCGCCAAAGAAATGACGAGCCACTTGATGATTTCATTGACCGATTCTATAGGCTTATCGGATTTCTTGGGTCTACTGTTGGATCACCTTTGGAGCACGCAGAGAAATTTCAATGGGCTCTTTGTGACAGGATTCGTCGGGCTATCATACACTCAAACTTTAATACAGTTGCAGAAGCTGTTAAAGCTGCGAAAAAGATTGAAATGGAAAGAAAAGAGTTTCTTAGTGGTTCAGACGATAGTAGAAAAAGGAACAGGGATGGAAATCGGATTCAATCAACTGGTCAATCATCTTCTCAGGGCTTTACTTCGGATAATAATCGTGCTCAAGGAAATCAAGTTAAGCCATGGAAGGGTAAGAATCAAAATCAGGGACAAACTAAACAGTACAAGCAACCAGTCCAAGCTCAACCAGGAAATCAGATTGCTCAACATCCTCTGTGTAACCATTGCAACAAACATCATCCAGATGTTTGTCGACGACTTACGGGAGCTTGCCTTCGTTGTGGGGAAATGGGGCATATGATTAGGCAATGCCCTAAAATGAAAAACAAGCCAAATGACAATGCCAATGGAGCTAATGCGAAGCCTAACACGGGAGGAAGAGTATTTGCTCTAACTGCTGGGGACGCCGCAAATGCTACAGGTACCGTTTCTGGATTTGTTTATTGTTCAGATCGTGATTTATATGTGCTATTTGATACTGGGGCAACACATTCTGTAGTTTCACAGTTAGTTAGCAGACATCTTAAGGTCGCTCCCTCTCTATTAGAGCATGCCTTAGTTATTTCCACACCAATGGGTAACACCTCGATTATTACTCATATATATAGAGATTGTCCGTTAATGATTGGGAACGCTGTTCGTAATGCAAATCTACTTCCAATGCAAATTAGAGACTTTGATATTATACTCGGGATGGATTGGTTGACTACGCATCGTGCAACTATTAATTGCCATTCTAAACGAGTCATTTTTGGAGATATCTTACATCCTGAGTATATTTATCAAGGAACACATCCTCGGAAATCTCTTAAAATCATCTCTGCTCTTAAAGCCCAAAAACTTATATCACACGGATGTGAAGGATTTCTGGCTTCTATTAAAGATGTATCGAAAGGAGCACCTCACCTTGAAGACATTCCTATTGTTCGAGACTACTCTGATGTCTTTCCTGAAGAATTACCTGGGTTACCACCAGAACGTGAGGTGGAATTCACCATTGATCTGATTCCCGGTTCTGAACCTATTTCTAAGGCACCATACCGTATGGCCCCATTGGAGTTAAAGGAGCTAAAAGAACAGTTGCAGGAGTTGTTGGAACTCGGCTTTATTAGACCGAGTGTTTCACCATGGGGAGCACCTGTGCTTTTTGTGAAAAAGAAAGACGGCAGTATGCGGTTATGCATCGATTACCGAGAGCTTAACAAGATAACCATCAGAAATTGTTATCCACTACCGCGCATTGATGATCTCTTCGATCAGCTTCAAGGAACGAAGTTTTTCTCTAAAATTGATCTCAGATCAGGTTATCATCAGTTGAAGATTAGAGATCAAGATGTTTCAAAGAAGGCCTTTCGTACACGTTACGGGCATTATGAGTTTTTGGTCATGCCTTTTGGGTTGACTAATGCTCCAGCTGTCTTTATGGATCTTATGAATCGTGTCTTTCATGATTATCTAGACCGATTTGTGATCGTTTTTATTGATGATATTCTGGTATTCTCAAAAAGTAAAGATGAACATGAAGATCACCTTCGCACTGTTCTGGAGACCTTACGCAAGAAAACTTTATACGTGAAGTTTTCTAAATGTGAGTTTTGGCTAGAACAAGTCGCGTTTCTCGGTCACGTTGTATCAGCTGAAGGTATTACTATGGATCCAGCAAAAGTGGAAGCTATTACCAAATGGCCTAGACCGACCTCAGTCACCGAGGTTCGAAGCTTCCTAGGTTTGGCTGGTTATTACCGTCGTTTTGTAGAGGGATTCTCAATCTTGGCACTACCTCTTACTCAACTTATGAGAAAAGGGGTAAAATTTACTTGGAATGATGAACGGGAGAAATGCTTTGAAGAATTAAAGACGAGACTTGTAACCGCCCCTATACTTACTCTTCCCTCAGGTTCTGGCGGATATCAAATTTATAGCGATGCCTCAAAGAAAGGACTTGGTTGTGTTCTCATGCAGCATGGCAAAGTCATTGCTTATGCTTCACGACAGCTTAAGCCGTATGAGGTAAACTACCCGACACATGATCTGGAACTTGCAGCAGTAGTATTCGCTCTCAAGATTTGGAGACATTATTTGTACGGAGAAACATGCGACATTTTCACAGATCACAAAAGTCTCAAGTACATTTTTACTCAGAAAGAACTTAATATGAGACAGAGGAGATGGTTAGAGTTACTCAAGGATTATGATGCTAATATTCAGTACCATCCTGGTAAGGCGAATGTGGTAGCAGATGCACTGAGCAGAAAGAGTTTAGGTGGTTTGGCTTGTCTTAGCTTTCATCCTCAAATTATCTCAGATTTAGACAAAATGGAAGTGGGGTTACAGTTCGGCCAGTCAGACGGTTATCTTGCTAGACTAAAGATAGAATCAGATCTGATCACACGGATTAAAGAAGCTCAACAACATGATGCAGAACTTTGGGTGATATTACAAAACTTGGAAGTGGGAAAGCAATCAGAATTTCGAGTTGATGAACAAGGAGTTATCTGGTGCGGAAAGAGACTATGTGTGCCAAATGATGCTACCCTTCGTGATTCGTTATTAGAGGAAGCACACAGTTCGCCTTTTTCTATTCATCCTGGATCCACTAAGATGTATAGAGATTTAAGGCAAAACTTTTGGTGGAGTGGTATGAAGGAAGATGTAGCAAAGTATGTGGCCCATTGTTTAATTTGTCAACAAGTAAAGATCGAACATCAAAGAGCCAGTGGGATGTTACAACCATTAGATATTCCTGTTTGGAAATGGGATGATATTTCTATGGACTTTGTTACAGGCCTTCCTAAAACGTTTAAGAAGAATGATGTTATATGGGTTGTTGTAGATAGACTAACAAAGTCAGCTCATTTCTTGGCAATTCAACAAGGGTTTTCAGTTAGCTGATTGGCAGATATATTTACTCAGAATATTATTCGTTTGCATGGCACTCCTTCTTCTATAGTATCTGATAGAGATCCGCGTTTCACGTCACATTTTTGGAAGGGTTTACAAAAGGCTTACGGTACAAAGTTGAGATTTAGCACTGCTTTTCATCCACAGACAGATGGAAAGTCTGAACGTACAATTCAGACGTTAGAGGATATGCTTAGGGCGTGTGCACTCGAATGGTCAGGCAATTGGGATGAGTACTTGTGTTTAGTTGAGTTTGCATATAATAACAGTTGGCAGGCTAGCATCGATATGGCTCCTTTTGAACTTCTTTACGGTTGAAAATGTCGAGCGCCAATATGTTGGAATGAAGTTGGTGAAAAAGGAATCGAGGTCCAGAGTTAGTCAGAATCACTAATGAAAAAGTCGCCATCGCACGAGAAAAATTGAAAGAGGCTCAGACGAGACAAAAGAGTTACGCTGATCAACACAGACGAGACTTAGAATTTAAGGTTGGCGAACACGTATTCCTTAAAGTGTCACCGTGTCGGGGTGTACGTCGATTTGGAATCAAAGGGAAGTTAAGTCCGCGTTTTATCAGTCCGTTTGAAATTCTTGAAAGAGTTGGAGAAGTCTCTTATCGTTTGGCATTACCGCCTCAGCTTTCTCACGTTCATAACGTTTTTCATGTGTCTTTACTGAGAGGGTACAATTATCATCCTTTGCACATAGTCAGCTATCCGTTACATATGATTCAGGAAGATCTTTCTTACGAAGAAGAACCTGAAGCTATCATTGATCGTCAAGAACGAGTCATGAGACGAAAGTCGATTCCGTTTGTTAAAGTTCTATGGAAGAATCACACTGAGCGTGAAGCGACATGGGAAACGGAAGAGATGATTCGTTCACAGTACCCAAATCTATTTGAAAACTAAAAGTATGTTCTCTAATCTCTAATTATGGTTATATTCAGTTTCAAAACATTACGTGTTTATGCAAGTTATTAGGTTAACATACGTGCCATTAAGATCTTTGTTAACTTGATTATTGAATTTCGAGGACGAAATTAAATTAAGTGGGGTAGAGTTGAAATAACCCATAATTTGGCAATAATAATAAAAATAAATAAATAAATAAATAAATAAAATGAAAAAAAAATTCAATCCCCAACCTTGACCTAATCATCCCCTTCTGTTGATAAACATTTAACTGGTCAAATTCCTCATACCCATCTAACAAACTTGCCGAGAATAATGGGAGGCAATAACTTGGTTCTCACATTAACAGCTTCAGCCTTCAAAACCGTTCTAATCGTCATCCAAAACAGCAACCACACAAGCCTCCGATTGAGATACCTTCATCGTGTTATCGCGTTGCACCACCGTTGCATCAGTCTGCCTCTTACAATAAGCCATCGCTGCACAACAGTTCCCTGTTCTGTTGTATGTTGCATCCAACCTTCTGATTGACTTCGAAGTTGTAAGCAGGTAAGGAATTCGACTCATTTATAGAAAGCAGGTTCTTAAGATTCTAGGTTAAATCTTGATCGATCTGGTTGGATAAATTCTGCAGTTGCTATACATTAGGCACGGTTACGATATTCGATTTGATCCGGTGTGTTTTCGGGAGGTCAGAGACCACCATTTGTGACCGTCTAATTCACTCGATAAGGTATCATTCGAACCACCTCCATTAAACTTTTAGTTCTAATTTCTAACCTGTAACTATTGGGTTTGCTTATTCCGGCGACAAAATGATAATAATAATAATAGAATTTAAGAGTTGGTTAGCTTGATATATATGAATGTGTGTGCCTTAATCTGGTCAACGTTGGCTGCTCACACACATTAGAATTTTTGAGTCAAAAATTGAAGTAATAATAAATGTTATATGTTAATACATGGATAGCAGCTTATATACAAATACAAATTTTCAAATTTGAAGGCATATACAAATGATTAACACCACCTGCACACACACACATGAGAAGAATTGCCAATGGAATTGAATTGGGGTGAGTAGTAGTCTGGGTTTATTGAGTTTAGCTAACAGAAGAAGAATTGGGTGTAAACTGTGAAACTATGAACTCCACATGCATATGGTACCATGAAACTATAATTTTATTTTTTTGAATAATGCACAAACTGGTTGCTGTGAACTTAAATTAATTATTAAGATTTATGAGATTACTAAGATTATTAAATGAACTGTTAACACAATAGGAATTAATTAAATCAAAATATGAAAGTAAATAAATAAATAGAATTAAAATGAGAATTAATAGAAGATGGTGTTGCAAGTTCACGAGATTCACTAAAATTAATGGAATTTGAATATTTAGATTTTCATTTTGGAGCCTCAAAGTTTTAATTTTTTTTAAGAACTGATTTAAGAAAACTACAAAAAAAATAAAAAGGAAATCATGAATCTTATTTGGGCTACTTAATGATAGTTTTAGGTGTAAAGAAGACGTGAGTTGGTTGTTTTTGCTTGATCGACTAAGGTACGGATTTCTGGTCCTTCGATCGTAGCTTTAAATTTTTTCATATTTCGTTTAGAGTACGTATTCCGACCCTTCTCCTATTGTTGCACTTTATCTCTTGTGTCTGAATCGAATCGCCATTGTTATTTGACTCTCTTTTATTGTTGTTACAAGACTTGTACTAAATTATTTTTGATATGATATACATGCGATAGATTTAGATACTTGAACTCATTATCGCATGTTCCCGATCATTGATTAGTTGCTTAACGAGACTTAGCATACTTGTATTGAAATATTGTTGATTTGACTTTATCGTTCGTTTGACCTCAATACCCGAGCACATCCACCTATGGGTTCATAGGGCGTCAATTGAGGCACCCTTGACGTGCTCTATCTGTGGCGGAGCGATTAGTCCACGGCGTCTCTCACTGTTTATTGATGTGCTAAGTTGCTGCACTTATTGTTTATTTAGAGGCGTATGGATCGATCCTAGGATAATTATTGTTACTGTTATTGGTGAATGGTTAAGTATGTGTGCCCATGCTTCCATTGCACATTACTGGTACATTAGGGCTGCAGCCAATGTACATACTGATCATTGAGTTACCGAGACCGGCTCGTATGGGTATTTCCTATTGATATGACTTATTTATTTTTTCAAAAGTCATATTTTCATTTTTATCATTTGATAATGTATTGTTTGCTATTGTTCTATTCGTTACTGAGCAATTTTGGCTCAGCCGTATTTCTTTTCTGTGGTTTTCTTTATATACGGCAGGTACTCAAGGGGCTATTGGGAATGTGTGAAGAGAGTAAATCAAAGAAGTTAAGATATCAAGTTGAAGAATCGTTGAACTTACTAGTATTTGAATTTAAGACTTTTATTATTGTTTAGTTTGAACTGGTTTAAGGATTTGTTTATTTAAGGATTTCATTTGAATTAGTACTCAGTTGTTATGTTTAATTGTTTCTGATTACTGTATCGAGTGACACGCCAGCTCTAAACAGAGTTGGGGTGTTACAGCAGCACGCCCAATTCTTTACCGTCTTAAACCAACAATCGAATCTACCTCTGATTTCATTCGGCTTCTAACTCCAGAAAATTTAGGGCCCACTGTTTTCAAAAAATAATAAAAAATTAATTAAACTCATTTAGTTTTATTAATAGATTATAGGTACGTGCATTACACATATTTATTAGCAAAAACTTATTTAATTTTAAAATGATTTTATTAATTTACATAATTGAACAAATGTTATCATATAAAACAGTATAAAATAAAAGTTCAACAACAACGTTAATATTAATTTAATCATTTTATTTTATGTTTTTTACTATTTTATTTTATCTTGTTATTGTTTTTTTTATATATTAGATAAATTTGTTTTTGTTTTATCATTATGATTTACATATAACAGTACGTGTTTGTATTTTTTCACAATTATTATTTTAAAGGTCATTATTTTTAGAAATAAATAATAAGACACAATAACGAGCAACGACGACTAACAAAAAGACACAATAACAGAGAAAAAAAATATAATGACACGTTACAAATATACATGGTGCAGGAAAACATATTTTTTTATTCGTTTAAAATATAAAAAACGTTCGTTTTTTTGTGTAATTATTTTAAAAAATAATATTATATATAAAAGTTATAATCGTTTAGAAAAATGAAGGAAACATAATAAAAAGCTAACAAAAGTTGGGGCTGTAAACGAACCGAACGTTCAGTGAACAGTTCGTGAACCGTTCGACGGGAAGTTTGTTTATGTTTGTTCGTTTGATAATTGAATGAACGCGAACAAGAAATTCTA
This sequence comes from Mikania micrantha, assembly GCA_009363875.1. Taxonomy (NCBI): domain Eukaryota; kingdom Viridiplantae; phylum Streptophyta; class Magnoliopsida; order Asterales; family Asteraceae; genus Mikania; species Mikania micrantha. Next base: position 14,212,285 of record CM018688.1, read on the forward strand.
TTCGTTTAGTTAAATGAACGAACATGAACAGAGGTTGTCGTTCATTTGTGTTCGTGAACGTTTGGTAACATTTTCATTTACATTCGTTTATGTTCGGTTAAGTTCATTTATTATATTTATTCATTAAATGTGTTGTATATTTTCAATTTTTTATTTTTAGTTTATTAACATAATATTTAAGTTATTTTTAGTTCAATACTATAATATTTTAATTTATATATTTATAGATGATTATGTCTAGTGTTTGAGATTAAGAATGTTGATTTTTATTGTTTAAATAATATGTGTTCGTTAGCGTTCGTGAACAAGCTAAATTACTTAATGAACGAACACGAATAACAATTTTCGTTCGGTTAGCGTTCGTGAACCGTTCGTTAACAAGTTAAAAGTTAAACGAACGAACACGAAAAGGGCTCGTTCGTGTTCATTTGGTTCGTTTACACTCTAGCAAAAGTATTTATGACTAAAATATATTTCATTAATAATACAACTTTTATCTTAACCAATAAATCTTACTTCTCTAATAAATCAAGGTTTTCTAGGGACACATGACGCATCCCTAGAGCACCTTGCTCTTCTTTTCCCGCCTAATACATCTAATCTTATCTTACTTCTTAATCTATCTTATATAATAAACGAAGGTTTTTTTTTTCCCACTTGTCATGCAATTAAGCATGTTTTATTCTATTTTCCCTCCTTAAATTTAGAGTATTAATTCATTTATTAATAACCCCTTATTAATAGTAATAATTAGAAATTTGACTAATTATTATATTAATTAATTTTATTAAAAAATCTAAGTTTTAATTCTTAATTTTTCATATGTTTTAATATTAATTGTAATTCAATTTAATTTAACTGTGATAAAAAATATTTAAAAGACAATTTATATTTTAATAAAGTTAATATTTATCAATTGCATAGATTTGTTACCCCAAAATTTAAAAAAAATATATTATAAAAGCTAGCTTAACAAAATTTATAATTATCATATTTTTGATAATACATCTTATTAACGGTAAGTGTAAACAAATTATATTTTATTTTATTCAATTTGTCTAATTATATTATATTTTATTAAATTTGTGTAATACACATTTTATTAAACTAATGCAATACACATGCTTTATAAGTGCTAATTTTTTATTATAAAATATATAACAGTTAATTTATTCAACCCGTGTAACACACATGATTTAACCTAGTTATAAATATAATAGCCACAATCTTTTTGACACATGTCACAAATCAAATACTTTTTATTTTATTTTTTGAACGACATTTGATTTCAATATGTGAACCATTGATTTTCAGGCCACGTTACCAAGGTCTAGTTACCATGACCTCCGTTGAAACTCCACCACCACCCAGGAAGAAACCGCACCAGAAACCCCCTGACCTCTCAAAAACCCTTATTTCGTCTTGAAAGGGGTTTGAACCCATGACCTTACATTAAGAAAGCCAAAGAGTACCCCAAGACAAAACCCCTTTGGTAAATACATTTTATTATAATATCACCGTATATATTTCTTTTATACACACGCATAATATTGGATCATTGGGATATACACCATGAGGAAACTGGTTGCTGGTTGCTTTTTAAAACACCCACCATTTTTCAGGAAAACAACAAAACCATTTACACTCATCCTGCCCAATCACAAAGCCCACAGAAATCCAACCCTAATCTTATATAAATCACATCACAATTCATATCCAAATCCAAATCAAAATCAAAATCAAAATCAAAATCAAATGGATTCCAAATCAAAAGCTCACTTCATCTCCACCTCGCCGGAACCCCAAAATCCCCGTCCCGGAGATACAGATCCGGTCACCACCAAACTCCAGCTCGCTCATCATCACTCTGCGGAAGCTCTTGACAAAGACGCAGTCCTCAGGCGAATTCGGTACCATAAATGCTTACGCAAAGTCAAAGGTACCTTTGAGTCGATGGCGAACGGTCATTCGTACGAAAAGTGGTCTGAACCGATCGATTTCTTCACTTCTCCGTGAGGCCGGCGGGGACACAAAAGTCGATGGTTTGAATGTTCCGACGGTTTCTGCAATGGACCGATTCATTGGACGATGGAACCAAAGGTTTTGTTGAGCGGCAGCATTTGGCCTGTTTTGGTTCGGTCCAGGCAAAATATGTAATGTAAATAAATAAATAAAACATATGTTTCCCTATTTATCATTTAAAATATATAAATGTAAAGTTTTAAAACCTTAAATCCATATAATATTTACATTCGCGTTATTATTTTAAGTAGCTTTACAATTTTGTGACAAACAATCGTTATATCATTCTTGAATACTCGATATCAAAACAAGGTATAATATAAAAAAAACCAAGTATACCTAACGAAGTCTCATTAATCAACATGACCTTTATTCGAATGAAATAAAGATGTTTCTAAGCAGATTCACAACTCAAAATGTTTAGAAAACTTACATTTTTTTCACACTCACTAGCAAAACATAAATGTACAACTATACAATCAATGGAACATAGTATACATCAACCTAATTTGTTGTTACATGATCATTACATTAGTGTTAACATATCAACCATTTGCCCCAACGTCATCTTACGTAGCTGTTAGGGATGCGATCTCATTGTAACTAGTTTATTGACTTGTGTATTATAAAAGTTGTATAAATAATAAGCATTACAAAGTAATTACTCACACACACAAATAACATAGTATTTTTAACATTAAAAAACAAAAGAAAAATACATTTTATAAATCTCTAAACACTTCAAATGGCATCGTTTACCATTTTTTTTTTTCTATAAAGAATACAAATGAGATTTGAAAATTTAAAATTTTGAAATTATTAATTGAAAATAATAAGTTTAAAATGATTGAATTTTCATATATATTTAAAGAAAATAAATAATATTGTATTACAAAAATAATTTTTAAATTTGTCAATTATGTTATGTACATACTTTAAAAATACATTACGTGACAAAACTGACGTGGATACGATAGAAAGTCTTAATGTGGTATATTGTTATTTTTTTATTATATAAGATATATTTTTTAATATAATCGTTTGGTCCATACCACTGAAACTTTGAAATACAACATCATTGTAAATTTTGTTACAGTATTTCTTTCTGAGTAAGCCCAAACTTGACATCATAACTATATGGAAACCAATATAATACTATAATAGCTGCCATCAGGCCCATCATTTCATAAATAATAATTCAAAAAACTCACAATAATGTTTTTTAGAACATTGTTTTCAGCTTCAAGCCTATCACTTTAATCCCAAAAGCACAACCTAATGCCACATATCACTTGATCTCTTTTTGCTTGTTTTAATATCTAAAACTTTAACAAATAAAGTTAATTACACTTGAACTGGTTACATTTTATATTGAACAATTACCCAATTTTTCATCATGGTAGGGTTATCTCTAAAAGATTAGATGTCCTATGCGAATGCTAAAAATATCCCTATATGTGTGTGGTAATTCGTTTGTTACTAAATATAGTAATTTTTCTTACATTTATAAGGCTAACCAATTTATTAATTACTGGACGAAACCAAGAAATAACGCCTCACGTGCGAAATTATAGAAGATCCTCTTTAAGATCAAACAATTTTGAAGTGGTAATTCGTTTGTAATTAAATTTGAAATAAGTTAATTTGTTCTTTTTTTGACCTAAAATTTAATTTGTAAGGAGTTATTTGATCAAATGTTTAACGAATAAGTTTTTTTTTAACTTTTATAAAATTTGTAACTGGGTTAAAAATATTTAAAAAATTGGATTGTAAATTATGTGTTTGTTGTAAAATAAATTAATATATATTATTTATATAATATACAATTTTTTTTGAAAAATTAAGATCTCCTAAAAAAATAGACCTTGTGCGATAACACCTTTTGCATTTACTTTAGGACCACCGCATCTCGGTTACCAAAATGCGACTCTAACGTTACTATACTTTGCACAATAACACATGTTTCAAGTGCATACCTAAATTCAATTGAATATTATATAACCGTAATCAGTTATTACAACGATATATATTATAGTGGTTGTATCTACTAAAAAGAGATTTTTGCCTAAGAAAAGTAATAATCAATAAGAATTTTACATGTGGCATGATAAAAATAATAAAAACAAAAATTTACTACAAAAAAAAAAACAAAATCTATCGCAAAAAAATCAAAAATCCAGTACGAAAATCAAAAAATCAAGTATAGAATAATAAAAATCTATTACATAAAAATAAAAAATGTAATACAAAAACAAAAATACAGTATAAAAAATACAAAAATCAAGTACAAAAAAGAATTTAGTACAAAAAATAAAAATTTATTATAAAAAATAAGATATTATATCTAAATTATCATATCACATGTCAAAATTATATTAGTTCTTACTATTATTAGACAAAAAGTTCTTTTTATTTTATTTGATCTTTACTTATAAATTATAACTAGTAAGTTTATCCGCGCGCTGCAGCGGTGTCGAAATACATAATAACTCGAATTTATAATGTTGAATGAAAACATATTATATTTGACTAAACTTGCTTCTGAATAAAATTAATGTCCACACGTAGACCAAATAAAAACATACATGAAAAACCACGAATAGCAATAATACTTTTATTCATTTTTTTATATTTCTACAAATTTATATCTCATTAAAAAGTTGTGTTACTGGCATATTAATAATAATCTTTCCCTTTATTATACTTAGGAGTATTTTTTATCTTTTCAGAAGAATAGACCATTGTTAATTAAGTCTAAAATGAACATATATATAGAAATAGTTATAATTATTTAGAATAAAGTAATATATCTTAACGATAATCACAATATAAGTTGTCAGTAAAATAATGGGAAATTTTTGTTACATAAAACAATTTAAAAAACTAAAAGTTTTTAAATAAAATTTATACATATTTTGATAAATGATGACGTAAGTGTAGCATGGGTGAAGCTAAGCACGACGGAGCGATATGATAAAAATTTGTGCGTCACGATTTGGTGCTAAGGTTAAAAGAAACACTCAAAGCAGCGATTGATTTGCCATGAAGATTAAAACGTAGATAAAAAACATTATTTAATATATCTTGTAAGTGAAACCGTGTAATGCGACGTGATTACGAATTTCATTACGTACATTACGTCTTAGAAACATAAAAGAGATGATCAAGTTACTTTGACTCAAATTTTAGAGATCGAAACATATTTAAAAGTTAATAAAATACGTCGTAAGTTACGACATAAAAAATCTAATAAAATTTATTTAATATAAAAATATAAGAAAATTCAGAGGAAATAAAAAGTGAAAAAAATTTGATGGAAGGAATGGAGGACAATGCGTGATAAAAATCAAATGTAAACATGTAACAACATAAAATTTAGCAACCTAATAATAAACGTGCGAACTTTCGGTAACCGTTTATGTCCAAAATTTATATAAACGTTCGTAAAGTAATTATGATCAAAAGGATATAAACGATAAAAATATCTGGTAAGGTATGGACACGTTATAAAGCCTATTAATAACGTGTAAAAATTTCTGTGACCGTTTGGGTTCGAAATTTTTATGAACAATCCTGAAGTAATTACGATCACATTAATATAAGCCGGACCGTTATACGATAATGTATGAACAAGATATAAGCTCATGAATATTAAAATATATTATTTTTGACCCTGCTCCGTTTTCAACGAAACTTGGGTAGAAATGTAGAGAATAATTAGTAGATTTCAACGGCATATTCGAAAGTTTTTAAAACATCAGATGCAAAAAGTTATAAGAGAAAAACAAGATTTAAGCTAAATTAATTATAATATAATAATAATAATAATAATAATAATAAAATAATAATAAAATAATCAATTAAACATATGTCAAAATGTAAATACGTTGAACTTAACCATATATATATATATATATATATATATATATATATATATATATATATATATAGGGAGGTATTCAATTAAAAACTATTTTTATGTTAGGAACTTGAGAACCACATAATACACTTGTACATTATGCTTTAAGTTTTGTACATAGAGTGGTTATTTAAAAGGGTAAAATAGTAACTTCTCCTACTTTGAATGAAAATTACTTTTATACCCTTTAAAAATGTGGTTTAAAATTAGTTCCTTTAGTTCTTTCATATTTAGTGGTTCTCAATATAATAAGTCCCTATATATATATATATATATATATATATATATATATATATATATATATATATATATATATTCTTTCTTAATGACGAAAGAAATTTACATCTATAAATAGATGTAGTTCGACGATCAAATATTCATTTCTCTTAAGTAACAAAACTCTGTCAAAATACCCTCCTAAAATCCTTGAGCGGGTACAGTAGTTACTAGAATTTCGTTCAAAGATTGTTAAGCGAGCATTGGTACGAGCTACTTTGAGGTAACCACCTATTATACTCTTATTTTAAAATAATTATTTAATTAGTATGGTCGAGATATTGTTTGTTTAAAACCTCACTAATATTATGCGTGGAGGTTATTTTCGATATTTTTGTAAAACACGGAGTATGCAGAGATGCTGCCCAAATATTTTATAAAATTATATATTTATAAGACGAGGTTCTGTCCAATTTAAATCTCTAAAATAAAGTTTTATAAGCCGAAATACTGCCCAAATATTTTTAAGAAAACCGAAAAGCATAAGCCGTCATGCTGTCCAATTAAAGACTCGAGTCAATACCTGAAAATATAAAGATACGTTAAGTAATCCCATTAGGGTACTGATGTTATTAGGAAATTGGCGGTTACGTAAGATAAGAATTGAGGAGCCAAACTTGTACGATTGAAGCGTATATCAGGTGAGTTCTTATAGCCCTATTTAAAATGTTTTATCATTTTTGGCTGATATGCATGTTATAAAATTATTGTATGAAAGTGATTGCAATCTGATTATGATCATGTAAAGTATGTTTTCAAATAAAGAATGTTTTTATATAAAGAATGTTTGAATTCTCAACTGTGGTTGAGAAGAAAATGATTTTTGAAAGACGTCGACCGAGGTCGAGCAGGAAATGTGTTATGAAAGTCCCGGCTGCGGTTGGGCATAACATGCGCACTGCGGTGAAAGGAGCCGCTTATGCGTATGATGGTTTAAATGATTTAAGCCATGTTATGATGTATGTTAAGAAGTCTTGTACCGGTATAAGCCGTCAATTTCGGTTGATGGTTTAAGAAGTCCTGTGAAAGAACAGGCATGTCGACTGTGTGTCGCCAGTTCAGTTAAAGAAATCTTAGGCATGCTTGAGTTATCAGCTTCGCGTTGATAGTGTTAAAGAAATCTTATACATGTATGAGTTATCAGCTGCGGGCTGATAGTTAAAGAGTCTTGTGCTGCACGAGCCTGTTGACTACTGGCGGCGGCAAAAGCTAAGGTTTTATGTACAGTATGAAATGTATTTGTGTTATGATGACATGTATGTTATGATCTATAATGTTTTGAGACTGTTGACTTCGGTTAACAGTGATTGCTAACGTTTTTATGTATAGTAAATATTTTATGTTTATATAAAGATTAACTTAGAACTCACCAGCGAAAGCTGACTTGTTTTAGCATGTATATTAGGTTGAAGGGTATTGAGAAAGAATAGCAGGGAGGCTCGAGGCATACTCTAAAAACTACCCTGGCATAACCTGGCATAATCTGGCATAAACTGGCTATGTATAAAACTATAGAGTGTGGGCTATGTTTAACGTTTGTATAATATGTGTGCCATGTTTCATGTAATCACCTGAAATTCCGCTGCCATAGTAATGTAAATTTGGTTTAATGACTGTGGGTTTGATGTTTACCAAGAGAGGGGACTCCCGGGATTCGGGGCGTCACAAAACACATACGCAAACACTAATAAAATACATTATATGTTACAGTATACGGATCCTAATAAAATTTATTTAATATTTAAAATATAAGAAAAACCAAAGGAAAAAAGCTAAAAAAACTTCAATCATATATGAATGGGTATGAGGTTAAGAAAAAGTAAATATCCAAGAGGAATAAAAAGAAAAAAGAAGGAAAGCAAGACCTTGTAGCATGCCCGGTTCGAAGCCATGACCATCAACATAAAACCTCCATGGACGGAAGCAACTTTATTTTATCTAAAGAATTATGATTGTGAGAAAAAAGAAAAAAAAATCCTAATTAGTCACCGACCTTTGAAATTAAGGTATATATAATATAATGTTACACCGATGTAGTTTGAATGAATATAAAAATCCAGTATATTTCTTTAATGCATTGTCATTTCTGGATTTGGGCTTTTGGTTGGTGGCTCTGTTTTTGGACTTCATGTTTAATGTCATACTAAAGGGCTAAAGGCAAATCTTTTATCGTTTAAACTAAAAGCTTTCAAAATTACTTTTAATTTATAAATGTTATGCATAAAACAAGAAAAAAAATAAAAGATCTAAGAAAAAATTTCTTCAACATAACAACAAACAAAAAAATGTTGGTATTTAAATGCAATATATTACTCCAGGCAATTGCCTATTTGCCTTAACCATAAACTTAGGTTTTGTAGGATTCATTATATTTATTTTTATGCTTATCCAAAGTTTTTCACTTTTTATTAATGAAAGTTTATATATTAATCTGGATCTTTTGTATAATAATAAGCATGTGATATACTAAATTTGATACAGTATAATCAAACCTTTTTCGGTTCAAATAATTTTTTTTTTTTCAGTTACTTTAATCTTCTACAACCTTTGACGATTTGACAATATACGGCTTCAATTTGATTTTCTTGCTTTTTCCCTAGCATTATAGTGAAGTTTCTTTGAGTTCCTATTTTTTTTTTTAATTTTAAATGAAGCAAAATTGATTCTATGGCTTATATGAAGTCCCCAATTATTCATTTAGATGTAAGAACAATAATGAGATGGGGGTAAAAAGTGAAAAGCAGGAAATGATAGAAAGACAATCCTACTCACCATAAGAAATAAAGCATCTTCAATTATATCATGATTTTTAAAAGCTCAATCAATGAATAAAATAGAGTAAACTACAGTTATTGAGTTAACCTATCATTTAAATTATTCCCTAACCATATCAAATGGGAACTCAAGTTTTTTTTTTTTTTGTAAGAACAGGCTAGAACTCAATTAAACGAACTTCGATTGAACTCATTCAACAACGTTAAAACTATATTGCCGAACCTTAAATAAAATTCTTTTTTTATGACCATGGGAACCCACTCACGTGATAAACCTTCGATTCCCCCTATGTCTGACTAAGACTCTAAGAGCGGTCACAAGCAAATGGATCATTGCTGGATTGATCTCAATAGAAGTTCATTTGGTAGTCGGACAAAATCCACACCTTTTACCTATCACGGATATTTGAAACGCTCATCTACTTTGGATGGACATCCCTTAAAAAAAATTTAGACCATGTTTGAGATTGTATACTTAACTTCAAAAGGTCTTTTTAAAGTTATTAACTTATGACTTTTTGAAATAAATTTTTTAACTACTTTTGAAATAAAACTTTAAAAATGTCTTTAGATTAGTTTTTTCAGAAGAAATTTTTTAAAATTATCAAAAAGAACATTTTTATAAAAACAACCATTTTAAAATATCTTGAATTGATACTCATTTAGAATTTTTAAAATTCCCAAATTTAAATTTAGTTTTACGTACAAAAAAAGTGACTAAATTTAATATACTCATCATATTTTATATGTACTTATCTTTACGGACAGATCCAATTACCATCATGTGAAAGAAAAATAAAAATATTGCAAATTCTGAAATTTGCATAATGATACCCGTTTTTCAATCATTAAAAAATTAAAAAAATAAATATAAAAAAAAAAGAGGAACCATCGTGGATACAAAAGGAATCAAATAAACTTGAGTACCAATGATTCTCAGCTCAAGTAGTTAAGAGAAGATACTCTTTGACTTCAATATTGGGAAGGTCATGGATTTAAGTCCTGGCATGGCCAAAATCGGGGTTCCATGTTAGGCTAGGGTGTTTTCTCTCACATATGATGAATTCCCTCCTATTAAGTGTGGATATGATCGTGTGACTCTATGACCCCTCAGTGATCAAACTGCCGTTCAGAAAAAATAAATAAATAAACTTGAGTAAGAGCAAATCACGGGGCCTTTGTGGGTCCAAAACCAAACACATTCATCGCCTGATTTGACGCTGTTTTAACATGGTGGTATGCTTTCTTCGATGCTTCCGATGATGTTCAATAAATAGCCTTCATATCACCTTTGTACTACGTTGTACTTAGTTGTGTTGTTTCATACGACCTACAAATTGCTAGCTGCATTTCAAACGATCGACAAAAATGGCATGTTTGCCTCGATGTGTCTTTCTTATTTGTGTTCTCGTTTCTATGATCGTATGCTCCCAAGCAGCGGCTCGTGATACAACTCCGTTTCTTGATGGTAAGATGACATTCCCGTTAAATGCTAGATCTTATTGTTTTGAGATACGAACCCACGCTCGTTTACGATATTTGCTAAAAGACGACTATGTGTAATGAGGGGTAATTCAGGCATGATACTCCTCCCTAGAGGTGGGCAAAAATCCGGAACCGGTCATTCCTGGAACCGGAACTGGTCATACCTGAACCAGTGGCCAGTCGGTACCTGAATGGGAACCAACCAAATACCGGAATCGGAAATAGAACAGGTGATCAAACTGCCGTTCAGAAAAAATAAATAAATAAACTTGAGTAAGAGCAAATCACGGGGCCTTTGTGGGTCCAAAACCAAACACATTCATCGCCTGATTTGACGCTGTTTTAACATGGTGGTATGCTTTCTTCGATGCTTCCGATGATGTTCAATAAATAGCCTTCATATCACCTTTGTACTACGTTGTACTTAGTTGTGTTGTTTCATACGACCTACAAATTGCTAGCTGCATTTCAAACGATCGACAAAAATGGCATGTTTGCCTCGATGTGTCTTTCTTATTTGTGTTCTCGTTTCTATGATCGTATGCTCCCAAGCAGCGGCTCGTGATACAACTCCGTTTCTTGATGGTAAGATGACATTCCCGTTAAATGCTAGATCTTATTGTTTTGAGATACGAACCCACGCTCGTTTACGATATTTGCTAAAAGACGACTATGTGTAATGAGGGGTAATTCAGGCATGATACTCCTCCCTAGAGGTGGGCAAAAATCCGGAACCGGTCATTCCTGGAACCGGAACTGGTCATACCTGAACCAGTGGCCAGTCGGTACCTGAATGGGAACCAACCAAATACCGGAATCGGAAATAGAACAGGTTCGGGACTTTGTTTACCGAAACCGAAACCGTTTGGAACCGGAACTTGTTCAAAAAAAAAACCGGTTTGCCCACCTCTACTCCTCTTTGTGAAGACTCTTCATCATTACGCGCCCGGCACGACACATCCTAAGTGATCGTGGTCACAGGCTTGACGGTTTTTTTCCTAAACTAATAAAAAAAACAACCTTTTCACCCATTATAATTTACCATTAGATACATTTTATACTTACACTTATTAACCAACACTCATCATGCTTTCAAGCTCTCATCAAGCTCAATCCCGACATGATTTCTAGTTTGACATTTTCTTTTGTTTTTTTATTTTATTCTATTTTATTTATTTATTCATCCATTTATTTATGGCGTAATAGGGTTTCTTGCAAATGGGAATTTTGAGCAAGGCCCAAGACCTTCAAACCTCAAGAAAACCGTGATCATAGGGAAGTACTCTTTACCCAAATGGGAAATCTCAGGAATGGTAGAGTATGTATCTGGTGGGCCTCAACCAAATGGGTTCTATTTTGCGATCCCACATGGGGCCCACGCAGCAAGGCTCGGAAACGAAGCCTCCATATCCCAAACCATTAACGTGAAGGCGGGTGCAGTGTACTCCCTAACGTTTGCCGCCACAAGGACTTGTGCTCAAGACGAGATCCTAAGGGTCTCGGCTGGTAATCGGTCGAGTGACCTTCCCATTCAAACCTTGTATAGTAGTGATGGAGGGGACACTTATGCTTTTGCTTTCAAGGCCACTTCAAATAGGGTAAAGGTCACTTTTCATAACCCTGGGGTTCAAGAGGATCCCACTTGTGGACCTCTCTTGGATGCCATTGCAATCAAGGAGATGCTTCCTCTAACATACACCAAAGGTATAACATCCTTATAATCTACAAGTTTCTTGAAGATTTTATGATTATAGTTTCTAACATGTAGGAAACTTGGTGAAAAATGGTGGTTTCGAGAACGGTCCTCATGTGTTCAAGAACTACTCGACCGGAGTCCTCCTCCTACCCAAAATAAACGACATAACGTCCCCGCTTCCCGGATGGATCGTTGAATCACTCAAACCAGCAAAATACATAGATTCCAAGCACTTCTTGGTGCCAAAAGGCCTCGCGGCTATTGAGTTAGTTGGAGGTCGAGAAACCGCGATTGCACAAGTCATTCGTACCGTACCTAACAAAGTCTACAGCCTATCTTTCACCATTGGAGACGCGAAGAACAATTGCCACGGGTCGATGATGGTGGAGGCTTTTGCAGGGAAAGAAACTGTAAAAGTGAAGTATGAATCTAGTGGAAAGGGTGGTTTTAAGCCAGCAAACCTAAAGTTTAAGGCTACTTCCTGGAGAACAAGGGTCACATTTTACAGTGCATTTTACCACACGAAGTTAAATGACTATGGTCATATTTGTGGCCCGGTTTTGGATGATGTCAAGGTTTGGTCTGTCTAGAAGCATGCCATGAACCTGGCTTATAGGTGAAGATGACCCCTCATAGGACATTGCATACTCTTTTTATATGATATCTTTTATTAGAACGTGTAACAATTGGGTTGAATGATAAGATGCTAATACTTTTTGAAGTATTTTTACGGGTTGTTGATCAAAATGATTATTTTATATCATAAATAATAAAAAGTGTTCGTGAACTATTTATAAACGAGACCATAATGGATGTGTACGAGGTGGTTAAAAATATTAGAAAACACTGGTCATGGTTGATCACCTTACTCATTGCAAAAAATAACAATAATCATATCCAATAAATCTCACTTATATCATCATTATTTGTAAGGTAAGCAAATCTTACGTGTGTTGCTGGAAAAAAGTGGCTGGGTACAGAAAAACTCTCGCCTCATTAACAAACAAATAAATAAACAAACAAACAAGACAACATCTAAACTTGGTTCCATACTGAGGGGTGTCTTTTAGCATATGTTATATCTAATACAAAATTTTCGCGTTCACCAAGTACATGCTTGTCTTGCCTCCTTTTCTTTCCTTTGCGTTATTTTTAAACAATAACGTCTTAAGGTACTATAATTTACATATTTGTAACGAGATTGTAGTGTTACTCAAAAAAATTCCACCATCACTACCCATTTTTGTTTATTCGGTCTCAGCTCATTTTTAGCACTTGCAAAATTGTTTGTTAATGTGGTTCCCACACTCAAATTTTATTTATTTTTTTGCTAAAATGGTGACACAAAGTTGCAACAAGAGAGAGTTTCTTTCTTCTAATTTTTTTTGTGTGTATTGAGAGCGTTTAAGAATATCAAGAGAGTGAAACGAATGAAATGAGAGAGTTCTTTTGTTGTTGGTTTTTATTTTATTTTTTTGGTTTTTGTTTTTAAATGTGGGACTTAACCAATTAATCTCACATCCATTTGTACTAAATTAAGGGTTAAAAACAACACAAAAAAAATGACTGGAAATCAAGTTCCAACAGCTAAAAGTTGATCCAACAGCTAGAACTGGTTAGTAATTGCTTTCTATTGGTCGGGTAGGAACCGATGGGTTGGATTGAGTACGAACTGGTTCTAGAGTGTACCGGTTTGTAAACGGCTCTGGTTCAAAACTAGTTTCTATGCTCATATCTACGAAACCACCTTTAATAGTTTGAATACAATCCCATTGCACTACGCCTCATCATCCGCCTTGTATGGATAGGTAATGAGCTCGCTGAAAAGATTCAAACTATGTGTCATTTGTGAAATTGAATGAAAGTGAAATTTGGATTCCATTTCTTTAACGTGTTAGGTTCGTAGAAATTATTGAAATTGGAATCAAGATTCTATGCTCAATGCGTTTGGTTGATTTCACAAACGACACGAAGTAATGTTTTAAGTGCACGAAAGACAAACTAAATGTCTAAAATTCAATATCCTCTAAGGCCAGTTTTTGTTATTTTGTTAGAAGACATCAACCCGGTTGCTTACAGCCGCACTTTACCCATTCTCTTTGATTAGTTAGGTATTAAGAGGGGACCTAAGGGTTTAACAGATAAGTGAGTTCCATTGTTATTAAAAAAATATTCCACTCACATGATAGACAACTGTAGGGTTGTCATAACGGGTCAGACACGAAACACGAACTGGGTAGACACGAACACGACACGAATTCTACTCGTGTCTGTTTTTACAAACACGAAAACGACCCATTAAAAACACGTAAACTCGAAATGATATGTTAAAAGAACATTTTAATAGTTAACACTATAAATGACATGTTAAAAACCTCTTATAGAACTTGTTAAAGAACCTTTTAAGGAACCTATTAAGAAACTAGTGTTAGACAATTAGAAATTTTTAGAAGTTAATCGGTTACCCACCTATTTCATTACATTATTTATTTTAAACATGTCTTAACGGTTTAGACACGAAAAATAAACAAATCTTAACGTGTCAACCAGTTTTAGACACGAAACATGTTAAGGATAAACACAAAACATGTTAAAGTCATGTCGTGTCATGTTAACGTGTTCGTGTGTGAAATTGCAACCCTGTAGACAACCTCACCGCTATTGTTGATGTCAGCACCTACTACTATTAGCCACCCCACAACCATCATTATTGTTGTCATTCCCCTGCCACCATACCACCGTCATCACCACTAACACCACCATCCTCACCCGCTGAAATCTTATTACCATCATCATTGTCGTCACGGCCTCTCATTATTGTGGTGAAAACCCATAGGTGATGACAGTGATGTCGCATAATTAGCCAAGTGTTAGCGGCGGAGGAGAGGTGAAACTATGTCAGAATGAGGGACAGCAACAGGAATACAGTATTAGAGGTTGAGTTGGTAGTTACGATGAAGGTGCATTTGTGTCATGTGAAATGGATGTGGCAAGAGCCGAGAGACACAAGTGGTTGAGTTAAGGGTTACCACTTTAACCAAGTTGTAGCTATACGTATGTGATTCAAAATAAGTTGAGAGTCACCACCTTTTAACTATTAATACACTCTACATACATATTACATACACTCTACATGCACAAGTCAGGGTTACCACTTCTTAACCAAGTTACCAAATAATACACTCTACATACATATTACAACACATGTATACATAAACCTACCTCACCATTACATAATATCAGTAAGAAACTTATAAGAAGGCATAAATGCCAAATTAAATCACCCTACAATGAAAGCAACAATTAGGAACCATAAATTAATACAACTTCAAAGTTTATTTTCTTATTATTATTGTTGTTGTTGTTGTTATTATTATTATTATTTATTTATTTATTTTTTTGAAATAAATATTTTACTCATTTTCTGGTGTAGACCTCAATCAACAAAACTACGAAAGGCACATACCTTGTTTTAAAGCCTATCAAAGAATTGAGATGTAAAGCCAAGCAACGAACAATTTCAACGTAATAAACAATCTAGTAAACAACCATAACATTAAAAGATGAATGTCACTTGACAAAATAAGTATCACTCAGACAATTGAACATTTCAAAACAACTGGTAATCTATAGCAAAATGTCCTAAAGACATAACATACTCTCATTCAGAATGCAAGATGTGATGTTCTTCAAGCAGGAATATCAGCAACATCTTCAACATAAGTGATTGCCTTTGTGGTGGGCTTTGCAAGCAGATCAGTATACTCTTGGAATGGAGATCTACTGAACCTTGTCTCTCTCCAGAAGTCTGGAGTAAGGAATCCATAAGTCTTCAGCAGACAGTCAAAAGTAGCCTGCCACATAAAAAAATTATATCTAAACGATAAATATACAAGTTAATTATAATTAGCCAACAACATATGCTATATTGCTATCATGGTCAATTCTTGAAAATCTTTTATTTTAAAAGAACAGTTCAAATCAAAAAAAAAAAACACAGGATATTAATGCCTCACCATTTAAGAATAAGATACCAACTACAAGTTCGAAAATCATATATCAAAAATAGATTATATACAAACATAAAAAACAAACACAGCTTATTGAACATAATAAAAAAGAAAAGTCCATGTAAGATATATTATAAAAATTCATGTTTTGGTTTACAAACTTGTCTTTAAATTTCATTACATGCACAAAGAACATGGCAGCTGTGTAAAGATGGCATGTTATAAAGAATAACGGATACAAGTTAAACAAAAAACTAATGTAAAAAGATAAAAAAAATAGAGAGAGCACAAAAAGAAACATCTTAGATATAAACAATATTCTTAAATTGTCAAACATTAGCAGCAAAATACCAACCTAAGCATTTTCAATCTATTATTAGCCTTGACTATAACAGACATAAATACATCTCTCAAATTGCAAAAAGCAAACAAATTCAATATCATCAAACACAGATACCAGTAAATTCAAAACCATAAAATGCAAAACAATGATCATTAAGAAACTTTATAACCAACATAATGTCCAAAATCAATATAGTTTATTAGTTAAAGTACAAATTCTTATTCAAGATATCAATGAATAATGAATTACTTCATATAGTTAAAAGACTAAAAGAATAACAATCCCCAATTTCAACACTTTGGCAAAATACATTAAAAATTCAACCATGACTTCCAAGCAACAGCAATGTGCAGAAATCAATTATAAACATAATACATATAACCACACATCACAAGCAATGAATCCAAATTAATATAATGACAATGATAATCATAATGCATATCACCACACATCACAAACAATGAATCCAAAGAATTGTAATGAATGAACAAGATTAAATCAGACCTTCACAAAGTTACCAAGTGTCTTGGTGGATCCACGTGAAGAAGTAAATACATCATCAATCCCAGCAAACTGCAGCACCTTCTTCGGAACCCTAGCAGCCACAATCCCCGCACCACGAGGAGCCGGAACCAACCTAACAGTAACCGAACCACACTTCCCAGTAACCTTAGTCGGTACAGTATGAACCTTCCCAATCTTATTCCCCCAATAACCCCTCCTAACCGGAATCACAGACAACTTAGCCAAAATAATTGCTCCACGAATCGCAGTAGCAACTTCCTTCGCACACTTCACACCCAACCCTACGTGACCATTTCCATCTCCGACCACCACAAACGCCTTGAATCTGGTTCGCTGTCCAGCACGGGTCTGTTTCTGGACCGGCATGATCTTCATCACCTCGTCTTTAAGAGTCGGTAGGATCTGATCGACGATCTGGTGTTCCTTGACCGGAAGAGAGTGGAGATAGATCTCTTCGAGTTTTGTGATTTTGCCGTCTTTGACTAGACGGCCGAGCTTGGTAACGGGAACCCATTTCTCCTCGTCGGCGTCACGGCGACCGGCACGACGACGGCCTCTGCCACGGTCTCCACCACGGCCTCCTCTGCCGCCGAATCCCCTACCAAATCCACCGCGTTCTCCGCCTCTTTCAGCCATGGTTTTGCTTGTTGGTTGGTTATGCACAAGATGAACGATAATGGAGATTGGGAGGCTGTGAAACCCTATAGGGTTTGTTGCAAGACACTTATATCGTTCTCCGTTAGGGTTTGTTTGTTTGGGCCAATTTATTTTGGGCTTTCGGTTAGGCCTGGCCTCCTAGAAAAATGTCTTACAAAAGTTTCTAGATTGTAAAACTTGCAATATCAATTTATTTCTTATAAAAATTTTAGTACGCATGCGGTGCCAAATGCCAATCAACAGAATTAAAACAAGTTTCATTCTTTTTTTTTTAATATTTTTTTTAATGATTAGAGAGTGAATATTTTTGCGATAAGTAACATTTCATATAGATATGTAGGATAATGTTGCATACGCTACATCGTGAAGCGATCTAACCCCTCTTCAAACCGTGCGCAAAACAAGAGTTACGTTAAACACTAAATACGTCTTTTTTATTATGATTGTCAAATTTCCTTTGTGTATTTTCTTCATCATATCCTTCTATTAACATTATATTGATGATATTGTATTGAACAAATATAATTGTGTATATATATGGTTCTTGGTCAATTCAACTGTCTTGAGAGAAGATCTATGCAGTTTAAATTGGCTTAGAATAAATCACATCCGTGTAAATTAAATTTAGGAGATAGTGATGAAGAAAGTTTATCCTTACGTTCCCACTATCACATTCATCTCACTGTCTCATTTCTCTCGGTTAAACAATTATTGTTTTTTGTAAGATAAATTTACTAAATTGATTCGATTATAGTATTGTATCCGGCCACCGGACTAGTATAAAACTAGTTCATCATGATAATTAGTTTTATGTATTTCCATTCCTAAGTTTCATTTTTTAGCTGTTGATTCAAATTACAGGTTTGTTCTTACTTAGCTTTTTAGTGAAGAATAGACACTGAGGATGTTTTAGTATATATTAGTTTTCCTACTTTTATTGGCTCTCAAATGGCTTCTAAACCTTGATACATGGGGTGATGGGGCTTCTAAATAATAAGGGTTTCAGTCTTCATAAAAACAAAACAAAGTAGATTTAATAATATATAAGATGGTTGTATGATTTCTGTTAAAATAATTTGTATGTTGCATGATTCTTATTCATGTCATTTATTTATTTTTTAAGAAAAAAGTAACATTTAAAAATAAAAGATCTATTTTATTGAAAACACACTTTAGAAACTAAATTATTAGAAAATATGAATTTTTATAAAATATGTTTGACTCGGCTCGGTTACAAAACGAGCTGACTTGGTTCGGATCGGTTACAAACAAGTTTCATCCAAGCTTTTTACGAAAGAGCTACGAGTCGAATCCAAGCTTCGAGTTTTTTGGACAGCCTTACTGATGCATCTAGAAGGCGTGTATTGAAGTGTTGTTTAATGAGAAAAGCTCATCCACGTCTCTAGCTACCAAAGAACCTCAAATGACTGAAGATTGTTTGCTTATGTTTGAATGATTCTGAATGGGTCTGAATCTGAATACTTCTCATTCATATCATTTGTTTAAAAACACGTGTTTGAATGGAATGAAAATGTCTGAATGATTCACACATGACATCAAGTGTAAATGGAAGAAAATAGGGTTGGCTCACCTACAACCGACCAAAATAGACATTGCCGTCCCTTCGTCGCATGCACTGTCATCCTTCTGCCACCGCACACTCCGTTCCCTTCGCTTCCGTCACCGAAAACGAGGGTGATTCAGATCAACTGAAGGCGAGAGCATTTCATCGACTGGAGGTGGCTGCAAAGACCGCTGGGAACACGAGTCGGCGATGACGCAACCGGATATGGCTGGGAAGATCGACGACAAAGACGAGGCGGCGAAGACACATTCGAAGACGGCGGTCATACGACGACGGTTTGAAATCGACGATTGGGGGGCGACCATTTGGGGGTTTTGTAAAGAATGAGGGGTATTTTATATATTTATTCAGGCATTAAACCAAACAGTCTTAACTGGTTCAGACCATTTTAACCATTCAACACTAAACAGTTCAGACGTCACCGAACGACCCCTAAGCTTCTTCTAGGTGGAAAGCCGATCTGAATTAGGCTCTTTACAATAATAGAATTTGTAATTTTGTTTCTTAATTGTCATTATATCGTTGTTGGTGGCGCAAATCGGGTTTTTTTTGGAACCGGTTCCGGTTCCAATCGATTCTAGTTCCGGTCAACAAAGTCAATGCCCGGTTCCGGTTCCGGTTCCGGGTTCCGACCGGTTTTTGGTCGGTTCCGGTTTGGGTTTTGACTGGGTACAGGTGGAACCAGTTCCGGTTTTCCCGGTTCCGGTTTAAGTTTTAATTTGTCTAAAAAAAAGGGACCCGTTTGTACCCATCGTTTCGGGTATGACCGGGTCCGGTTCCGGCTCGAATTGCCGGTTCCGGGTCCCTTTTTTTGCCCACCTCTCCACTATGTCTAGCATCTTGCTAGTCCAGTTCCTCTTATGATTAAAATTCATTGTGGTTAAAAAAGAAAAAAATGGTGGTAAAACAAAATGTTGAATGTGTTATTGTTTTCATAAACTATTAATTCAATTAATACATTAACCCACTCATATTCTTTACATCATATTCATATATATAGTTCACTAGATTATTATCCCGTGTATTACACGGGTTTAATATAAAATATTAAATATTTAGTAATAAAAATTTAAAAAATTACAAAACAATATTTTAAGATAAAATAATTAATTTACATATTAATGAATACCTAAGTAATAAAACAACAATAAAAACTTTTAATAATTATACAAATGATATGTGATATTTTTGATTTGTAACAATTATTATCTTTAAACTAATTGATAATAAAGCTTCAGTTTGTTAGCTATCAAAGACTAACTTTTATAAATCCAGAACGTAAAAAATATAATTTATGTAATTATTTAAATTTAACGACTCAATTTAAATATAATGTTAAATACAAGGACCAAAAGTGTAACATTTTCTATCGTTTTTTTCTTACTTTGGTTTTTAAAATAAATTTAAAAAAAGTCATTGGTTTTTATAAAAATCTTATTGTTTAAAACATCAGTTTATAGTTTATTTTATTTTTTATAAAAAAAATCATTTTTAAAGAAAACTTTTTTTAGTTAACTTTGATTTTCTAGAAAATAAAATATTTTTATTTTAAAAAAAAACTTAAAAGATAAATAATATCATTAGTTATTAACATTATAATTATTTAATAAGAAAGAGAATATAATTATTAAATATGATAGAATTAAATGAATTTGATTAAAAATTGACATGTGGCAAAAGTAGTGTAAAAACATGACAAGTGGCAAAATACATCTTTGTTTATTAGACTTACCGCAGTGGGTACCCCGTTGGGCACGCGGGCATGACCACTGCCGCGGTGTCCAGCGGGAACACCGCCCCACCCGCCAGCGGCCCCCGCTCAACCGGCCCCAACGGCTCCCGCTCCCCGCTCCCACTCCTCTCATTTCATTGGTCAAACATATTTTTAGGGCCCACATGCTGAAGCTATTTCTTGTTCGCCGGAGAAGAAGACCGGAAGGGGATCGCCGGAGAAGAAGGCCGGAATCTTGTTGGCGTCGGATGGCGAAACAGACACCACCGATGGAATCCTCGCGACGAGAGGAGAAAGATGGTGTAGAGATTGGTGGATGGCGCCGCCGTGGTTCGCCGGAAACGAACCGGCAAGGCGGTGGTGGTTGTTTCTCTCTCTTGATCTCTCTCCACCGCCTCTCTCTCTTCTTTATCTCAAAATGGTACCGTTCAAGAAAAAAACAAAAACCAAGATATACATATTTTTTTTTTGAACGGCAAGATATACATATACATATATATATAAATAAAATTATAATTAAAAATATTTTATGACGTGGAATAGTGGGGAACGGTTTTCAGTGGGGTGACCATTGTGGGTGTTTAAGGTTTTCAGTGGGGTGATGACGTGGCATGGAATTTCAGTGGGGAAGAGTTTTCAGTGGGGTGACCGCTGTGGATAGTCTTAGTATAGTAAGATAAGATTTAATTAACTATGTGGCAGTCAACATTGGGGATTTGCGATCAATGGAGGCTAGGGAAGGGCATTTTACAGTGGGTTTTATGATTTTTTAATTATGTTTCATTTATGTTTAAATAGTCATTTGATTCTTTTAAAAGACAAACGCATGAAAAGCGACATTGTTTTTTTTTTAATAAACATCGATACTTTTTAGAAAGACATGTTACAAATCGTAGCATTTTATCAGGCTTAATATGTTTATATGTTAATTTAGCAAAAAAAATAATAATTTCATATATGACTTCTATTGTTCACTCATTAATAATCTTTTTTTATCGGATTTAAATGACGACAACAAAGACGAGATTTCAACTGTTCCGTCGGATTTGACGTTTTTAAGCATACACATGAGCCCACCTAAGAGGTACCTCACAACTGGCTGAACCACTTTGTTTATCTAATGAATAAAGATAAGGTTTATCGAAATCTTGGCCTTTTCATATCTTTGTTGTCTTGCTGATTTGATTTATCCTCTTAACTAGTCTTCGCCCGAATTGCACGTAGCAATGTACCATCGATATATTAATCTTGTTTTTGTACCGGCTTGGCCCTGATCCCTGACTAGAGGTGCGCAAATCGGGTTTTTTTAAACCGGTTTCGGTTTTAGAACCGGTTCTAATCGTTTTTAGTTCCGGTGGATAGGCCCACCTCTGACCCTGAGACCCTGACCATCTTCTTGTGGAAACCATTGTGGATAGGCTTCAAGTTTATGGCCGTTTGTATGGGCTTCAAGCAAAAAATAAGTCCAACAACTAAACAATTGTGGAATTCAAGCCCATACCTTATAAGGCTAAACCGCTAAACTAGAATGTTTCCTTACATGCGGGTAATCTGGTATACATTTAGCCGACAAACACGTATACGATTATACATACATAATGATTTTATAAACTACTCATATCGTCTCAAATATTTAAACAATTATAAAACATATAATTTATGCAGTTTCGAAAGCACCCAAATGGCTCAAGAACAATTAGATAATCAAAAGCTTTAATATAAACCCAAATATTTCATGAACAATGTTCTTATATTCAATAATCAATAAAAACTCGTTACAAATGAAAACAAACCCTAATATTTATACTAAACATAAAGATAATCATAAACTAAATAAATATACTAAAAGATAACTATTCAAAATTCAAATATCTTTGATAATCTTGATCTCTAATATATGATTTGATTATGTGATGCTCCTGCATCAATATAGTTCTTGTGTTTGCTATTAGTGAAAAGTAAAAAGACGGTATGCGTTACAAATTTTTATAGATTTAAGACAATATGATTAATTTATAAAACATAAATACATGAATGAAATACTAATAAATCATATTAACTATCTTGACAATTATCCAGCAAAGTTAGACTGGCAGTTAAGACTTGTTCCTTTCCTCTTAGAGACTAGGGTTCAAGTTACACTGGTAACACTTTAATGAATACCTGGTGAAAGGAAGAGTCTTGAGCTTAATTTTGGGTTATGAACCAATAGGGGGCGAGAGTTTACCTATTTCATGGGATTCCCGAACATCTGGAGTACGGTCTCACGGTCGGCGATCGTAGAATCGATCTTAGTTACCAACCGCCAGCATAACTAAAGTTAGCACGACGAGACCATATACCGTTAAAAAAACTAGATTGACAATTGTGGAATTACATGTTATTTCAGTTGACAAAAAAAATAAAAAACTTTGTTCAATGAACTTTAAAGGTAGTCAGACTCTCTCTTAATAGTCATCTAATCCAGCGTCTATCAAAACATTTTTTTATCACTCGCATGATTTCATTTGCTAGCAATTTTAAGTTTTTAACCTTTAATTGTTCTCGTTGGTTACTAGGGTCATCTTTTTAAAAACTCCTTCTTACATTTATAAAAAAATATTAATTTTAACTAGTGTTAAAAATATATTCTAAGTTAAAGTCAATAGAAAATAAAAGAATTATTACTTTTTGCTTAAAGGATACTGACCGAAAAAATAAAAGAAGTTAGACATCTACATTCTAAAGGCTCCGTCAAAAAAGACTACCAGAACAAGGACTCGAACCACTTACATCTGCAAGATAAACCACTGCCTCTCAAGTCTTTCGATTGATTATATCATAGAGGCCAACGATAGACAATAATCCCCATCGGAATACAACTTACAACTTTCATTGTATTGTGCTCTCCAAAGAGCAACTCTTCTTAAAATCTAACTCAAAAGGTTTTGAGTTGAAATATCATTCTAATTTTAGCTAAGAATTCTTGTGGTTACAGAGGATCTAGCTACACGAGAACCAGGAACGAAGAGTTTTCTCTTCTTTTCCACTGACACTTAAACCTTAAGAATGATGGTTTTAAGACTGAATGATTGTCATTTTCCTCCCTTTACTGCCCAACCTGATAACTAATGCATTACACTTATTGAACATGGTTATATGGTCGGTTCGTGACATCTAGATCCAAAGGTGAAGTCATTTTTATTATTTATTTATTTTATTTTATTATTTTATTTTTTTTGTGAAAGTCATGATTTTTCCTAGATTTTCAGTTGATGAAACTTTAAATACAGTGATTGTTGAGTGCTGACTCGCCTAAATTTAGGTACGTGTGTTTGATTTTGTTATATCGATAAACAATGATTTAACCATTTTTTAAATCATAGAATTTTTTTAACAACAGAGGTCTGCACGTACTAGTATGTTGTCTTAACTGGACCCACCTAGCAGAGGTGCAGACTTACCCCTGATGCACGGGAATCCCGTGGAATAGGTAAACCCTCACCCACCATCAGAATCGTACCCGGGTAATATCCAAGCACGGCCCTTTACCTGGTGTCTCTTGAAAATGACCCAAGTGAGACTTGAACCTGCGTCTCAAAGATTTGAAAAGCGTAAATTTATTACTAAATAAAAAAAAATTAAAGAAAGATAAATATGATTTTATGTTGGTTTGAGGGTATGTATGTAAGAAATTCTCTTTATATATTTAGTCTAATAATTTTTACATAAACCCATAATTAGACGAGCATAAAAAGAGACTCGAAAACAAACAAATTCGAGTTAAGAAAACATAAAACAATCAACTATATATAACTAATTTGTGTGAGTAAAGCTTTAAACATATTCGTTTTTGGTTTTTCTAAATTGGAAATTAGCATATTACATATTACATATTCATATTTAAAAAAATACTTAAATAAATTGGAAGGTACATGGAAGATACTAATAATCCAAGATGATCATGACATTCCAAAAAAGGGGTCAAACTAGGTAATGTGGTGATCGAGAGCAAGTTGAAAGCAGTCGACATATGTGTCAAACTCTACACATAATATCATCCAAATAATTAGCATTGACAGTAGTCTTGCTTAGCTCACAATAAATTGACAAATTCTATATGACTCAATTTTAAAACGTCGGTAGAAACCGTCGTGGCTGTGTGATTTGGATGTTTTTCTCACTTTTTTTTGGGTTTACACATGTTTCTTTTGAATTATATATATTCAATGTATCTAGGATGTGATGATTGCCATCAATATTCAAAATGGTGTTTCTCTCTTTTTTTTTTAAGTTTAATATTTCTCTCTTCTAGAAAAGGTCTGTGTAAATTTTTTTATGCCTCTAATTGCACTTAATTACTAATAATTAATTAGATTACTCTTTTGATTCCTTATTTATGTTTCTTTATTTTTATTTTTTCAGCTTTTTTATTTTATTTAAGAATCTAATCTTTATTATTTTATTTTATTCTTTTCTAATTGTTTAGACCTAAGTTTATGTAACTAATTTAAGTTTTCTTTTAGTATCTAATATTTCTTTCTTTATTATATTTTTTTTGACATTTTTTATTATCTTGTAATCTTTTTTTTTTCCTTTGGATATTTTATATTTATCTTCTATTAAATTAACTTTTCAAACTTGTTATAAAAAGTATACGAATACATAATAATGTTTTTTATCTCAGTTTTTGTCTACATAATAGATTTGTCATAACGTCTTTGAGTATTACCATTATTTTCAAAATATTTTTAAGTGGCGGACTCAAAGACTTCAAAATATTAAAAAACAACACTCTCGTCCCCATGTCAGTAAACAAATTATTAAAAAGAAAACTTATTTTATTGCTTAACCAAGCTCTATTGATATGTGTCTGCTATATTCATGACTTCATGAGGCAAGTCTAATTGATATTTTTATATTATATAACTTGTTTTTATTTATGACTTTCAATTAAATTTTTTTACATTATTTAATTTTTTTTAGCATGCGACTGCAAATATTCAAGCTAAGGGTAATTATATGGAGCAAAAGCAACATTAAATGTTTCGAACACTATGAACTGTAGAAGGTCCTAAATCGTATTTTGAAAACCAAAACCCGAATGATTTTTTTAGTGATATATATGACTAGGGACGACCCTGATAATTCAAGTGTTCCGGGCGTACCAACAAAAAAAAGCCCCAAAGTAAATTATAAATTTGTGTTTTCTCGGTTTTGTATTTGGACATATAAGCAAATATATATACTTTAAAAGCGATTTTTAAAATTTTTGTGTCCTTGCAATAAATGGGCTCTGGACGGAGGTCGGGTTTGCCCCTCTCTAGGGCCTCCCATGTATATATCTATTTTAATAAATAAATAAATCAAATTCTTTTTAGATACACGTGTCATGTTTCTATAGCACGTCAACTTTAATTTGTCGTCTTTCTCATATTAAACACATCTCATATTAAATGTTAAATATATATTTTTTCAAATTCAAAAAAGTTTTTTAAGACATTAAAAATATATTAATATTAAAAAATTAAAAAATCAATTATTATGAAATATAAAATTTCAAAAACATTTTTTAAAATGAGATGTTTAAATAAACAAAATTTGAAAAACTTAGTATTTAAAAAAAATATATATTATATATATATAATTTTAATCACATATCATATTTAAATATAATCTTATAGTGTTTAAATTTTAATTGATAACTATTTATTATAGTTTTTTTATTCAACTCGTGTAATACATTTGGTACCAACCTACTTTATTGATATTTTAAGAGTTTTTAAAGTTAGTAACAAAAGTCTAAAAGTATTTTGCACATTAAATATTATGAACATCAGTTTTGAAAATGTTAATTAATTCATTTTAGGATGGAGTGTGAAAAGTGTTCAACCTTAGACTATCCACAGTGGTTACCCCACTGAAAACCCTTCCCCACTGAAATTTTCTGTCACATCATCACCCCACTGAAATCCTTTAACACTCACAATGGTCAACCCACTGAAAACTCTTCCCCACTATTCCACGTCATCAACAATTAAAATTAAATAAAAAACATTACTCTAATTTAAAAATAATTCAATATTTTACAAAAAAACACACATTACTTTAAAAAAAACAATAACATATTAAAAATATACTAGTCGGCTTAGATGCTACGAACGACAATATCGGTGAGAACCCTTTCGATATGTTCGACCAAATCGGCTTTTAACGACCCGTGAATGCTTTTGTTTCGCAACGCCAAAATTTGGTTATCTCTACGCGGGTCATCAATGTCAAAAGGAGATGGCGGTTCGTCTTCATTGGGAACAAACGGGCTAATCGACTTGCCCTCACATTCAAGTATCATATTGTGTATTATGATACATGCATACATAACGGATCTAATTTTTTTAGGATGTCATGCTCTAGCCGGATTTTTTAGAATATGAAATCTTTTTTTAAGAACACCAAAAGCCCGCTCAATATCCTTCCTTGCACCCTCTTGTGCTACTTGAAACCTTTTCCGTTTAAAGGTTGTTGGACATGTTATTGTTTGCATAAAAACCGGCCATTCTGGGTAAATCCCGTCAGCAAGATAGTAACCGTGAGCGTATTCGTTATCGTTACAAAAAAACGATGATTGTGGAAACACACCGTTTTCCATATCATTGAGTAACGGCGACGAGTTTAGAACGTTTATGTCGTTATTCGCACCGGGCATGCCAAAATATGCATGCCAAATCCATAAATCATGTGAAGCAACTGCTTCAAGAATAATCGAGGGGCATCCGTGATCGCCTCTCATAAATTGTCCTCTCCATGCAACCGGACAATTTTCCCAATCCCAGTGCATACAATCAATACTACCAAGCATACCGGGAAACCCATGATAATTTTCATGGTGTTCATACAAATTCATAACATCATTATAATTTGGTTTGCGCAAATATTTAGGACCATAGAGTCGACGGATATTCTTACAGAAATTATAAAGGCACTCTCTGGAAGTGCTGTCTGACATCTGTAAATAGTCGTCCATTAAGTCTGCAGTACTCCCGTATGCCAATTGTCGAATAGCCGACGTACACTTTTGTAACAGTGTAAATCCTCGCTTGCCGCGAGCATCCCATCTCAATTGAAAATAAGTATCCGCAACCTCCAGATCTTCACGATACGTTCAAATAGAGGTCGTTGCATCCTGAAACGCCTCTTGAACAACGTCTCATTATACAACGGTTCGGGCCCAAAATAATGACGCATCAACAGATCATGCCCCGCTTCCCTGTCTCGATTAATTTGAATTCTTCTAATTATAGACCGAGGAATCTGAGAAGCGTTTTCTTGAGCCATGGTAGACAAAGTCGAGATAAAAAGATCAATACCCTCGCTATCAGAAGATGAGAACACCGTAGAGGATGATGACATTTTTATAAAAAAAAATGTATAAAAATTAAGAGAGTTTTGAATGAAAATGAGTGTGTAAAATGGTTAAAATGAGTGGTTTATATAAAGATTGATTTTATTATTATTATTATTATTATTATTATTATTATTATTATTATTATTATTTTAATTTCTAGCCGTTAAAAAGGATGGGCCCACAACTTTTGAAATCAACCAATCATGTTCAAGTATCACGCACGGGAAGCGGGGGCCGTGGGAGGCTCGTGGGCGGGGGCCGCTACGCAGGGGGGCGGTGTTCCCGCGTGAGGCCGCGGCGGGGAGCAGAGCCGCTGGCCCCGCAGCTTGACCGCTGCGTGTAGCCTTACAAGATTTTTATTACAAACGGATTACAATGTGTCATATTATCTTTACCTAATAAGTAACTCAAAATTATCCTAAAGTTTTTTAAACAAATTTTAAAAACACAATTTAGTTAAACTAAATGAGAGGGCAGTATATCGTAACGTTGATTTATAAAGTAGGAATTAACCCGGTGAAACTTAAAAGATGCTAATCTACTTGGACCAAGAAAAACTTTGCATCTCAATAATTTTTAGTGCAAAGAAATTGAGTAGAAAAGTGGCAAAGTAGCATTTTTTTAGTACAAAATTGGGCGAATCAGGTTCTTCCAGATTCTAGGTTACGTGGACCGAAGATTTGTGTGTGAACGAGAGGTGGTCTTGGTGCTTGGGTTGGGTCCATCATGGTTGGACTTGGACCACTTGACCACACACGTTGTACATGGCGGCCTGGCTACTGCTTGCCCTCTCTTACAATCATTATGACATTACTCTTTTTTTTTTTTTTTTGGAAAATTCCCAAACTATCCCTTTTACCAGATAATTTCCTGAATATGCCTATTGACTTTAAGCATGTACGGGTGTCGTCGTCTCTAAATATATCAGCGCCACTCATATAACCAACAAATCAACAATTGTCATGCGTCCTCATGCTCATTTGTCACAGGTGTCGAAGCCCACACTAACACGGCTGTCATAGGCGGCAGCGCCCATACATAATTTTTATTTTTTATTTTAATATGATTTTTTTAATTTTTTTTGAATTTTCTTGTATACAGGCGGCACCATATATGTACGGGTGGCGCCCATTTATGTACAGGCGGCGCCTATACATGTACGGGCGGTGCCCACATATGTATGAGGTGGATGCTCATAGAGTACAAATGCAATTTTTTGATTCGTATGTTATATGAGTGCCGCCTGTACAGACAATGGTTATTTTATGACATTGAAAGTCAAATGGACATTTTGAGGAAAATTTGTGGTCAAACGGATAATTTGGTAATTTTCCATTTTTTATTTCTTGAATTTAGTCAACTTATTTTTGTTTATTTCAGAATCATATGCGCATAATTACCAATTAACTAACTTCGTTAGTGTTATTTTAACGGTACCAATTACTTATTTTTAACGGTACCAATTAGCCATCAATTTTAGGTTTATTAATTATTGCCAGAAATTAAGATAAGAAGAACCTAAATAGTTTTTACATTCTCGTGTTTTTCTTAATACTTTACTTCTAATATTATACCAATGTCCATCCTAAAACTTAAAACCGGATATCCAAATTTTAGATACCCGAAAACATCAGATAGTAAATTTCAATATCTGAATCCGTATACAAAATTCATATTCGGATTCAGATTCCAAACACTCATAAAAAATTTAAATTTAAAAACAATTGGATATCCGACTATCCGAAAATTATTTGAAAAATGTAAAAAATCCAAAAATAATGTTTCAAATAATTTGGATATATGAACTATCAAAAATTTTCAAAACATGTATCTGAATCCGAATTTTCAGATATCTGACTTTTTGGGTTTGGATATTTCGGATTCGGTTTCGAATATGGATTTTTTACATACATCATGTATCAATCATGATTCTATCAACTATGAAAAGTTAGAAAAATAACTTTTACGAGTAAGACTAGTGTCATTGCTTTTGCAATTTGTTGCTAGAATTAGAAATTGAATGATAGCATTCTACTATATCATGTAAAAAAACTAACAACTAGTCTGATAATATTTTTATGATTTGATCTACTTTTAAGGAAATATAGTTGAAGTAACCTATTCTCATATAATAAGGAATGAATTCATGACAAGCAAGAAATATATCATAAAATTGTCGTCAGGCGTTCTGATAATGTCCACACGAATCATAATATTATGCCATATACCTTAACTTTATTTAATTTCTCAACGTTTATAAAATACGAAGTTAGTTGCTAAAATATGGTGATTTTAGTTTCAATAAGTAAAACCATTGAATTTAACGTGTTGCCTTCTTCTCAACCTTGTTAAAAATGAATCGATATAAGAATTGTTGTTAAATGAAAACGTTAGTTGCTAAATGATAATACTCATATTGCATCTGTCATTCCACAAATCTTATTGTAAATTTTAAACATGAAATTGATGTGTCTTAACTAGGGATGCCTATAATTGGTAACAATTGATTAAATTGAAAACCAAATTGTAACAATTTAAAATAAATCTACATTAGGTATTAGGTTTTTAAAAAATTGCCGAGGAAGTAAAATTCATATATATTGAGATGTGGATGCATGTATATGCAAAGATATCGGTATTGATACATCGATATACCAATAATATTATTATTTTGTATTTTTTAATGTGTTTTTTTTTTTAAAAAATATGTATATATAATATATAAAAGTTATGATGTGATTGATTATTGTTCACGGTCATCATATGAATTTTACTTTGATTAAATCAATTTCCCGATATTTCCTTTACTAAATTGATTGTCTCAATTGGATATCTGTCAATAATAAATCTTTAAGAGGCCCACCGACTTTGGGATCGGTTTTCTCACTTTTTTTTGAACGGCTTGGTACAACGACACTTAAGACGGGATTTCAACCATCTCCTCGGATTTGACGCTCTGGGGCGTATGCCCGAGCCCACCCCAGGAGGAACCCTACAACTGGGTAAACCCCCTGACCTTGCTTCAGCAAATATGCCTCAGCCCGAATTCGAACCCAAGACCTCCCATAGGGAAGTCAAGTGTAACGACCGGTTTTCAATTATCGAACACGTTTGAAATAATTATCAATTGAACGATTGTGGTCGTTGTAATTTGAAAATATGCGAGAAATGATAAACATAGGCGAAAACCGTGCGCGAAACGGAGTTACGGATTGTCCGGAATCGCGAAATGAAGAAAATTATAAAGATATTGTGTTTTGGAACTCTTCGCGGTACGCGAAGGCTTCATGAGCCCCTCTTCGCGGTACGCGAAGATCCCAAAATATCTAAGGATCCCGAATTGCTTCGCGGTACGCGAAGGCTCTTTAAGCCCTCCTTCGCGGTACGCGATGGGTGAGGCGGTTCAGCAGATTCTTGATTTTATCAGAATTTCGCCAGAAAACTTCAAAATGAGATTATTTTCGAACTTCCTCACCACAAACACACATATAGACGAAATTTTGTGAACCAGCATCAGTTTCAAACCACCGGAACATCCGGATCGAACCAGGGATTGTTTCTGCAAGTCTGGATCGTCAGATTTCAATCAGAAATCCGTTCGAAGGGTAACGATTCGTTTTATCCTCTTAATTTTAATAGTATATGGATTAAATTGAGTTTTGAGCATTATAGGATGATTAGGGAGGATTAGAAACGAAGAACTAGATGTTTTAACGGTGAAATCTTGATTTTGATCCGTTATGATGTCCGGTTATTGTGAAACTCGTATTATTGAATATGATAACCAGTGGGATGATTAAATCATGGTTATGATGATTTTAGATCATTCTCCGGAATGATAGATCCACTTCAAGTATTGATAAAATGTTGGAAATTGAAAGTTAACGGTTTTAGCATGATATGCTAATTACAAATAATGACTTGATGTGACACCCCGTAATTTCCAGGTCAGCTTGTTATTTATTTAAATGTTTATTTAAATGCTTTATGTACACGTGACACTAGAATTAGTTTAATTTAGTGTGACACGTGGCACGACAGTACCAACACTAGCACATGACTAGATAATTCGATGATTATCGACAAACAACACACACGTGTCAAAACACACGAACATTGGTGAACATCACAACACTTAAGCACAGAAACACCTCACAAGTCAATTATGGCTAAAAATTGACCATTAGAGTCCAAACGGGCGAGAATGGGCCCCAAATAACAAATAGGCATATTGGGCCATACATATGGTCCAGGCGAGAATGGGCCCCAAATAACAAATAGGCATATTGGGCCATACATATGGTCCAGGCGGTACGCCTGACCCGAAGCTCCCATCCCAGGCGATGCGCGCGGATGAGGAAGATGGCGCCTCATCCGGCTGCCTCGCGCGTAACGACAGAACCACACCACCCCACGCCAGGCGATACGCCTGGGGCGTCAGAGTCGTCAAAATCAGCTTTTTAAACTCCCCAAGCTCATCATCACCTTACACACTCATTTTCTCCGGTTTTACACGACATAGGTCGACTGATTTCATCTTCTACCCTCTGCTACCACCATTTTTACTCTGTTAGAAACCATTAACAAGCTTGTGGAAGCTTGGTTTGAAGATTGGAAGCTTGAAGAACCACATTTGGAGCTTGACACCATCACCACCCTTTCAACCCAGCATCATTCGTTGTTCCAGGAGCCTCTCAATCTGATTTGGTCACCATCCTAGTGTTCAAGGAGCTCTAGAAGGTAGCTCTATGCTTAAAACTCACTCTCATATCGTTTACACACACATGCAATGGGTAAAACCCACATGCAAGCACTCATGGTCCACATGCACGAGATTAAGATCTGGGTTTGATGATTTAAATGCATTTCTTGATGATCTAAGATGATTAGATGATGTTTTATGATGATCTAAAGTGATGGGTATGAACCTCTATGCTTAAAATGATGATTTGTGATGATATTGATGCATGCATGATCTAGAGCACTTTGGATGATCTTAAATGATGGCATATGATTCTTAATGTTATTAGTGATGATCTACATGTTTGAATATTGTTAAAATGATTAAAATATGAGTTTAAGATGAACTTGCTATTATTAGTAACTTTTGAGTTACAAGGTGATGATTTGATGAGAATGATGAGCATGCATGTAGCTAGAAATGTTATTTGAATGTATATAGGGTGATATTGATGTTTAGAATATGATTTAGAAGTCGATTATGTTCATATTGACATAGTTACTATATTTAGTAACTTTTATTGATGAAATATTGATAAATGGTGATTTGGATCATGTTAGTATGTTTAGAACGATGCTAAATGGCATATTAGGATGATTGATGGCATGAGAATTGGTTTAGGAATGTTAAGATGGTCATTTTTATGCAAAAACCACAAAGTTACTATTTATAGTAACTTTATTTTTACAAAAACCAATTTGCAAACATGTTGTGTGATTTGAGCATGCTAAGTGGTTTATTATGTTATAATATGATGATTAGATGCTAAGTTAGATGGTTTCCGATGTCATGTATGCTATAAATGGAAACTTTCCATTTTAGGAAAATTTTATGTGCTAACATGTTATAAACGACCTATGTGACTTCGTATGATGATGTGTTATGTGTTAACATGATCATGTAGGACTAACGAGCATGCTAGAACTCTAAAACCGTTATGCTTTGTGAACTTTCCATAAATGGAAACTTACTATAAATAGTAAGTTGTCCATAGACGCGACTTGCGCGTTTTGCACACGACGAGCACTTACACGATTGCTACACGATTCACAACCGTCACACGATTCACCAACGGGTCGTTTACTTGACATGGTCAAATTTGGTCAACTCTAGTCAAACACGGTCAAACACGGTCATTATGGACCAATACAGTCAAACACGGTCAATGTGGACCAACACGAGCAAACACGGTCATTGTGGACCGACACGGGCAAACATGAACAACCAAGGGTTGTTGGACACAAACACGAACACTAAGCCGAACACTAGCACGGTCACTTACACGAACTCACGTACGGTGTACGATATAGGTTGCCGGTGACCGACGCGCTATTTTCTCGAGGAGCTTACGCTTACTTGCTACTTTCATCACTAAGGTGAGTTTACGGCCCCTCTTTGTTCTTTTTCAAACGCTTTTAAATAAGGGGAGAATACTAGTTACATCGAGTCAAACATTTATTATTGTACAAACATTTTTGTGTATGCTGGTTTATTAGACAAACATTAAGTGTTGAACTCGTAACAAGCCCTCACAAAGTCTTACCGTTAATGTACGAACAACGTGGTAGGTTTGAATGGATCCATTAGGGAATGACTAACCCCACGGGGCACCATGTTGACTGGATGTCATAACCCGTGCAAACTTGACCTAATTTACTGTGTGTACGAGACACAGTGGAGGCAAGGACAAACAAGTCTAGTTCGGTAGTGACTCACTGACACTTGGAGCCTAGGGCTCGGTACTAACATTGATAAACAGCATGACACACTTTCTTACTATATATGTATATCAAAACCTGTGAACTCACCAACCTTTGTGTTGACACTTTTTCTAACTTGTATTCTCAGGTAACTAGCAGGCTATGGAAGACAGGAATGCACGTAGGGGATCGAGCATAGGACCCACATGCATTTATCTATGTTTTCATCCAAACATTGTTTATTTTGAATATGTATTTTTATCAAACATCGTAGTGTCTGACAATTTCTGATTCCGCTGCATTTGTTTAAACATTTTATTTTCCGCTGCATTATGAAACTACTTATATTTCCGCTGCAAACTATTGTGTTGAACTTTTTATGGCAAACTCTGTGTTTTGTGAACGCATATAGAGGTGTTCTATATGACCTTGAGCTGTGATTCTGGCCACGTCACACCCACGTGGACTGACACCACGTGTGGGAATTTGGGGGTGCGACACTTGACTTCTGAATATCACATACTAATAAATGGGATTCAAATGAGTTTGAATCAATATGTATGGGTATTGGGTGTATTGAAACTAGTTGTATACATGTGAGTTGCAACTAGGTGTGGATAAAGGAAGTCAAGCAACGGATTTCAAAATATGAAGTTTTAATAAGTTGAATATAATTAAGAACATGTGTAGATTAATTTCTACACATAGATTGTTGATAAAAGCCTCAACGAGGTTTGATTGAATATGAAAAGGAAAACAGGTCAAATGAATTAGATTATATAAATAACACAAGTTGTGTGGTCATGTTGTTAAATCCTGTTATATGTGAATATATAATAGGAAAAGGAGGTGAATCTAGTTCTAGAAGGCCTGGGAAAGAGTTGGAGATTGTTGATAACTCTCCAAAGCGAGGTAAGTTACCTAATTGATTGAACTTATAGTTAAAGGACTGGGTGAGTCCACATTACAAGTAATTGTGCATTTAGCATATATACATGATTCGTTGATTTGGTTAATATGAAAATAAATGATTGAGGTCATTGTTGTTGCATGATTCACAAGGTGTGTGAACATGTGGTGATCTACGAATATGTAGATGTTAAATTGGTAATGTGCATGTTTTGATTCACAAGGTGTGTGAACATAAGACTTGCAATTCCAATGTAATTGATTCACAAGGTGTGTGAACAAACGGTGAATTGGTAATATGCATGTTTTGATTCACAAGGTGTGTGAACATAAAACTTGCTATTCCAATGTAATTGATTCACAAGGTGTGTGAACAAATGGTGGATTGGTAATGTGCATGTTTGATTCACAAGGTGTGTGAACATAAGACTTGCAATTCCAATGTAATTGATTCACAAGATGTGTGAACAATAAATGTCTTATAAAGGGATTGACATTTGAAATTCAAGTGTCAAATTATAAATTGTGATTTTTGTGAAAAATGATGCACAAGTGGAGTTTTGTGTATTTATATCCGTGTTATGTTAAAGTATAATGATTATGCATGAATGGGAGATATAATGAGGTTTTGGTTGAAAACGAACCGTTAGTAAATCGTTTTGTATATGGTTGACTATTATTGTCAAATTTATTTGGAACCTCATTAGTGTATCCATTTGGTGTTATGGAATACACTGGGTGAATTGGTTAGGTAATCTTACTTAGTTCTAACGAACTAATGGTGAATTTAAATGTGGTGCTTATAGGTACAAAGGAATCGGGTGAGCGGTGACGGTGATCGGGAATCGAACATGAAGGCTCGTATGATGGTTTTAAACTTTAATAACCAAAAAGTTGTGTAACTTTTGTGTAATAAATGTTTTGTGGAGTATGTAGACATACATAAATTTTGTTTTAACAAATGTTAGTAAATAGTATGTTTACAGGTGCATAAAACACGAAAGTTTTTACTGGGACCTAAACGTAATAATTAAATTTTGGTGTAAATGTCCGGAGGGGACATGCAAGTGACAGGGGTGTCACAGGTTGGTATCAGAGCCAAAGGTTTGAGGGATTTGAGTGCGTCATGAACACTCGGAGTTGATCGATTGCGCTCGTGAGCGTGAATTGGAGTTAAAAAGACAAGAAGACCGTGGGGAAAAACGAAAAATAGAGGGGGACGTGGGGTCCTCTAAAAAGGGGAAATTTGTTCGCCCACTCAAAAAGTTTAGTTCTTTGAAAGAAGCTAAACATTGTTTAAAATGTGGAAAGAAACATAGTGGGCAATGTTATTTTCAGTCAGTGGTGTGCTATAAATGTGGCAAACCGGGGCATCTTGCCTCTCAATGTGCTAGTGCACTTAATCTGTGTTACAACTGTTATAAACCGGGACACCGACGAAGTGAGTGTCCTGAATTGAGGGGAGCAGGTCACGGAGGTACCAGTGGTGGGTCTTTTAAGGCCCAAGGTAGTGGCAAGAAGGTTGAAATACCCCCACCAAAGGGTAGAGCCTTCAAAATTACAGCGGAAGAGGCCAAAGTCACTTCAGACGTGGTGACAGGTACTTTTCATATTAATTCCTTGCATGCTTATATATTATTTGATTTTGGAGCTAGTCGTTCTTTTATATCTGTGAAGTTTGTGAATCATGATTCGTTTGTGCTAGCTAAGCTACCTTATCCGTTAGAGGTAGAAATAGCTGACTCTAAGAGTTTCCTAGTGTATGACATCTATCATAGATGTAAACTCACTATTGATGGTGAGGATTATGAGGTGGATTTGATTCCAATGATATTGGTAGAATTTGATGTTGTGATTGGGATGGATTTGTTGTCTAAATATGGAGCTAACATTGTATGTAACCGAAAGGTTATTCAATTAATATCTCCGGATGGTTATGAAGTATGTATTCAGGGAGAGAAACGAGGTGGAACCATATTGTGTTCTTTAGCTAAAGCTATGAATTACATGAACCATGGGGGTTAGTCATTCTTAGCTTATGTTATTGATGTAAGGAATGAGGTAAAGGAACTTAAT
Source organism: Mikania micrantha (assembly GCA_009363875.1). Taxonomy (NCBI): domain Eukaryota; kingdom Viridiplantae; phylum Streptophyta; class Magnoliopsida; order Asterales; family Asteraceae; genus Mikania; species Mikania micrantha. The sequence goes on from CM018688.1 coordinate 14,250,119, forward strand.
GATGTTCCAGTAATCAGGGATTTTCCTGATGTATTTCCGGATGATTTACCGGGAATTCCTTGTGATAGAGATGTTGAGTTTAAGATTGATCTCATTCCTGGGGCTAAGCCCATAGCTAAAGCTCCATATCGGTTGGCACCATCTGAAATGAAAGAATTAATGATACAGTTGCAAGATCTTTTAGATAAAGGCTTTATCCGTCTGAGTATCTCCCCGTAGGGTGCACCAATTCTTTTTGTTAAAAAGAAAGACGGAAGCCTTAGAATGTGTATTGATTATAGAGAGTTGAATAAAGTGACTGTGAAAAACCGATATCCTCTACCTTGAATTGATGATCTTTTTGATCAGTTGCAAAGAGCGTCGTGGTTTTTTAAATCGATCTTCGCTCGGGTTATCATCAACTCAAGGTTAAAGAGGAAGATATTCCCAAGACTGCTTTCTGTACTCGTTACGGTCATTATGAATTTCTTGTGATGTCGTTTGGGTTGACGAATGCACCGGCCGCGTTCATAGATTTGATGAGTCGGGTGTGCCGCCCAATGTTGGATCGATATGTCATTGTCTTTATCGATGACCTCCTTATTTATTCTAAAAATGAGGGTGATCACGCTTGTCATTTGCGTGAAGTCGTTAAAACTTTGCGTAAGGAGAAACTATATGCCAAATTTTCTAAATGTGCATTTTGGTTGCGTGAAGTTTAGTTTTTGGGACATGTGGTGTGTGCTGATGGCATACTTGTTGATCTTTCGAAAGTTCAAGCGGTGATGAAGTGGAATCCTCCTAAAACTCCTACTGAAATTAGAAGTTTTCTTGGTCTAGCCGGTTACTATCGGCGATTTATACAGGATTTTGCAAGAATTGCATCTCCTTTGACTAAACTGACAAGAAAAGATGTGAAATTTGTTTGGGGTGACGATCAAGAAAAAGCTTTTAATGAACTCAAGTTCAAGTTAACTCAGGCACCGGTATTAACTCTATCAGATGGACCTGATGATTTTGTGGTGTATTCTGATGCATCTTATCTTGGGCTTGGTTGTGTTTATATGTAAAGGGGTAAAGTGATTGCCTGTGCGTAGAGGCAATTGAAAGTTCATGAAGTAAACTATCCTACTCATGATCTAGAATTAGCAGCGGTGGTGTTTGCCTTAAAAATTTGGAGGCATTACTTGTATGGTGTGAAATGTACAATTTACACTGATCACAAGAGCCTGAAATATTTCTTCACACAGAAGGAATTAAATATGAGGCAAAGACGTTGGATAGAGCTACTCAAGGATTATGATTGTGAAATCCTTTATCATCCAGGTAAAGCCAATGTAGTGGCGGATGCCTTGAGTAGGAAAGAAGAACATGAACCCATTCGGGTTACAACAATGAAGATTGTGATTTCCTCTGATTTGGTGGATCAAATTAAAGAAGCTCAAATTGAAGCTTTAAAAGAAGAAAACTGGAAACAAGACCGAATTAAGGGGCAAGCTCATAATCTGAAGGAAGATAGTCGCGGTTTAAAGACAAGATGGGGCAGGGTGTGGATACCTCCCACTTGTTCTTTGAAAACTGATCTGATGGAGGAAGCTCATAAATTAAAATGTTCAATTCATCTGGGAGCCACTAAAATGTATCGAGACCTTCGGATAAATTACTGGTGGCCAGGTATGAAACGAGATATTGTTAAATATGTCGAAAAATGTTTAACTTGTTTGCAAGTAAAGGCTGAACATCAAAAGCCTTATGACAAATTACAGCCTTTGGAGATTCCTATGTGGAAATGGGAACACATCACAATGGACCTAATTACTAAACTCCCGAAAACCCGAAAGGGATATGATACGATTTGGGTCTTTGTGGATCGGTTGACTAAAAGTGCTCATTTTATTCATATTCGTGAATCGTATTCTTCTGAGAAAATGGCTGAAGTGTATGTGAAAGAAATAGTGTCGCGTCACGGGATACCAGTGACGATTGTGTCCGATCGAGACACACGATTCACTTCTCATTTTTGGAAGAATTTTCAAGAGGAATTGGGTACTAAACTGTTGTTGAGCATGGCGTATCATCCTCAGACTGATGGTCAAAGTGAACAGACCATTCAGACACTAGAGGATATGTTACGAGCGTGTATTATTGATTTTGGAGGTAGTTGGGATGACTATCTACCTCTGGCGGAATTTTCGTATAACAACAGTTATCATTCTGGGTTAGGAATGCCCCTATATGAAATGCTATATAGAAGGCGATGTCGTACTCCCGTTTGCTGGGGAGAAGTTGGACCACGAGAGCTTGAAAATAAAGAAATACTGAAAGTTACAAATCAGCGAATTGATCAAATTCGAGCTCACTTGAAAGTTGAAAGCGGCACAAGACCACCAAAAGTCGTATGCAGATAAACGAAGACGACCGATTGAGTTTCAAGTGGGAGACTTTGTACTGTTAAAGGTTTCCCCTTGGAAGGGTGTGATTCGTTTTCGTAAACGAGGGAAATTAAGTCCGCGTTTTATCGGACCATTCAAAATTATAGCTCGGATAGGTAATGTTGCTTATCGCCTTGAGCTACCAGAATAACTGAGTGGTATACATGATACTTTTCATGTGTCATATCTGAGAAAATGTTTGGCGGATGAATCAGCTTATGTTTCAATTGAAGATTTGGAAATTGATGATAAATTAAATTATATTGAAAAGCCAATTGCGATTTTAGATCGAAAAGTCAAATAACTCAGAAACAAATCCTTGAACCAGGTGAAGATTCAATAGAAAAACAGGAAGGGATCTGACGCAACGTGGGAGTCAGAAGACGAGATGAGAAAATTTTATCCTTTTCTTTTTGACGTATAAGCGGTTTCGAGGACGAAACCTTTGTAAGGAGGGGAGATTTGTAACGACCGGTTTTCAATTATCGAATACGTTTGAAATAATTATCAATTGAACGATTGTGGTCATTGTAATTTGAAAATATGCGAGAAATGATAAACATAGGCGAAAACCGTGCGCGAAACGGAGTTACGGATTGTCCGGAATCGCGAAATGAAGAAAATTATAAAGATATTGTGTTTTGGAACTCTTTGCGGTACGCGAAGGCTTCATGATCCCTCTTCGCGGTACGCGAAGATCCCAAAATATCTAAGTTACCTAATTGATTGAACTTGTAGTTAAAGGACTGGGTGAGTCCACACTACAAGTAATTGTGCATTTAGCATATATACATGATTCGTTGATTTGGTTAATATGAAAATAAATGATTGAGGTCATTGTTGTTGCATGATTCACAAGGTGTGTGAACATGTGGTGATCTACGAATGTGTAGATGTTAAATTGGTAATGTGCATGTTTTGATTCACAAGGTGTGTGAACATAAGACTTGCAATTCCAATGTAATTGATTCACAAGGTGTGTGAACAAACGGTGAATTGGTAATATGCATGTTTTGATTCACAAGGTGTGTGAACATAAAACTTGCTATTCCAATGTAATTGATTCACAAGGTGTGTGAACAAATGGTGGATTGGTAATGTGCATGTTCGATTCACAAGGTGTGTGAACATAAGACTTGCAATTCCAATGTAATTGATTCACAAGATGTGTGAACAATAAATGTCCTATAAAGGGATTGACATTTGAAATTCAAGTGTCAAATTATAAACTGTGATTTTTGTGAAAAATGATGCACAAGTGGAGTTTTGTGTATTTATATCCGCGTTATGTTAAAGTATAATGATTGTGCATAAATGGGAGATATAATGAGGTTTTGGTTGAAAACGAACAGTTAGTAAATCGTTTTGTATGTGGTTGACTATTATTGTCAAATTTATTTGGAACCTCATTAGTGTATCCATTTGGTGTTATGGAATACACTGGGTGAATTGGTGAGGTAATCTTACTTAGTTCTAACGAACTAATGATGAATTTAAATGTGGTGCTTATAGGTACAAAGGAATCGGGTGAACAGTGACGATGATCGGGAATCGAACATGAAGGCTCGTATGATGGTTTTAAACTTTAATAACCAAAAAGTTGTGTAACTTTTGTGTATTAAATGTTTTGTGGAGTATGTAGACATACGTAAATTTTGTTTTAACAAATGTTAGTAAATAGTATGTTTACAGGTGCATAAAACACGAAAGTTTTTACTGTGATCTAAACGTAATTATTAAATTTTGGTGTAAATGTCCGGAGGGGACATGCAAGTGACAGGGGTGTCACATAAAGGGGGTAACCATTAGACTAGAAGCCCTTGGTTGATCGGTTTTCTCACTAGAACCGAACCATGGATCGATAACAACTTATGATTATAAAATTAGAGGGGTCAATGATGACGGTTTTAGTAACCCCAAAGGAATGCTTTACAAGATGGAATAGACTTTGGTTTTGCATATGTAGATCCCAACATGCTCATAATCCCAAACAACAATGGCTCGTAATAATATGAATTTCAGGTAAATAATGAGTATGAAATTGGTAGGAGTTAGTAGGGGTGTTCATCAGATCGGATAACGGTCTATTCGGATCGAGCTGTTCGGATTTGAAAATTTTAAGACATTATCTGAAACTCGACCCCATCCGAAATCGAAATTTTTTATCCGATCCGAATCTATCCGAAAAACCCGAATAAAACTTATTTTTCATCCGAATAATCCGAACAACCCGAATAAACCGGGTTTATTCGGAATGAATTCGGATACCCGATCCGAATAAAGAGGATTTTGGATATCCGATATCCGATCCAAATATATCCGAATATTTAATTCAGATCGCTATTTTTGGGTTCTGATACGATTCGGATTTCGGATTTCGGACTTTTAGAACACCCCCTAGGAGTTAGGTCATTTAAATCTATTCTAAACTGACGAAGCAATAGGAAGAAGATAATTGACAGAAAGAGGGATAAAACAACATTAGCAATGGTGTGAAGACAATTATGTTATGAAACATAGAAAACACATCCTAACCTGCTTGTATTTTTGCCCAACCCATCCTGTCACTTTTATTTTTTTAAGGAAAATTTGTCCCTAAAATAATAATCAACCCAAAGGAACCCATAAAGTTTTATTCCAAAACCAAATCAACCCAATTTTAACCACTTGGGTAACGATTGTGAGTAGACTTAAACCCTTAATTTGAAAAGAAGCTTCACCAATACAAATTGGCTAACTATATAGTTATAATCTAGTGGTTACTATATTAAATTTTTTTTTTTTTATAAAATGCATCGTTAAGATTTAGGTCGAGACATATTATTGAATTAAGGTTGGATTATTTACTCAGTTATAAGATTCCTTCTGAATTTGATTTTTTTTATAAAAGACATTGTTCAGATTCATGTCGAGACGTATTATTGAAATAAGGTTGATTATTTACTCAATTATAGGATTCCTCTCGAATTTAGCTAGAACATATGCCTCATTGCGTCAAATGTTGTTACCGATTAAACTATCATCTTATTATATATCAACGCTTCAAACCGTCTAAAAAAACTGTAAATTTAAAGGTTTTTTGTTCATGAGTCATCACTCAACCAGGGCTTTCAAAAAGCTCATAGCTAAATAAGTTCGGTTCGAAAAAAGTTTGTTAAAAACGAGTGAATCCTAAGTCAGGGTTAGTTAAGCTTGATTTTTATTATATATACTAAATATACATACACACACATATACAGGGATCCAAAATGGGTCAAGTTGTCAGGTTGTGGGTTCAACCTAATCCTAACCTTAAATTTTACACCAACCCGTTTGACCTAAAATATGTATATTTACTTTTCATATTCTAATCTAAATAATAAATTATACTCAAAATACATTATATAATCAAAAAACAGTAAACAAAATACATCAAGTTGTGTAAATACATTAGTTTCCAAAATAAAATAAAAATATTATTTAATAAAAATATATTATTCTTCAATCTTGTTTATAATATATGTTTCTTTAAATAAACGGTTCAACCCGCCAGGTTGACCCGAACATAACATGTTTGTGTAATCGGGTTGATGGGTTCGACCTGAAATGGACCAGATCCCGTTTAGTCCAAACCCTAACCCAAAAAAAATTGTGGTAGGTTCGTTTCGTGCACACGCCGTGTCAAAAATTCACGCCCCGATGTATGCGTGTGTGAAGAAAAAAAGGAGCCAACCCGACTCAGATCGTCTTAAAAATTCTTTAGCTCAAGCCAGACTTGACTCAGCTGGGCTTGATTGCAAACCAACCCCCGGGGTCCAGAGGGTCCTGCAGAATACGTAGTATTTACAAGTGTAATATAGGCTTTCAACATATTTAAAAAAAAAACTAGTTTCGATAAAAAAAAAGAAAAGAAAAGAAAAGAAAAGAAAAGAAAGGAAAGAGTCGGCATGCAACTATGAAGGATTCTTGAATGAACCCGATAGCGACCAGAGAGCCTTCTTCAACCCCACTCATGAGTCATGACTCACCCCCACCCCCACCCCCTAACCCCAACCCCAACCCCAACCCCACGGTGTATACTATATATACACGCACACAAATAGGGCCGGTCGACGCTCGCTTCTTGGATAATCAATTCGTTCTTCGCCATCTTCGCTTTCCTAACCCTAAGTTACCTAATCTTTAATTCAAAGATCTCGCCTTTTTCAACCCTCTACATACAGATCACTCAACCTCTGCCCTTTTATTGCTTCATTGTTCGTCAGATTCTGTTAAATCTGTTAATATTGCTCCAATTCAGGTAATCTTCTTCGAATATATGAGTTCCTTCCTCTAGTTTCTGCTATATTTCGGTGATTTTTTGAAAAATAAAAAATAAGTTTTTTTTTTCTTTTTTTCTTTTTTTTTTAAGGTAATTTTAATTCCAGTCCGAAACAGAGTGCCTGCTTTCTGGGTCGTTTCTGTATTCTCCTAAATTAGCCTGCTCAATGCTTATATTTTTGTTTAATTTATTTCAATTTGCATTTAGGGTTACGCAATACTGGGTTTTGGGTTTTGTTGTTCGTAGACAATACTGTATTTTTATGATATAATTTAAGTTTTGAAATGGGTATGTATATTTGTTTAATTTGATGATTCTGATAGTTTTTTTTATCATTAGGTTCAATCTTTAATTTGCTGAAACAGTTTCTGTAATGGTGAGTTTGATCTTCATTACAAGTGTTTCTGATAAACCTACTGTTATTTTTTTTTGGAAAGATTTTTACTTGTTTTCTGGGGTTGTTTTGGATTATCAGGGGAAAGCTTCAGAATTCTTTGTGGATGATCTGCAAAGAAGTTTTTCAAACGGGTTTGATCTGAAACTTAATGACTTCGAAACAGCCGTTGTTGTTGGTAGCAAAACAGTATGATGTTTTACCAATCCAATTCATTATAACATTTCCTGAAAGCTTGTTGGTTCATTTTTAAATAGTTTTCATTTTTGCATTCAGTATGTTATTTGTGGGCCTGATGATCCAACAATAACATCAAGTGGAGTTCGTATTCTCAGCAACTTAACTGGTGAATGGTGAGTTTCTGAGTTGTTTCTATTTTGATTTGATTTGTTTTAACTTGTGTTATTGAGGGTTTCATGCCATTAAATCGTGTTTTTGGCACTTACAGGGTGATACCAACTGTTCTAGGAACAAAACCAGAATCATTCAAGGGCCACTCATGTGTGCTTCTCAACAAAGATAAAATCTTGATCATCGAACACAATTCCAAATCTAATGAATCTGTTTGGTTTCTTGAGGTGGGCTTTCATAACATCCATAAATTATCAAGCTTTATATAATTTTCACTAGTCTTGATCTTGAAATGATAGTATTCTTTAATCATTGTATATTATCAGGTGGACACACAATTCATTCGGGACCAGAAGAAGAAACTCAAAACAGAAGTTGTTGGTTGGAGTAAGGGGGTTATTGGTAATGTTGAGCGGCCCCTGGTGATAAGTGGCCCATCTGGGGTTGGTAAGGGTACCCTAATTAACATGCTAATGAAAGAATTTCCCTCAATGTTTGGATTCTCGGTTAGCCACACAACTCGTGCTCCAAGAGAAAAGGAGCAAAATGGGGTCCATTATCATTTTATCAAGCGTGATGTTATGGAGGAAGATATCAGATCAGGGAAGTTTCTAGAGTTTGCTTCAGTTCATGGAAATCTTTATGGGACTAGCATAGAGTCTGTTGATGTTGTTTCTGATGCTGGAAAGGTCTATTTTGCATAATCTAACTTGTTTTTTGGTATTCTAAATAAACGTAGATGAAATAATGAAAAGTGCATAAATTGTACTTCATAAACAGATTTTGAAGTTTTGAGTCTTGTTTTGTGTAGAGATGCATTCTTGATATCGATGTTCAAGGAGCAAGGTCTGTGAGGGCGAGTTCACTTGAAGCTATTTTCATTTTTGTGTGTCCACCTTCATTTGAGGAGCTTGAGAAGCGCCTTCGTGCAAGGTTTGAATATTATCTTAAACTATGTTTTTAAAACAAGATTGTTTTTTTATGGTCTTCTTCAAGTGACTAAAACTAGTTTCGATATTGTCAACAGAGGGACGGAAACTGAAGAACAAATCCAGAAAAGACTTAGAAATGCTAAGGCTGAGCTTGAACAAGGAAACTCTCCGGATCTTTTTGATCATATATTGGTGAACAGCGATCTTGAAGCTTGTTATAAACGACTTAAGGTGAATATATATTTGAACTGTCCATGGTTTAAATGCTTGTATTATGATTTTATCTGACCAATTATTGTGATTTTGTTGCAGGATATCTTGGGCATTAGTGAATGCATGAGCATTGACCCAACAACCCGTATGTGTATAGAAATTTGCAGTTATAGTTTTAAATTTTTAATTACGTATAGTTTATGCGCATTTAAATGTTCTTATAGAGTGTTACTTTGTTGAATACAGCCTCCAAGGTATTTAATATGCCTGGGAATTTCTCATTGTCCAAAACTAATGAAAAGATCCTCATAAACTATGGTGTTGCTGAACAAAAGTATGTATATGCGTCTTAACACATGTTTTGAAATTTGATTTATGTTTTTAACGGTAATGTTGATGCAAATTTTAACAGTTATGTACGTTTATGCCGTTGATATTGAATAAATTTTTGTTCTCTTGCAGGGTTCTTGATTTATCATCGATGAAAGGAGGCGCACCTGGCCGAACAAGAGGGTTAATTTTTGATCCATGAACGGTTGAAACTTGTAAACACACATCTTCAGTACCTATTCTAGTCATGATTTACCATCTTGTTTCTTGCCTGAAGATATACAAAACAAAGTGACTGTATAGTCAGAAAAATTATTTGATTTGAGGTATATTGAATTATTGATATAGAGTAAGTTATGAGAATCTCAATTTTGAGGAATGAACAATTGGATAGGTGGTGAATCTTGGCCATATATCTTTAATTCTTTATCATGCAAAAAAAATTCAATATTTATTAGTTATTTTTATTACTTTTTGTATGAACTTGTTTTATATATTTTTTATCATTTAACCAATAATAGGGGTAGGCATGAAAACATGATTCTATCAAGCAAGTCAGATGAGATGCATTTATTTGATCAAATCAAATGTTTGCACCAAGATCTTTTTTGTTTGTGGTGTGAGCTGTCATTCTGTAATTGGCCAGTCTTGATGAAAGTTCTGTGGCAATTAGCTGCTTGTTGGTTGCAAGTACCATGACCAGCTTTTGGCAAACATGTGACTGGGAAACAAGAATGGACGGTTCACCAATCACTACACTTGCATAAAATCTTTAATGATTTGTTGCAACATGTAAACATGTGATGACTCTATGGTTAAAAATACAAGATCATGTGCAAGGTCCTCGTTTGGTGTTTTTATGAGATAATAAAAAAAGTTAATAAATCACCAGCAAGTATTGCAAACAAGCACACCTCACTTAGACAAAGTAAGCAAAAACAAAACAAAAAACCAATCAATAATAATTGTTCTTGTCAAGTAACCAAGAACTCCAAATGTTTGAATTTACATATATGACTAAGTAAATTAATTTCAAGGTTTAAGAGATTATAACTTTAGCATAGTTTGGAAATTAAGTAACCTGTATAATTAATAATTGTTAAGTTATATTACATAAAAAAGGAGATTTGATTCATCTGAAAATTGGTTAAAAGATAAAAATATGTTGCAAGGTTTCTTGAACAATAAAAGAAGCTCAAACAAGGATTTGTGCACCCACCATAAAAAATTGACTAGCGCATTTGCTATGCCACTTGTGACCCAGAAAGTGAGAAATGGTGAGTAATAAATAACATATATTTCATGCATAAATTGTGTTAGCAATTTTAGCAACCATGGACAAATAGATAACATATTCAAATTTCTGAATATAAAATAAAGTCTACTTTTCCTTCACGTCAATTGCAGGTTCCCAAAATTGTAACTGTTGGCGTAAATAAAAAAGCTATCACAAGATCTTAATGATTGGTAAAAAATAAAAATTGAACAGCTTGTCTAAGGATCAGCAATGGTAACTTCAACCTCAACACCTGGTTCAATAGTGATTGAGGTGATTTGCTTCACAACATCTGGTGAGCTGAAAAGATCAATAACCCGTTTGTGCACACGAAGCTCAAATCTGTCCCATGTGTTTGTTCCTACAAAATTATGCATGAAATATTGACTATCCCACTTATTTAAATTTGTACTTTGGCATAGAACAAATCAAAACAAAAAGATCCAATCTGGTTAACATCTACAAGGAAGGATAGACATACACGTTAAATAATAAATACCTTCACCACAAGGAGACTTCCTAGTAGTGATGTGAAGAACCTTGGTTGGAATTCTAACAGGTCCTTTGACTCTCAGTTTCTTGTCTTTAGCCCCACGAATCAAATCCGAACATACTGTAATTTAGAACAAACAAAGCAAATCATCAAAATTCTGAAAACAGTAAGGTTAAGCGCAACGTTACAAAAACAAGACCTATATTGTATAATATCTGAATCCTACATCTTGATATCCATTCAAAGAACAGCGATCAACATTTTAACGTAAATAAACGATTGTGATACACAAAATGGCATCCTTAGTAGTTAAAATGTTAAATAATACAAGACAAATGAGATATACAGTCACCACTTCATAATTAAGGGTGTGAATTTTTAAGACGCCCTAATAACACAACATAGAGCTAACACAATGTGGTGCAAGCATATAATGTATATATGTGTGGGCTCTTAAGGGGCAAAAGTAAAAGTGCACTAATCTTAACGTTATTTTAATTATTTGTGAAAATAACGCTAAAATCATTGGGATGATCAACTTCAAACGATAACTTTGAGCCGGGGACTCTTTCAGAGCAGCCTCTCTATCTCAATTGGGATAGGGGTAAGGTTTGAATCTATCCTTCCCCCGCCGCCGTTGTTGTAGAGCTAACACAAAATTCACAAGTTCTGGATTTAGCCTAAATAGGCCGTGATCACGCTTAGCCAAGAGAGGCAGGTTTGTGTTAACCTGGTGGTGGGTTCAAAGGTTGGCCTATTTATTTTTATAACTGCCTTTCAAACTAAGTTATTATCTCATAACTTAAACTAGTTGTGCCAAATCTAAAAGTTAAAACATGTCAGCTTTTATAATATTGTCACAAATGGCTTATATATATTTGCATCTTTTTGTTGAGATTTAATCAAGTAATAATATACAAAAAAGTAAAACAAAATTTTTGGAGGCTGTATACTTATACAGGTCATGCTCAAGTCGCACATCAGGTTCATGTGTACGACAGCCAGCCCCTAACGACTCGTTTTGCCAACCTAATCACCATATACACATTTTGTTAATTGTTGTCGCACTTTCCCAAGCACAATTTGTGATATACTGATACCAATGATAGATAACATGGAACAAATTATTATACAATGCACCAACTCAGGCAACTACTTAAAGCATCAAGTCACCAGGATGTTACATTAGAACATAAAATAATAAACACACACAAATAAATAAATAAATAAACCATACAGTTCAAAACAATGACCAATTTAACCTATGTAGTTAAAACAACAGGGATAGCCAAATCAGATGTTAAAATCTCGAATGCAAATATAACTATAAAAGCAAAGTTTAAAAAAGATTAAAAAAAACCTTTTTCAAGGTTCTTAACATTCTTGGAGGAGAGAGTAATTCTGATTTTGTGAATCTGTTCTTGGGGCTCTTCCTGCCCAAGCTTTGTAGGCTTCATTGCAGCATACGCCATTTTTTAGCCCCTGTATACCAAAAAAACGGTAATCTTTGTTAATCAATGCTTAAGTCTTTACATCCTCATCGATTCCAAATTCAAAGATCAAAATCTGATCCTAAACTATATAGAATTCTAAAAAAATAGCAAATGCACTAAAACCATGTCATGTTACTGATTCTATGCACAGTGTGAGCGTAACATGATCAGTCAACAACAGGGAGACAAATAGGCAATAATGCTGTTAGTTTATCACATAATTAACATTAAAATGGTAAGAAATTAGCATGCAAAAGAAAATATAAAGCTCCTATAATGTAAAGAGCACGGCCAATGAGATCAAATAACAAATGACTGACAATCATTTTACACAAGCATTTCGCTGATCTGATAGAAATTGGTGAATACAGAACGAACGGATTAAGAGAATACGTGAATTACGCAATCGTAAATTTGATACAGAGATGAATTTCAGATTACTCCAACAAATTACAACGCTTGGTGTTCGCAGCTTTGCCCTGTGATGATGCTCCGATGAAACCCTAGTTCTGATTATAGCGAAAGATGAAGCTCGTGGCCCATGTAAATATGGGCTCGTCAAATTGAAATGTTATTTTGACCCAAGCGGCCAAGCCCCAAGTCTTTCATAAGTACTTGTTTTAAAAATGTTATTTGGAAACAATGACGTTATCAAATTGGACATTAAACCAGATGTTTTATCGATTTATTGGTCGAACCAAATTTAAAAAAAGGATAACATCATAAATACCTAAAAAAATATTCAAAATTATATAATTAAAAAAATATTTAAACAACAATAATTAATGTATAAACAAACATATTTATGCTTGAAAAATATATGTTATGGTTTATCTTTTGAATTTTTGAATGAAAAAAACTCGGCTCGCCAGTTCAATCGTTCTGACCGATTCAACTGAGGGTGGTCCACATGTATCAAATTGAACCAATTTTATCACCGATTTATGTTCCGACTTATCAGTTCGTTCGCGAAAATACTGATTGGAACACAAGATTTTTTTAGCATTTAGTAAAATGTTGCGCCAGTGTAAAAGAAAAAAGAAGGTAAAAAAATATTGTAAACGAATGAAAAAAAATATTATGATAAATGGGTTGAAAGAAACAACGGTTCATCGTTTTGAATACAAGATTTTTTGCATCTTGAACAAATATCATCAACTGTCAAATACCACTTTCTCTAGAAGGAAAGAGAAATTGAAGTAGTCTTTTATTTTAAAATTTTATTTTTATCGTTTGTTTAAGGTGGAAAATTTGGAATGATAATTTTGAAAGGGATACTTTATTTGCCTTCTAAAGTACTTTTTTTTTTGTGTGTGTTCAACACGACACAAAATCTTGAAGAAGCTGAAACCACTTTAAAATAAAATGGCACCTCTCCATTTAGAGTGTATATTATGTTGATCTACAAAGAAAAGGAAGCTCGTGCTACTACAAGGCCTCTAAACTCCTCTCTTGGGAGTTGCCCAAGAGGAGGAGCTAGCCTTGGCTTTCATATGTCTTTGGTGTGACTTCCTAATGAGAATTTTCTTTTTCTCTTTGCTGAAATCGTCATTTTTTATATGAAAAAATAAACAAAAAGAAAAGAGGTTGTTTATCGTCATAATAGGGCCGTGTGACACAATCTTGTTTCTTTCTCCCTTTATATATGTTGATCTGAAACACCACAAAACTGACTTCATTGGTCATGAAACTATATGCATGGTCTGAAACATCACAAAAACTGACTTCATTGGACATGAAACCATATATAGTGAACTAATGAGACTCAAAAGTTAGATAAGTCTCGTTTGTTTCCTCTTTATCCTTTCCCGACCTAATTCTTCCTTGGAAATGATGTTAAACATGTAACGCAAATTTAGGAAGAAAAGAAGAATCAAACTTGAAAACTGTCTAGAGATAGTTATCTTCAACCTGCGTATCTCCAAGATTGGATTGATCGATCTAATTATGGTTTATTCGAAAAACACTAAGAATCTCATAATTGTTCTTCCATTAGAATTAAATTTTATCATTTCAAATATTTGAATGAACCACAAATAGTTTGATCTGATAATGTGATCCATGACTTTCAATTCATCCTGTGTAAAATTCGTTTTCGTTTTCTGTGATATATTATAGAAATATCAACAGTATTTTTGAAGTGTATAAGCTTTGTTTCATATTATTGTTAAAATTAAGTCATAACTAAATCCTAGACCATTACGTTCATGCGTCTTTTTTTGTCTTATGATATTTTTTATATCAAGTTTATGACATGTTTTTCGTTTTGGCACAAAGTCATGTGTCAATGATAACTTATACAATGCTATAGATTTAATTGTATAGCTTAAATATGAGCGACAAAACCGAATTTTTTTTTAAAGTAGGTGGTATTACATGGGATCTTGTGAAACTAGGTGGTTTTAGAACTTGTTTGTGAAAATGGGTATTCCGCTACCTCTACCAGCGGAATAGGGTGATGTGTCTTCCAAGCTGGCAATTAAATCGAAAGTGTGCGCCACATGGACCTCAATTCCGCTACCTCAAGTAGCGGAATCACTTAATCAACTTTAATCGTGTATTACTATTCCGGTCGTCTGAGTAGCGGATTCCATTTTCACATGAATTTTTTTTTTTAACATATTAACCTATTTCTCTATTAAGAGTAGCGGAATACACACACACATGAATTTTTTTTTTTAACATATTAACCTATTCCTCTAGTAAGAGTAGCAGAATACACACACACAATTTTTTTTTTGAACAGCGAATACACGTACACTGGTACACACCCATTCAGCTTTATTTCAATGGCAGTGTATGCATGTGATGCTAGAGTTATTATATTTTGGCATCATATTGCAGGTTTATTGCATGCATGACATGTAAATTTAAATTATGTCAGAATTTGATCATATGGGTAGGTAATGTATTTAACTTCATGATCATCTCAATATGTATTTAAGAAACAGCATCGGCAAACATTTATTCAAACATACCATCTAAAATATTTCCATATACTTCATATTTTCAATTTCCATCTACTTCATATTTTGATTTGAATTTCTATAACTAAAAATGAGTTACGATTTGCATCCGGGTCCAATGGTGGATGATGTTTTGTTCCTTAAAGATTCACATCGGGCTCGCGATATATTTAATAACAGGGAGGTTCCTAAGTTGGTTTTTAGGCGTGCTGATCAAAAGTTTTTTTCTTTTCTTAGCAGCAACCCTATTACAGACAATGTTAAACGTTACATTGACATTGCTGGTTTTGGTGGGGTGATTGATTCTGGATACCGTAACCTCGATCATGGCTTACTGGAAGCACTGATTGAAAGATGGCGTCCAGAAACACACACATTTCATTTGCCAATCGGTGAAGTGACGGTAACCCTAGAAGACATTAATGTTCTCTGGGGTTTCCCTATAGAAGGAGAAGTTGTTTCTGGCTGTGAACAACTGTCTTCCCTTGCTGATCGTATTGTTAGATGTCACACCTTGCTAGGTTTGACGCCTAATGAAAATGATTTAAAAGGAAATACTATAAAATTAACAGCCATTTTTAAGCATTTAAATAATAATTTTTCTGAAAATGCTTCAGATTTTGAGTGCATGCAACGTGCACGATGTATAATACTTTACTTGTGCGGTGGCACATTTTTTTCTGATTCTTCTAATAATATAGTATCACTTTCTATTTTAAATAATTTAGAAGACTTAACTGCGTGTGGTCACCTAAGTTGGGGGAGTGCCGTTTTAGCGATGTTGTATAGGAACCTTTGTAAAGCAGCATCGAACAATTCCACCAACATTGGCGGACCACTGTACATATTGCAGTTGTGGGCATGGAGTAGAATTACTACTCTTGCAACACCAACCTCCGTATTATACTCTTGTAAAGCTGTTGTATTATCGACACCACCAGCATAAGAACTGGAAAAACCTCGCAGGAGGTCCATACAACTACTATGTTGAGATAGAATAAATGATTGCCAGTTAACTTTTATATGAGCCATAAAGTTAACTACATTTTCTGATAGAAAATAAAGCATGTTCATGCTTTCTTCCCCAACTAAGAAAGAACTTTCACTAAATCCTTGAAAAGAGTAATAGAGTAACAAATTCACTTGTGAATTTTGTCTAACAATTTGAACATGGTTACAGACTTCATCAACTAATTGTTGATAGGTAATTCTGTATCTAATTATAAACGAGGTTGTGAGAGTTGCTTCATCATAATCAACAACTCCGTTTACGTATGAGGTTTCACCATTCCAGTATAATTTAACAAGAAATGGTTGAAAAGAAGACATCGTTTTATCATTGAAAATGATAGAACACAAATGATATTTAGAGTAATATTACTTTGGTGAAATATTTGATGTTATATGATGTGTTTATGACCATATATATAGGCAATAAGAGCATCAAAAAACACATAAAATATAAAGTGTTTAGAATTTTTATTTCAATTTTAAAAGTAAAATATATAAATATACACACTTCATAAATTATTAGTTTGATGTCAATTAAAAAATATAAAAATATGTGATAGATTATTTTAATTGTGTAAAATAATGTTGGTAGGTGGGAGTATTTCCTCAAAAATTCATAATGTTGGTAGGTGGGGGTATCCTCTAGTTGTGCAAAAAACGTGGGAACATTTTCTTTTTCAGGGTTTCATTGAAAAAGTGAAATTTTGGTAGGTAAGAGTAATAGATAAATACCACGTTTAGAAGATGGGTGTGTATTCCGCTACTCACATAACCGGAATAGAGTTATGCATGTATGCATGTGTATTCGCTGTTCAAAAAAAAAATGGTAACCGGAATCATGTTATGCATGTATGTGTATTCGCAGTTAAAAAAAAAAATTAATGTGTGTGTATATTCCGCTACTCACACTAGAGGAATAGGTAAAAGAAAATTCATGTGTGTGTATTCCGCTACTTAGAATAGAGGAATATGTTAAGTAGGTTAAAAAAAAAAATTCATGTGTGTGTGTATTCCGCTACTTAGAATAGAGGAATAGGTTAAGTAGGTTAAATAAACGGATTAAAATTGATTAAGGGATTCCGCTACTTGAGGTAGCGGAATTGAGTCCATGTGGCGCCCTCTATCGCTTTAATTGCCATGTTGGAAGACACATCACCCTATTCCGCTGGTAGAGGTAGCGGAATACCCATTTTCACAAACAACTTTCAAAACCACCTAGTTTCACAAGATCCCATGTAATACCACCTACTTTAAAAAAAATTCGACAAAACCACATAGTTACTTAGAACCCAAGTAAGATACACCATTTAATACTATAGACGTATAGTTATTTGTATTCGCCACTGCTTGTTTCTCTCAAAATTATACACATTCATGATTGTTCCTAATCAAATTTTAAGTTTTATATTTGGTTGAAAAGTTCATATTAAACCACCAAATTATTTCAATTTAAAATCAATACACGACTCTCATATTACCCAAAAAAATCCATGAATTTCTTACATTATCATCAAGCTAAAAAATTTATATTAGATTGTAATCACTCGGGCCTCGAAACCTTTACTTAATCAAACAAGATCAGTGCACGTATAATGGCTTAGAAAAAGCACATCAGAGAAGGTTATATGATAGAACAAATGTCACGATTCACTAAATTTGTTTTTAATTCGTGACATTTTCTTGGGTGTTGGTGTAGCCTCTTGAAATGCAGACGGGCAGAGCCCGTTAATGCTACATAAACCGCAAGAAGGTCTAAGAGGGGTGCATATGGTTTGTCCAAACCCCACCAAAAGAGGGTTAATCGGGGCCCATTCTTCTTTAGGAAGCCACTTTTGCAACGCCTCTCTTGTCTGCTCTGGTGTTTTGGTCTGTGTGACCCAACCAAGCCGGTTAGATATACGGTGCACATGAGTATCTACACATATGCCTTCAACATTGTTCCATGCTACATGCATCACCAGATGAGCCATCTTGGGACCAATACCTGGAGGTCAAACCACATTTAATCACAAAATTTTGCCACAAAAAGTAGGGGCGGCCCTGAGAATTCAGGTGCTCCGGACGTACTGAGAAAAAAAGGCCCTAGTGAATTATTAAATTTGTTTTTTCGGTTTTGTATTTGGACATATAAGTAATATATATATATATATACTTTAAAAGCGATTTTTAAAATTTTTGTGCCCTTGCAATAAATGAGCCCTGGACAGGGGTCGGGTTTGCCCCTCCCCAGGGCCTCCCATGACAAAAAGTCAACCTGACCCGACCCATTCTGGTAGGTACAAAATTTGGGAAAATTCCCGAAGTATCCATTTGACCAGATTATTTCGCCCTGGACGGAGGTCGGCGTCTATAAATATTTTTTTATTTTTATTTTAACATGATTTTTTTTATTTTCATTTTAACATGATTTTTTTTATTTGAATTTTCTTGTATACAGGCGGCGCCCATATACGTACGGGCGACATTTGTATGGATGGCGTCCACATATGTATGAGGTGGGAGCCTGTAAAGAACAAACGACATTTAGTGATTTGCTGGTTACATGGGCGCCGCCAATATATGCAGGGACGCCGATGCTTGTATAGAAAATGGTCATTTTATGACATTAAAAAGTTATATGAGCATTTAAAGAAAGTTTCTGGTCAAATGGATGTTTTGGGAATTTTCACACATGTTAAGGCCCATTTTGTCATCTCTGCATGCAAGAAGAGCTGCCCATGATAACTCTTTTCAAAATAACCAATTTTGACCCGACCCGGTTGTTTAGCTACCTGGAAGCGACAGCAACCCCTCTAGAGTGCTAGGAATATCTCCATGGTAGTTTGAAATGGATATTCTTGCAATTCTCTTCATGTAGGAGGCTTTTCTTGTGTAAAATCCAACCGGGTAAATCAAATCCTTTATCGTTGATTCTTCGGCATCATCGATTGTTTCTGGTTTGAGAAGGTTCTTGTCATGGAGCCGTTGTACGGCTCCATGGTTAATATGATCTTTGGTTTGGCTCGACAAAAGTGAAGATATTAAAACAGCAAATCTTCTTTCTTGAGGAGTAAGAGTCTTAACAGCTTCCTCACATCCCTTAAAGAAGACAGGTGGATCTTCCAAAGATCTCATTTCACGGATTCCTTCTAGAACTTTGACCCAATTGGATGGTGGGTTGACCCGAGATTTATCGTTATCATTGGAGACGGGTTTAAATTTTGTCTGGGTTGGGGTTTTTGATGCAAATTCTTCAATGTCAGGTGGGCTGGTTAATTTCTGGTCTTGAGGCTCTAGTTTTACAGTTTTTTGTGTAATGAATTGAGGCTTTCTTGGTCTCTTTTTTGTAGCAACAACATGGGTATCTGGTTCGGACTTTGGGTTGTGGTCTGAAGATGCCATTTCTGCTTTGACAGATGCTGCTTGGGTGTGCAATCTCTTGGTGAGTTTGGCTTGTGACAAAGCTAGAGGAAGAAGTGTGTAGTTTCTGTGAAGAATGTTGTCCTTTAGAGTAAAAATAATAATTAAGAAGTTAATATAATTAGTGTTAGAGTGTTACAATTTTCAACCAATTTTATGTCATAATATTATCTATTTTCAACCCAAAATGCAATAATTGTTACCCAAATCTATCCATTATCTTTATATGGGCCAAGATTTATAGATCTAATCAACTAAATAGTGGTTTGCTAATTAGTTTAGGTAGTAAGCCTAACTTTTGTTATCTTTTCTTGTTAGAGTGAAATAATCAAAACCCTATTTTGACTTTTTACAAAAAGTCACAATGATATTTTAATCAATTCATCTTAACAAAAAAGTTATTAAAAACTAATCTTAATACCTAAAGTAGTTGGAAAATTGAAAGCATAAAACTTAAAGCTATTAATTTAAACTCTTTACAAATCACATACTTCATCTGTGTAATTAACAAAAAAGAAAGTCATCCTTCACGCATAATATGCTCCATTTGCGGTGCACATATATAATGTACTAGGTTAAATCCCGTGTGTTACACGGGTTGAATAAATAAAATGTTATATAATTTACAATAAAAAAGTTATGTCTTAAAAAAGCACATTTATTGCAATAGTTAAATGAACATATGTATTACATAAGTTCAATAAATACAATTTAAATTGTTAATACTTAGAGTCACTAAAATAAATAATTAAAAAAATAAACTTTAAAGTGACAATAGCAAATTTTGTTAAGTTAATTCTTAAATATATTGTATTTAACTATGTATTAACGTTTATATGTTAGCAATATTAATTCTATTAAAATATATATTATCCTATAAATATTTTTGTTATCGTAGTTCAATGAACTTGAATTGCGATTAAATTTAATACATAGAAAAAACTAAGAATGAATATTTGGATTTTTTTAAGAAAATAAATTAATATATTAATTGGTCAAATTTGTTAATTAACACTAATAATAAAGAATTATTAACAAATGAATTAATTCTCCAAATTAAAGGCGGGAAAATGAATCAAAACATGACTCATAGCATGACATGTGGCAAATAAAACTTTTATTTATTATATAAGATAGATATATATGTGGGCCCTCAATGGGCCAAAGTAAAATTGCACTAATTTTAACGTTATTTTACTTATTTTGTGAAAACAACGTTAAAAATGTTGGGATGATCAAATTTAAACGAAAACTTTGAGCCGAAGACTCCTTCGGAGCAACCTCTCTATCCCAACTAGGATAGGGGTAAGGTTTGTGTCTATCATTCACCCAGACCCTACTGAAAAGTGAGAATATACTGTGTAAATTTGTTTGTTTGTTTATCCTTCACGCATAAAGATAGAAAATAAACTCAAGGTTCCTAAACTCCAAAGCAACACATTTTTATTCACATTGATAAACAATTATATCAAAATTAATGACATATAAATGTAGACATGTTATCTCAAAAACTTGCTATAATTTGATAAATTGTATCTTTAATTTTAGAACATGCTCTTGCTATGTAACTTGCACTGTAATAAAAGATGAAGTTGACTGCTTTCCTGAACTCAAAATCTATCCTACCGGACCCAAAGGTTTAGTTTACAATAACAGCTTTAAAACTTTAAAAATAAATAAAAAAGAAAAAATAACATATGAAGGATGAACTCATCATTATTGTACTCAATATATTTCATCATTAACAAAGTTAAGATAGAGTTTAAGGTGGGTAAGAAATAGAGAACAACTCATTATGTTTGATCACTACTAGAAAAAGTCATTTTTTCCGACAAAAATTTGCTACGCAATTTTTTTTGTCACAAATTGCTACCCAATTGTGACAAAAAACCGACGAAATATATGAAAGTAAACAAAGCCTAAGTTTTGTCACAATTGCGTCAGAAATTGCTACAAATTTCCGACAAAAAAAAATCAATTTAATTAAAAAAATATTTCGTCACAAATGTGTCGCAACTTGCTACGAATTTCCGACACAAATAAATTAAATTTAATTAATAAAATATTTTGTCGCAAATGTGTAGCAAGTTGCTACGAATTTCCGACAAAAAAAAAAGTTAACTTAATTAATTATATATTTTGTCACAAATGCGTCACAAATTACTACAAATTTCCGACGAAAAAAAATTATTGTATTTAAAAAAATAGGCCGTCGCAAATGTGTCGCAACTTGCTACGAATTTCCGACACAAATAAATTCAATTTAAGTAATAAAATATTTTGTTATAAATGTGTAGCAAGTTGCTACGAATTTCCGACAAAAAAAATTAAATTTAATTAATTATATATTTTGTCACAATTGCATCACAAAGTGCAACAAATTTCCGACGAAAAAAATCAGTTTAGTTAGAAAAATATTTCGTCGCAAATGTGTCGCAATTTGCTACGAATTTCTGACACAAATAAATTCAATTTTAGTTATAAAATTTTTTGTCGCAAATGTGTGGCAAGTTGCTACAAATTTCCAACGAAAAAAATTAAATTTAATTAATTATATATTTTGTCACAATTGCGTCACAAATTGCTACAAATTTCCGACGAAAAAAAATATTTCGTCACAAATGTGTCGCATCTTGTTACGAATTTCCGACATAAGTAAAATATTTTTTCGCAAATATGTCACAAGTTGTTTCAAATTCTGACACACAAAAATTAATTTATTTAATAAAATATTTCGTCGCAAGTATGTCGCAACTTGCAACGAATTTTCGACAAAACAAACTTGATTTGATTTATAGAATATTTGGTCGTAAATGTATCGCAACTTTATACAAATTTTCGACACAACAAAATTTAACTTAATTAGTAGCATAACCAATTAAGTTTCAAATTACAGATAACTTTCTGATTTCAACTTTCTGTGTTAATGCTCGTTTCCATCGCTATGTTCACGAAAACTAGAGGGAGAAGTGTTTTATTTATGGTCTTTTGTAAACATACATACACACATACATACATACATGCATACTTACCAACATACATGCATACATACATATATAATAATATTTTGCAAAAATTCACTGTTCGTAATTTGTTTTTGTATATATAGATAATAATATTAGATCTTGCATGTTTCTACTGTTTAAACAAATTTTCTATTCGAATATATTTTTTTTATAAATAATATAACCTTAAACTTGAAACCCTAGATTTATGGAAACATTTCCTTGCCTCCATCTTCCAAGTTAGGGCTGACAAATTTAGACACGAACATGTTAACAAGACACAACACGAAATTAATAGGTTCGCGTTTAACCTTAACAGGTCGACACGTTTTGACAGTACATAAATTAAGCCTAACAATACTCAATAACCAAATTCATAAAGATAAGTAGAATTGTACAAACCGGTTTTTATTACCAAACCGGTTCAGTTTGGGTATAGTGTAGGTGAAATTGGTTTGGGGTGAAACCGGTTCGGGGGATCAAAAACCAAACCTTTGGGAACCGGTTATTGTTATGTGAAACCGGTTTGTATTTTTTGCGTTTTAAGAGCGTCTTTTGCGTTTGATAAATGTGTGATTGAACCTAAACAACCACTACGTATCTATAGTAAACATGTGGGGGCTAAAAATGCAAAAAAAACAAAAAAAGGTCAAAAAATCCTTCCAACAGCTCTTTTTTTCGAAAAAAAACTATCGGAACAAAAATAGCCGTTGAAACCGGTTCCTAAACATGTCTGGTCGGTTCGGTTCCAAACTTGTTTCAACGGTAAAAAACCCAAACCTATTATATATGACAAAAAAATATAATTGTAACAATAAACGTGACTCGTGCGAGTTGTTACAATGTCAAATAATAATTGTAACAATAAACGTGACTAGTTATATATGACAAAAAAATATATTTCAAACATGGTGATTATAATTTTTTGACTAGTTACAATGTCAAATAATAATTGTAACAATAAACGTGACTCGTGCGAGTTGTTACGCGACCGATCCGTTGTTTGCAAGTGAAACACACTTAGGGTTTTTTCATTCTCTTAAAAAACCCTAGGTATAAATAGAAACCAAAGACTTGTGCCCCCTTCATTCAGCCGTAACACACACCAGTGTGTGTGTTTTGTTTGAAAGACCACAGAAGGAGAAGAAAGGAGAGCTCCGGTCACCATTCCCGGCTCACCTCAGGCCACCTCCGGCCACCTCCATCTCTCACAGGTGAAGCTACACTAGCCGTCGCTCCTCCCCTTCGTCACCTAGCCCTAAGACAACAAATCAGCTATTCTTCGTTCAACGATTGCCTAAGTTCACTGTCGAAGAACCCTAAATTTGTGCTGCAAGCTATTTCAATCGTTGATTCTCGTAGCATTACTCTAATAGCGAACCAGGTAATCGATTTATCATGTCACATTCTCTTTTGTGACCTTAGAATTGTTTGATGTTGTTCATTTAGGATCTCTTTCGGCAATATATTTACCTTATTCAACAAATTTTTGCATTGTTTGATTCATAAGGGTTAGGTCTTTTGCCCATATCAGTTATCGCGATAGATTCACTTTATCCGCATACATCATACTTCCTGTTATCGTCCGCTTCGCTGAACCCTAACGAAACCGATTTGCTTTTTACAAAAATTATGGCACATAGGGCATTAAGATATATTGAAGCTGATGGTTGGGAACGCTCTGATTATATAATCATATGTGAATCATGCTTAAGGCGACAATCCTTACATTCGAATGGTAATCTATCAATTCTTTCTTTTTTTTATTAGCAATTAGCATAGGCTGATAGGCCATATGAATTTATAGTCTTGATCTAAGTTTTTCCTATCTTTTTTTAATCGTTAATTTTTGATGTGTTATCACAATATCACTGTGTGTTTGATGCTTGTTGTATGCTATCATGCCATAGTAAGTTTAACTTTATGCAAATAAAAGAAAATTATGGTGCAGAGTGCAAAGAGTTATGTTAACAGGGAATACTATGCAGAGGAACATGATCGAATGGTATGTTAGTTTGCAATTTATGGCTACGCTTTTGATGAGATACCTGCTAGTTTTTTTTTTGTTGTAAATTTATTTAAGTATATTTTTTGATATGAGATGGGCATGATTCACATTCTTGAATTCACACTTGAAGACCTTTTCTTCATCTCTATTTTGGTGTTACTGCAGTAGCTTTAAATTTTTAAAAGAAGGCTACTATACTTTGTTATTTTGGTTGATTCTATCTAACTTTCCCATTTCACAATGTGTTGAGATAATACCATTTTATTGTTCTGTGTGGTACATTGATGTTGTCCATGTATGTTTGTTTTATGTCTTTTGCCACAGTGTTTGGTGGATTAAATATTGTCTGTGCATATATACATTTCTAATTTGAGGTTAAGTGTTTATTTTGATATAAACATTTTAATCAATGCTTTGGTTTAGGGTTTATGTGCTTCAGCTCTTGAAAATTGGGATTTCTTCAGGGAAGTTGTTTTATTCGAATTGTATGATAGCTAACATTTTAGATTTGTTGTTTGAACATTTGATGAAACCATGTGTTGTTGTTCTTATCAGGTTACCAAAGCTAAAACATGTGCACTGAAGGATAGTCTTTGCAGAGGCAACCATTGATACGTAAGATTTACTCTTATTAATGCTCAATTTGTGAACACTAGCAAAACAATAATGATAATCAATTATAAGAAAATACATTATTCCATCTCTGGATTACGAAATTAGTTGACAGAGTCATTTTTCTAAACAAACAATTTTTGTCTTTCAGAATGGTTATGGAGTATAGTACTACATCTTCCTTTGAAAATTGATATGGCTGCTTTACTAAAATCAAAGTCTATTTTAAATAAAGGCATCCGATGTCTTATAGTTTACCTGCTAACATATTTATTGATTTCTATTTATAATAAATTGTTTATGTGTTTTTACACTTGGTGGATTTGGGTGGATTTTAACTTTTCTGCTATCATTGATTATTTTTAGCACATTTGATTTTACAAGATAATAAATAGAACAAGGTATATCACTAGCACGTTGATTGGGTTTTGAGTTAAATAAACATGATGATGAAAAGAATGATAAAGGAAGATATCAAACTTTGTGATCTTAAAAGAATCATTTAGTATTTTTTTTGGTGCCCATTTTGTTCCTTATGAATACACCCAATTTAAAAAGTATTTGTTCATGAAATGATGGTTGACATCTATAGTTTCCAAACTGCTTTGTTAGACATGATTGTATAGGGTTGTCCTTTTAGTTGTTCCTTTTGAACGTTGTCTTTTGAAGGGCTGAAAGGAAACATAGGGCAACATCAATAGCCAACAAAGAAGAAGATAAAATTAGCAGCTATTGCTTCAATATATGTTGGGTAAGTATTATGTGGCTCTGCATCTTTTTTTTATCTGCACCAAGGGACTAGAATGCTTTTAGTATTTCTGATTTTGGCCACTGTGTCTGTTCATTTATTGCTTTGACTAATTTGTTGTTTGTCACAAACAATATTATGATAAGCGATTTCCATAACTATTATCCTTTTACCTGTAACTCTGTAAGGAAGTAAAACAGATGTGTGCGATGTTATTTACAGAAGGCATAAATCTCGACAATAGCATCTTTTTTGCAGTCAAGAAGTTTAGAGCGCCGCAACGCGCGCGTGATTAACACTAGTTGTAATAATATATAACATGAATGCTTTTGTCATCCAATTGATGTAGTTTTTCTTTTTGTTGTGAATGAATCAGTTGGAAGATAACTTCAAGAAACTTTATGGAGAAGGCACTGAAAATGATCTCCCATTTGCTAAAGACAATGATTATTTATTTGAAGATTGGTTTAGTATTGGTTATAATCTGAATAGGAGTTTGGAGACTTATGGATCTTACTTGATTGTGTTTAAATTTAATTTGCAAAACATGTTTTGTATTTGGCTTTGTTTACTTTTTTAAAACATGCTTATGTATTTATTTGCAATGGTTTTAGCAGAAAACATTTTATGGGTGAATTTAGTTTCTTTGTATAAAAAAAAGATTTTCCTTTTGGATTGCGTCGCAAAAAAAGGAAATGTTTCGTCGGAATTGCGTCGCAAAATTTGTAATGTTTCGTCGGATTTGTGTTGCAATTTTCAGAAATATTCTGTCGGAATTTCGTCGCAAATTTTTGTCGGAATTGTGTCGCAAATGGTTTTGTCGGAATTGTGTCGCACTCAGTTTTGTCGGAATTGTGTCGCAAAGTGTTTTTGTCTGAATTTTGTCGCAACGATTTGCGTCGGAATTGCGTCGCGAATGTTAAATACAAATATTATAGTAAATATAATTAATATAAATATGCGTCGGAACTTGGTCGGAACTTCCGATGTTTTTTTTTCGTCGCAAATTTGTCACATTTTTTGTCAGAATTCCGTTGGAACTGCATTTCCGACCAAGGGTTTTCCTACAACCTATTTTTGTCGCAAATCCGTCGGAAATCGTATTTTGCAACCCATTTCCGACGCAAATTTGCGTCGGAATTACATTTTTTTTCTAGTAGTGGATTAACCGACCAACACAACACTCTTAACGTTATTATCACAATAATTACGTAAAATAATTTTAAAATTAATGCAATTTTAAAAAGCTGACAATACCTGCTACCTAAAACGAGGTATATAAAGGATGGAATGTGGTAGAAAATTACCGTAATTGAATGAGCATCCTACCCACTTGCTGATGGTAGGTGCACAAAAACTAAGTTTCCCTGTTCCTAAGTAAATTGAAAAACCAGAAAAAATAAATTAATAAAAAGAAAAACTATTTATGAAAAAACCTGATACTAAAATTAACATAAATAAAAATAAAAACAAACATAGCAAGAACCATAAAACAAACACAAAAGAGCATTGTTTTTCATATACGAGACAAAGATAGAGTCATCTTTTCATAAAAATTACTCGTCTTAAGATCCGTATCACATCTCTCAATATTTGTTTAATTGTCTGTATTAAGTGGAATCATCTTTTCATAAAAATTTTTGTTAATTGTTTGTATTAAGTGGAGTCATCTTTTTCATGAAAATCCCTTTCAATTGTGTCATCTGAATCGTAAAATCTTGGTTTGAAAAGACATGTTATGGACGTAACACAAAAGAGCAGTGTTTTTCATATACGAGATACAATTTATTTATATATTTCTTTTATATTTCTCGTATGTTTCTATCATCACATGCTCAAAATATAGACAAAACTATGCTTCATATATGATTTAGCATTTAAAAAACCTATGTGTACAACACCACAACCTAAACTCCATCAAACGTATGCATAACCATACTTTAGATAACCTCAACTTCATAATTCAACCAGCATATTCCACAATTAAATCCTACTAAAAAACCTCTCTATTAAAACTATATCACCAATGGCGGGGCTTTAACCTTTTGAAAAAGATGGCGGAAATTGACGGGAACAACAATACATTTTAATTTTTTAAAGCGATGTGGGCAAAACCAATACTTAAAACAAAAAAATAACCCCCTATTAACCTTCGCCCTTGGAAATCACTTTTTAATATCAATGGCTTATTATGGAATTGATATTGCATACTTACAGTATCGAGATCGGTTGAAGGCTATGATCATCAAACGCTGTTTGTCTCTGAAGCTCATGTGACTTTCACAACGGGTTCGAATTTATATGAACCTATAGCTCGAAAAACAACTAAGATTTTAGACGAATAATTTGACTCTCTAAGACTTTTCTCTTTTGAAATACTAGGAATATATTTAGTCATACGAAAAACTAAAGATGTGTCATATGTTGAACCATAAGTTTAGTGATGTCGTGTAACAACATCAAACATGAAATATTACGGGAAAATCAAATAAATGAACATTTGATCATATTAAATTGATGAAGGAGCCTGTGACTTTTGGTTTTATTTCTCAATTTTGTAAGTCTTTATGGTTGTCTCAATTTGAATCATATTCATTTAAATTATTATTAGTATTATAGATTGTATATACACACATGCAAGATTTATATGTAACTAAGCAGGTGATTCTATATATAAATTTCAAAACTTTGGATGGGTTATGATCATTCATTGCATTTAATTCTTTTTATTATTATTATTATTATTATTATTATTATTATTATTATTATTATTATTATTATTATTATTATTATTATATCGTCGGTACGAAAATTTTTATCTTTTATTGTATTGGTGAAAAAATATCATAGGGGCATAAACATGCGAATAAATAATATTATATATATATATATATGGAGATGACCAAATGTTAACCCATATTTATTGCGTTAACCGAATAACTACATCTTATTACTTTGAGGCACACACTAAAGTAAATATAAAGGTGTATGTTTTTTCTTTTTTAAAAAAAAATAATGTAGGGCCCACTTACATTAATAAAAAAATAAAAAAAACATACCCCTTGAGATTTACTTTAATGTGGGCCCCAAAATAATAAGATGTAGTTATTCAGTTGTCGCAATAAGGAATGGTTAACATTCGAACAATCCCATATATATATAAAATAGAGAAGGCTTCACAAAATTTTGTCACAACAAATTTTGTCCCCGCAATGGTGGTCTAGTGGTAAGGGGGTGAGAATCTATGATGGAGGTCTAGGGTTCAAAGCCCGGCACCACCCAATTTTCCCTGGGTCACGCGATTTACCTCCCTCATGTTGCCCGTGAGACCGGTCGGTGAGGGGCGCGTAATGGTGGCGTTCACCATTTATATATGTATACACACACACATATTAAGTAGCATAATACTTAGGTTTCTATGACTTCAATTTGTTAAATATTTATTTGTCAATTTATAATATTACTAAGTTACTAACCATGTATTACACGAGATAAATAAAAATTTAAACTATATAAGATGATTTTTTTGATATAAAATATGATTAAGTATAATTTTATAGATTACATAATATAATAATTATATTATTTTTTCTTACACTAATTTCTTCATAGTTTGTTTCTTTAAATATTTCGTTTTGTAAAACAATTTTTAAAATTCTATATTTTATAATAATTTGGTTTTTAAAAGAAAAATGTTTTTTTTATATTTAAAAATGTGTGAAAAGTATATTTAGTATGTGATATAAAATATATTTAATATGAGAGAGAAACGAAAAAAAAGCATCAAAGTTCTCTAGAAATGTGCCAAATGTCCTTAAAAACATTTATTTATTAGTTAAATAAGATAAGATCAGATAAAATAAGATTATTACATGTATTTAACTAGTGGGTTTTCTCGCGCGTTGTGGCGGAAATTTCGCTACATTTGTGAATACCAGAACGAAGATACGATCACGTATATCAAAGTGTAGATATAAAAAACGTCACAACGATCATTATTTTGGCACAAAAGCCTAAAGCGTTGTAAACGTGATAGTCACATCAAAAAGAAAAATGCTCGTGTTTAGTCATAAATCAATTAGCATCAAGAAACAAAAACATTAGACAAACAAAAAATACAAAGAAAAAACTAATATTTATTAAATTAATAATATCGCTAATTTGTACACATTTAACAACTGTAAGAATATAAAACAACATAAAACTCGCCTCACACAATTTCACTCAATTAAAAAAAAACTTGAGTCATACTGTTTCGCCAATATAAGTACTCAGCGACGACATTGGTAGCAATGTTACGAGTATTAAAACGTACACCCAAAAATTATTTGTAATTGATGTCAACCCTTCATAAAAAAATAAACCAAATCATCACAAAAGCATGCGACAAACACATAAATCATGGTGGTAGAAGTTGATAAACGCTAGTGGGCGGTGAGGTACCGCCTAGGGATTAATTGACGCTAGGCGGATTGGAATTTTTATATGTAATAAAATCGACAAAGTTGGAGGGCGCCTGGCGCCTAGACGGTCGCCAAGGCCGATTTTTACGGCACTACATAAAATAGAGAAAACGATGTTCTGTTATTTTATATTATTTTATTACTATTATTTATTTATATTTAATTTACATGTATACCTATGTGTCTATGCAAATATTGTATCCATGGTCTTAAATATGTAATATGTGTAATCTTTCTAACTATATGCAATAATAGAAACGTATTGATACAGATACTCTTAGGTATTGGATCCATTAGAAAGAAAAGTTTGCCTAACAAGAGTATGAATCAATAAGAGGTAACATGCGAAGCGAAAAAAAAAAACATAAAAACAATATATAGAACAAAAAACAAAATATAGTTAAAAAAACAAAAAATCCAATACTAAAAATCAAAATTTTAGTACAAAAAAAATAAAAATTGAGTAAAAAAAATGCAGCACAAAAAAAATATAGTACAAAAAAATCCAAAAAATAGTCTATTACAAAATATCTAAAACAAAAAAAAAATCAGTAAAAAATAAAAATTAGAAATAAGATGCTATGAATAAATTATTAATCATTCATGTGCATTAAATTAAACACATGTAATATATTCTGTTACATACATGTAGCTATATATAAGAATTAATTTCGTCGCTTTTTTATGTTACAAGTATAATACCACTTAAATTAATAACTAATTTCGTCTCCATTTTTTGGTTATAAGTATAATAATACTTTGTTAAAAATACATGATTTAAGTGTAATTAAAAAAATAAGTATAAAAATGTAATCAATTTTTAAAAAAGTGATAGAAACTTAATAAAAGTTGGGAATAGTCTGTTAGTATTTCAAAATGGAAAAGTAAAATCAATCAATTATATTTAAAAAATATCATTTACAATATGATTATTTGTAATTATGTTTTCAAAGAGACTTAAAGTTCAAATACCAACAAACACAAATAATCATTAACATGCAAAATACTAATATATTTAAATAAAGCTATTAATATAAGTGAAATGCCGACACTATAAGTTACAACAGTATATAATATAAAAAGCCAAATTCGTGCTATAAAATCTTGTTTTGGGGCATCACGTTCGCATAGGGCCTACCCTATGTTCTTGAGTTTTTGTATAAACATATAAATGAAAGAAAGTAAAGAAAAAAATATTTACGTTTTCTAATTTTTGAATTTAATAAAGTGAAAGAAGTAATCGTAAATTTCATAATAAAATTGAAGAAATTGGAAAGAAATAAAAGATAAACAAATTTAATATTTAATTATTTATCATTGACTATTATATTATTCCACTTAACTTATAATGAAACTTAATAAGAGTATAACTGTAAACTTTCATATTGTTTTTTCTTTTTTTAACTCAAAAATAATAAAATTTTTATTTCATTTTCTCTTCTTTAAATTCTAAACCTTAGACATATTATATAGTAGGTTAATATTTCGTATATTATGTAAGATAAATATAATAAATAGTTATAAGTTATCAATAAAAATCCAAACAACATATGACTATTTCTTTAATATAATATATATGATTAAAAATTTGTATAATTTAATATTTTAACTAATAATAATTATGTTATTATCAATAAAAATCCAAACAACATATGACTATTTTTTAATATAATATATATGATTAAAAATTTGTATAATTTAATATTTTAACTAATAATAATTATGTTAATTCTTTAAACTATCATTTTTTTAAAATTTGTTTTCTTTAAGCATTTTGTTTTAAAACACTATTTTTGAAAATTTTAAATTTTATTATAGTTTGATTTTTTTTAAATTGTATTTTTTTAATATTAATATATCTATTTTTTTAATATAATATATATGATTAAAAATTTGTATAATTTAATATTTTAACTAATAATAATTATGTTAATTCTTTAAACAATCATTTTTTTCAAATTTGTTTTCTTTAAGCATTTTGTTTTAAAACTTGAAAATTTAAAATTTTATTATAGTTTGATTTTTTTTAAATGGTATTTTTTTAATATTAATATATCTATAAATGTATTAAAATTATTTTTTAATATAAAATGTATATTTTTTTTTAATATAATATTTTATTGTAAGATTTTTTTTTAATCCCAATACTCCAATTGGCTTTCTTTCATCGCTTTCGTTTATACCGAAGCACAATTTGATGGTACTGTGAAAATCATTCAAACTTGTGAGGAAACCCAATTCAGGCGATCGTCCGGCGATGTAGCTTCCGACCGATCCGGCTACTGTAAGCAATTTTAATTCGATATAATTCATTGATTTTGAAGGCAAATGTGTGTTCGGTAGCTTGTGTTGCGTTTAGGGTAATGGATGAGTGATTACACAACCAGATGACCATTAACATCTGAAGAAGGCTATGTCTAAATAGGATTAGAAACCCTAACAGATTTTGAGATATATATGTTATATGTATATCCTTTGCTAGGGTTTGATAATGGAACATGCTGATTGAGTTTTGAGGATGAAGTTTTCTAAAGTAACGTTGTGAACACCTTTAATCGTAAAGATAATATGTGTGAACATTTGATGACAGTGTTAGTTGCTTGATAATCAAAATAGATAACAATATAACATTTGGAACACCCTAAAGGTTTTTATATCAAAAATCAAAATAGGTCTAATTTAGTTTTCTCTAGATTAATTTTTCATTGGATATTTGGTGATTTGTATTGACTATAGATGACAATTTTAGTTGCTTGACAATTTTAAGTTTCATGTAATTTATCTTTTTAGGTTAATTTCTCATTGTTAGTCACTAATTTGAGTCTATAATGATTGCTTGCTTTCATGAAACACAAGAAATGAATCATCTAAGATTCATGTTTTCATAAAAGAACTTTTTTCATAAGCATGATGGGTCCAATTGTTATGAAGGGAGAAGTTTGATTTTCAAATACTATAAATGAGATGTTTTTTTTCCTTCAATTCCCTTTATATATTTGATTTTCCTTTTTTGGATAATTTCTCTGTTTTCATATCAGTTAGCTTTTAGTAATTTTGTATCCACTCATAATAAGTTAAGCTCATGGATGACGTATTAAAATGTTGCATGTCTTCGATTTGAAGTTGGAACAACTTGTCAAATTAATCCCTACAAGTTTTCTTAATATCATCATTATTTATTAGAGACGTTGGTTCATGTTATTCTCCAATATAATGTGATCTATATATTATCTCTTTCTATCTTTCCAGGGCTGTTTACATCCATTAATGGTTAACCTATTTTTGCCTCTTGTTTCTTTATGGTTCTTCATTATTTTTTTATTATTTTTAGTTTTTTCAGCAGATTTTTTTTGGGTTCATAGTTACTTTTTTAGTTTTGCATGTAATTTAAGGTTTGTATTGATATCCTTTTTCTTCTACTCATTAACAGGCAAAATAGTTTATGTTTCTGTGCCATCAGCAACTGGGTCCCATGCTCATCCAAATACGGTATCTTTCTACCGCTTTTTGCCATTTAAATGTTCCGTTTCTTAAGATTTCAAGTTTCTAATGTTACAATATGTCACTGAACTTATGGGTCCAGTAGGCTGGCTTTTAAGTTCAAGAATGCTGTTAACTTGAGTTTTTAATAAACAATGCAAGACAGCAAGAGTATGTTCTAAAATTAAGAATGCAATTTGGCATTTCATAACAAGCTTTTGAGAACAAAGTTCTTCATTTGTTATAGCATGTATTATTGATAAAAAGATGCTTCCATGTCATCCTATGTTACTCGCAGCGAATCGAAATAAATGTCGGTCGTGGCAGCATATGCAATGTTGCTAGACTGCTATCAAAATTGAAATCTCATTTCTTAATATGTGAATTAATTTAATATGATTATTTATCTATGTGAACAAAAATGTTTTGTTTTTGATTTTTAGAACCTCGAGTTAACATCTAAAGAAAGACGTCTCTCTTTTTTCTTTTTCTTTTTTTTTTAAAAATTATCTTTTTCTTGTCTAAAGAAAGGCATCATTCTTCACAGAAACTACACACTATTTCCTTTAACTTTATCTCAAACTAAATTCACCAAGAGAATGCATACAAGAGCAACATCTGTCAAGGCAGAAATGGTATCTTCAGAGCACAACCCAAAGACCAAATCAGATATCCTTGTTTTTGTTAGGAAAAAGAGATCCAGAAATCCTCAAGTCATTGCAGAAAATATTGTAAAAGTAGAGTCACAAGACCAGAAATTAGGTAGCCTACCTGACATTGAAGACTTTGCATATAAAAAACCAAATATTGACTTGCCTCAGAGAAAATTTAGATCTGTCTCAAATGATTACAACAAAACTGAGGTCACACAACCATCCAATTGGGTCAAAGTTCTTGAAGGAATCCGTGAAATGAGATCTTTAGAAGACGCTCCTGTTGACTCTATGGGATGTGAGAAAGCTGGCAATTCCCTTCCTCCTAAAGAACGCAGATTTGCTGTTTTAATATCTTCACTTTTGTCGAGCCAAACCAAAGATAATGTCACTCATGGGGCCATACAACGTCTCCTTGACAGCAATCTTCTCAAACCAGAAGCAATCGACAACGCTGATGAATCTACCATAAAGAAGTTGATTTACCCAGTTGGATTTTACACAAGAAAAGCCTCTAACATGAAGAAAATCGCAAAAATATCCCTGTTAAATTACCATGGAGATATTCCCAACACTCTCGAAGCGTTGCTTTCACTTCCAGGTAGAGCTGGCTAAATGAGTCGGGCTGGGCGGGTTAGTTAACATGTCAGTTTTGTACCTGTCAGAATGGGTTGGGTCAGATTGACTTTCAACCCATTTTAGACATCAAAGTTTTCTGAATAAATATTTTTTAACTTTCAGGTATTGGTCCCAAGATGGCTCATCTGGTGATGAATGTAGCATGGAATAATGTTCAAGGGATATGCGTAGATACTCATGTACACCGTATATGTAACCGTCTTGGTTGGGTCACACAGACCAAAACACCAGAGCAGACAAGAGAGGCGTTGCAAAAGTGGCTTCCTAAAGAAGAATGGGTCCTGATTAATCCTCTCTTGGTGGGTTTTGGACAAACCATATGCACCCCTCTTCGACCTTCTTGCAGTTTGTGTGCTGTAAGTGGACTCTGCCCGTCTGCATTTCAAGAAGCTACTCCCACAAAAAAATCACGCATGAAAACAAAACTTGGTGAATCATAACCTTTGTTAACTCACATCAGTTTAGTTAGTTAAGTTAATTTGTTAGACCATTATATGTGCAGCCTCCTTGCTTGTTTTTGCATCTAAGTGGCATATGAACCGGCTGGTCCAAGCTTTTTTGACAATGGATTTGCTTTCTTTTAGAGCAAACTACATGCTATATATACAAATTGTCGGTATAGTTTGGTTCAAACTATAACAATTTTGTATGTATCAAAGGATATGTAAATCTTATAATACTAAGATGTTTAAATTGGGGATTGCATGTTCAAGGAAAATTGTGGTCATTTTATTTCTATCTTTTAATAATTTACTCTGAAGTCCAGAAAAAATGGAATTGTAATGTTGGGATATTGGGGACCGTATTCTATGGATACGATTCTACCGAAGGCAAATGGTGAAGATTTAAGGGTATGTTTGATGGCAATAGTTTTGTGCAATATTTGTTTCTACTTCTGATATATTTCTATCCTATTATTTGAAATTTAAAACGAAATAAACTTTTAGCTAACAGCATTTCTCTATTAGATTTTCAAATTGAGATCGTTGATAATAAATTAAAATATGTATGGTTTAAGATATTCAAATTGAGACCGTTAACAACAAATTTATATATTTATAGTTTATGAAGTTAGAGTTATGTATCTATAGTTTATGATTTTTAAAGAAAAACGCTAAAAAATGTAAAAACTAGAGAAATGATAATTAAAAAAAAAACTAAAAAAGAAGTAAGAATGTAAAAAAAATAAACAAATAAACGTTATAAACGAGTACATTTTAATTTTTAAGTTTTTTTTTTTTTTTTTTTTTTTTTGTAAAAAATGGAAAAGCCATTTTATAGTTTATTTTTGACAAATTAAATAAAAATGGGTAATTTTAATATTTTTGTTTTGAAAAAAGGCTATACATATAATTTATTTTTAAATTAGATACATTTACGACAATAAACTACTAAGATATTTTTGATTTTTTGTTTCCAGTTGCATTAGAAAAGGATTAAACTAGTAAGATAGTTAAACCGAATAGAAAAAGTCAACACATGTAACAAACCAACATTCACTTTCCACTTTCAAGTGTCTATATTAGCAAGCAGAGGTTTACTTGCATATTACGACAATAATCTTATACTCAACATCAAATCTCAGATCAAACCAAAATTCAAAAAAAAATTGAATTATACTACATAACCGACATCACAAATATTAAAACAAAGATAAAAAATTCAATGATTGTCAATCTTTTATAAAACAATAAATCGTGTTCTAGCAAAAGAAGGTGTTCAGTTAATAATATTTATGTTTACAAAAAGCAAGATAAAAAATTAAATTACAATAAACAAAATTTTAAAAGATATAAAGGACTAAAAATTAAGGACTAGAACAAAAGTTACATAATTATATTAACTTTAATTGTAATTAACAAAGTTATTATTTCATTATATTTATTATTATTAAATCACTTTTACTATTTCAATAATTGCAAGTAATAAACATGTGTATACAATAATACAATATAGTACAACAATAATATTTCACCAACAAGTTGCATGAAACATCGACTCCTAGGCTTGCCACTGGTTCCATTCTTTAAATCATCTAATCTAATCTGTGATACATTTCTAACTAAACTGGATTCCAGCAGCAGATCGAGGGACGAAAATGGGTGCTGCAGGTAGAATTTGCTACAGAGATGTACTCCCATTTACAGCAATGGTGATGATCGAGTGCATCATAGTCGGAGGAAACACTTTATTCAAATCAGCCACTTCGAAAGGGATCAATTCATACGTCTTCACCACTTACGTTTTCATCGTCGGATTCATCTTCCTCATACCCTGTGCATTCATTGTTCGCAGGCAATTTTACTCGATTTTGTATTATGCAATACCCCCCCAATTCCCAAATTCTAATTGTTTCAATCTTATTTTTGCAGAAGATCAAACGTCCCGGCGCTGAAGTTATCGATTGTTGTCAAGCTTTTCCTTCTAAGTTTGATTGGGTAGTTTACCTTGAATTTGTTGAATTTTTCCATTTTGACTTGGTCAATTTAACTGGTACGGAGGATTTTGTACCCTAGGATAGACGGAACTGTACCTGGTGAAAATACAGGGTAACGGGCCAAAATGGGTTTGGGAGATTGGTCATTTTAATGGGGTGATTTCGGTTCGGGTTGGAATAAGCTTTAACAAACAGGCAGGTTAACGCGTCAAAACGGGCCATGTTAGAAGATGTTGGAAAAACAAACAAGCAACAATTTAGACTAAAGATTCAGCAACAACAATTTGCACCCAATTTTGTTGTAAACACCTGAAGAAAAACCTTTGTGTTGATCAACCAGTTAGAATACCTAATCCTTTTTAAGCATTACAATCGCACTAGTAAGAAAACTGCAATTTTGCCCTCTATTTAAGGAATTGAAAACGGTGATTGGAAATGAATTTTGTGATTGAGAAACGACTATCTAGAAACACATATTTTACACTTATGTTAGCTATAAATCTTGAACCAACCATTGTT
The DNA here is from genome assembly GCA_009363875.1 of Mikania micrantha. Taxonomy (NCBI): domain Eukaryota; kingdom Viridiplantae; phylum Streptophyta; class Magnoliopsida; order Asterales; family Asteraceae; genus Mikania; species Mikania micrantha. Next base: position 14,288,252 of record CM018688.1, read on the forward strand.
GTAAAAATCCCCGACTAGGCTGATTAATTGGCCGATAAATCGTTAGTCCCCTAAGGCCGACTAAGCCCGACTATCCGATTAGGCCGATTAGTTGGCCAAGTAATCCCGAATAATCCCGATTATGCCACTGGTAAATAAGTAAATTAGTTTTGCAATTTCAATTATTTATATACAAACAAGTAGTTATTGAAATCAAGAATATGATGATTCACTTGCTGTTTATCCCAGGTATGTTTCTCAACTATTTGGCTATGTTGGTATCAAATACAGTTCTCCAACACTTTCATCTGTTATGAGCAATCTGGCACCTGCTTTCACTTTCATACTTGCGTTTGTCTTCAGGTACTCACGCAAATTTATTACTCTAGTCCATTGATTTGCTCGTTTTATAGAGAAACAGATTGATTTGTAAAACAAGAAAACTTGACATTATGTTCTGTCTTCAACTTATAATTCAATATCAAGTATACTTATTGTCCTTTTTTCTTTAATTGATAAGGATCTGATCACACACTCAATAGACAATAAGAATGGAAATGAGAACAATGAACAATAATGATTTTGTATTAATGAAACACTCAAAATTACACCCAAAAGAAGATTACAATTCCAGGGATGAAACCCTCTTCTCACTGCAACGCAGGAGACCAACCTTAAGAGGCTAACCAATTTCAATATTAATTCTGGATGCCTAACAACTTACCCTCCCTTCTCTATTTATAAACCAACCTCTAACAAACTAAAGGTTGAATTACCCTTACTACCCTTCTCTAGAACATACTAACAATTAATATAACTAATTATGATTATGATTCCTATCATTAATCAGGCTGGAAAATTTTAATTTTAGGAGCTATGCCAGTCAAGCAAAAATTGTAGGAACAGTTGTGTCAATATCTGGTGCACTTGTGGCGACCTTGTATGATGGTACACCGGTTACCTTATCATCAGATTCATCAAGTTTATATTGGATTATTGGTGGGATTTTGCTTGCAAGTCAGAATTTCCTCCTTTCATTTGTTTTAGTTTCGCAGGTACTAAAAAGGCAAAAAAAGGTTGCATATAATCTGGCTCAAAATTCATATATATGGAATTGAGTGCATTAACTGACACTGCAGGCACATATAATGATGCGGTATCCAGTGGAACTAATGGTTGTTTTTGTGTTTGGGTTAAGTGGGTTGATTGTAGCTGCACTTGCAGGGTTAATTATGGTTAGAGATTTAGATTCTTGGAAGCTAAAACCTGATATGATGTTGGCTTCTATAATCTATATGGTAAGGAACTTGAAACAAAATTTGCATAAATAAATTTAATATGTAGCATTTTAGCTTTAAGATATCCTTAAATAGGGCATCTCTACTGGATTTCTGAACGGTCTGATTCAAATATGGGCCCTCCGGTTGAAAGGGCCGGTCTATGTAGCCATGTTCAAGCCATTCTCAATAGTGATTGCAGTTGTGATGGGTGTCATATTCCTTGGTGATTCTCTCCGTCTTGGAAGGTCTTTCCCTTTTATTTGAATTGACATTATAAATTTTTTATTAGAGGTAATACACAAATGGTCTTTATGGTTTGGGCAAACAGGTGTGGATACTAGGGTTTAAAAGTAACATGCTTGGGGTTTGTGCTTTCAAGTTTTGTAACGAGTTTGGGTATTAAAGCTAACTTAACCTTCCCCGTACCCTTTGACTTTAACCATTAAAAAACTCAAAGATAATTTTGATCATTTCATTCTAATTTAAACCCAGGGCCGGCTAATTTTAAACAACAGCCTTGGGCCTAAATATACAAGGGCTCCCCAAGTTATTTTTTTTTTAAATTACACACACGTCTATCGAGAGTGACTAACAGGTAGTACCAATGCACCAACCACCAGAGTTCAGCACCTTCTTTATAATTCTTGTTTTGGGATCTTGGTACACTAAGTAAAAACAAGCACCCTTTATTTTTAACAAATTAAACTCTGTGAACTCAAAAATCAATATAATAACTTTTGGACTTTGTTTTGAACAAACAAATCATTGTTTTTTGCACAAGTATAAGTTAAAACTTAATGAATATGTTTATGGAAATAATTAGTTTCTAATTTTGTTTAAAGATATTCATAAGGTAATAAATTTTATCATTAAAAAAGAATCGAAAAAATTGTATGCCTATGTTATTAAAATACCAAAAGTTCTCTCTCACATTTGCATGTAAATTTTTTCACTAATCAACACAAAAGATTGTGACTGGGACTTGTGGATGATGTTTATGTTTATGGCTTTTGATTTGAGAAACAAAATCTATGGAAACAAGTTGATATGACCAAGTCAAGGAATTAGAAGACGATGCAGTATCGGTAATTGACATATACCTCATGGAAAAGGGCCCAAATTTTTTATTTCGTTTCGGGTCCTTAAAGTGGTTGAACCACCTCAAACCATAGGAACCATCTATGTAATTAACTCTTTTTATTATTTGTTTACAACTATGCATATAACTTGTTGGTTATTATTTTATTGTAGTGCTGCTGGGGGAATAATAATATCTTTAGGATTCTATGCTGTGTTATGGGGAAAAGCCAAAGAAGGTGGTGGTACTCATTACATGACAACATCATCCAAAGATACAGAAACCAGTCCTTTGCTGCAAGCCCATGCTCTTGAATCAGGCAACAGACTTGACCCTGACAATTAGTTCCCATTTATGATGTAAGTGGAATGATTGTCATACTTGTGTCTGATTGTCTCACACAATAACAGAAGACTCATTGTGTGTGTGTGTGTGTGTGTGTTTGAATATAGATATGTATAATGAGACACATTCAAAACATAGCCAAAACTATGCAAGAACTGAATGTACATACATAGTGAATGACATGTAATCACATGTAATGGGAGGATGAAAGAAATATAATATAGTATCTTTGTGGTTTTCATGGTTTTTACTTAAAATTGGTTATGTATCAGGAAACCACATATTTTTATTTTTTATTCCTTTCTATACAAGTGAGCAGAAGGTGTTTGTGAGATGTAGTTTCTCTCTCCCCAAATACTAGGTGAGATTTAGGGCTGTTTCGTAACGTCTGAACCATTAAATGTTGAATGATTAAGATGTCTGAATGGTTAAGAGTGTCTAAACCATTAAATGGTAAACCGGTTAACACTGTTTGTTTTAGAGTCTGAATGAAAAAAAATCATGTTTATTAAAAAAACCCTTAAAAATCAAAACAACCCCTCGGTCGTAGCCCTCGTCGTCCGTCATCACGGTCACCGCCGCCATCGACCGTCATCCCTTCACATTCGCCATCAACCGTCGGTCGAAGTGGGTGTAAATGTGAAGCCAGCTCCTCTTTTCTCCCATTCAGACTTGGTTTAAAGTTTAAATGATTCAAACCCATTCAAACTCATTCAGAGCCAAACAAACAGCCTCTAGGGTGAAGAGGGTAACTACCGAGGGCAACCTCGGTTGAAAGTAAGCTTAATTAGCATCCATATTTTCAGTTTACAAATGAATGTAACAAAGACCTTGACACCAGAACTAAGACAAAGAATATGTGCATCAAAAGCCACAACAAATGACTTAACAAAGACCTTGACACAAGTCACAAGACCATTATACCCTGAGTCACATACGAGTGCTAAGGAGGAGAAGGGAACTGTACATAGCCCCAAAGGCTTTCTCAACTTCCTCGTTGTTAACCATCGATTTTCTCATGTAGTCATGTTGGTTCATTTGTTTGAAGTTAAGGATTTCTCTCTGCGATGGTGGCCTAGTGGTAAAGGGGTGATAATCCATAATGAAGGTCTAGGGTTTAAAGCCCGGCACCACCCAATTTTTCCTAGGTAACGCGATTTACTTCACTCATGTTGGTCGTGAGACCGGTCGGTGAGGGGCGCCTAATGATGACGTTCACCATTTTTTATTTTTTTTAAGTTAAGGAGAAGTTGACCTCTCATTGTTTTCATTAGTTCCTTCTCCTTTGAAGATCACACCTACCTGTTGTTAATTATCACCATAATCTACTTCCAAAAGTTTCACAATAATAAAACACACACACATGGTTTGCTCATATGTAAACTATTACAATTCACCTACTCTTTTCTTCTTATCCCTCTTGACACCATATTAATCATGTAAAATTTAGACTACTATAGACAATTCAAGTTTAAAACGACCATATTTCTTTTGGTTAACTTAACTTAAGGTTAGAACCCAACCCAACCCCACTCTTCAAAAAAAAAAAAAAAAAACCTGTTTTTGGGTAGTAAATTTTGTTTCCTCTTCACTTAAGCTTTTAAATGAACGAAATAAAATAAAAACTACAAATATTACACACGATATCTTTATTTAGATATCTGGATAGAGTATTGTAAGATCGGACAACGGTTTGTTTAGAATTGAAAATTAATCGACCTAAATAAGAAATATGTTTAATCAATTTGAATAAACTGAATATATCTGATTTTTATATTTAAATAAACATATTTTATTCGGTTTTATTAATGTTTAATTCAGATTTCGATCCGAATAATCAAGTTTTTGTATATTCGATATCTAATCCAATATGAATAGAAAATAGTTAAAGGAATTGAGCCTATTCGAATATTTTTATTTTTTATTTTTATTTTTGGGTGAGATAGGATTGAGATTTTAAATTTTGTTGAATTTTTGTTTTTTATCAACGCCCCTTGACCTTTTTTTCGAACAACAATAACCGAACGTAACGTCGTAGGATATGCACCACACCAGCAGGCCTTAGAACACTCGTTCCTCAAAGGAGGATAGCATGTTTTACCACGCCAGCATGCCTCATATGACCCTTCCTCATATCGTGTATACCTTCAATTTATAAATACATGAACTTCCCATAGATTTACGTCGAATCCCCTTAAATCTTTCCATATGGATATTCGATTCACTTTGATATTTCCCCCAAATCTTTCATAGGGCTAATTACATTGCAGAGGCTACAGAGAGAAAATGAGAAGAATTGTTGCAGGTCGTGGTAAGCTACGTAATGGAGTTTCATATCTTTCTTCAAATCCTCCAATAATCACCTGTTCAAACTCATATTCGTTCTCTTCCAATCGGAATAACTGTAATTTATCATCAGGTTAGATCACTTCCAGCTATCCCTTATTTGTAAATCGCGTTCAGTTTTTGTAAATCAGGTATACAAGAGATATAATAGTTGAACTTAGGGTTCCTGGATCGATATACTTTGATGTCTTTGTTTGATTTGGACTATGCAGATTCTGGTTCTGGAGCAAGAACTGTGGAAAATGTTAATTACTATTTAAAAGATGAAGATTCAAAAGTAAAGTGTGCATTAATATAATATGAGCTTATGTAATTACAGTTATTGTATCATATTGATGGGATTTCATGGTTAGGGCTCATTTGATTCAACGTCAAAAACAAAAACCAGTCTTTCACCCGAGAAGGACACGCGATGGTTAGGGCTCATTCGCCTTGACAAAGAGCCTGGAGGCACGCCCCATGATCAACCTTATGATGAATTTGCAGGTGATGTTGAGAAGATTTATAGGATCCTAAGGAAATTTCACTCACGGGTTCCAAAATTAGAGCTTGCTTTACAAGAATCCGGTGTTGTGGTTCGCTCAGGGTTAACCGAACGCGTGTTGAACCGTTGTGGGGATGCTGGAAATCTGGGATACAGGTTCTTTGCTTGGGCATCCAGGCAACCTGGTTATTTTCACAACCATGATGTGTACAGATCAATAATCAAAAGTTTAGGCAAAATGAGACAATTTGGTGCAGTATGGGCACTTCTTGATGAAATGAGGAGAGAGCACCCGCAACTTATAACCCCCCAGGTGTTTGTTGTATTGATTAGGCGGTTTGCTTCTGCTAGAATGGTTAAGAAAGCAGTTGAGGTGCTTGATGCAATGCCTAGCTACGGATGTGAGCCTGATGAGTATGTGTTTGGGTGCTTGTTAGATGCATTGTGTAAAAATGGCAGCATTAGAGAAGCTGCTTTGCTTTTTGAAGACATGAGAGTTCGGTTTCCTCCTACAATCAAGCATTTCACATCGTTGCTATATGGTTGGTGTAAAGAAGGTAAACTAATGGAGGCCAAATTCATATTGGTACAGATGAAAAATGCCGGTTTTGACCCTGACATTGTTGTTTATAACAATTTGCTTAACGGGTATGCTCAGGCGGGGAAGATGGTGGATGCTTTTGATCTTTTGCAAGAAATGAGAAGAAAAGGATGTGAACCAAACGCAACTTCTTTCACCATTTTGATTCAAGCACTTTGCAGTCAAGAAAAAATGGAAACCGCGATGCAGGTTTTCTTTGACATGGAGAAAAATGGCTGTGAGGCTGATGTTGTTACTTACACTACATTAATAAGTGGGTTCTGTAAACGGGGAAAAACGAAAAAGGGTTATGAGCTTTTGGATCACATGATACAAAAGGGGCACAAGCCAAATCAAACAACATATTTACATATTCTAAACTCTCATGAAAAAAAAGATGAATTTGAAGAGTGTTTAGAACTTCTAAACGAGATGCAGAAAACTGGTTGTTATCCTGATCTTAACATTTACAATACTATAATTCGTTTAGCATTTAAGTTAGGGGAAGTTAAAGAAGGGATTCGTGTTTGGAGCCAGATGGAAGCAAGTGGGCTTAGCCCGGGCCTTGACAATTTTGTGAATATGATTCACGGGCTTATTGATCAAGAATGTCTTATAGAAGCTTCTGAGTACTTCAAAGAAATGGTTGAAAGAGGTATTTTTTCCACCCCTCAGTATGGGCTTTTAAAAGATCTGTTGAATTCTTTATTAAGAGGTGATAAGATTGAATTAAGCAAAGATGTATGGAGTTGTATTGTTAAAAAGGGTTGTGAGCTTAATGTATATGCGTGGACAATTTGGATTCACGCGCTTTTTACAAAAGGGCATGTGAAGGACGCGTGTTCTTACTGTTTGGACATGATGGATGCTGGTTTAATGCCACAGCCAGATACTTTTGCTAAGCTTATGAAGGGTTTGAGGAAACTTTACAACAGACAGATTGCTGCTGAGATTACAGAGAAGGTGAGACAGATGGCTGCTGAGAGGAATACAACTTTTAAGATGTATAAAAGGCGTGGTGAGAGGGATTTGAAAGAGAAAGTTAAGGCCAAAAATGATGGTAGAAAAAGAAGGGCTCGTAGACGCCAATGGGGCAGTTCTAAGGCTGGTTTGATTTGATATCTAGAGCAAATTGTTGTGATTTAGTTGTAAGAGCTAAGGTACACTTCACATTTATGTATATAGTTTCTATACAATTTTTCCTTTAGGATTTATGTTGAAGCTACTAGTGGCAACATCATTGCATGAATCTTGTGTTTTTTTTATGATAGAATGTTCAGGAAAGAACCACATAAGTCAGATGTTTGGGGGGCATCTACTTAATGGGTTTCAGTTCTTAATGACTTGCCTCAGCATGAAAAAAAATAATTAAAATGATGGGAGCTACAGTGGTTGTGTTAATTGAAACAATGATGCTAGTAGCCATTAGAATTTGATACCTAATACCGTTTTGTAAGATGCTATAATCTCATTGGTTATATTTGATCATAGATGGTTAAAATATTGAATGATTATCTATGCTATTAATCTTGGTTCTTGACTTCTTTGTTATATTCCTTCATGTATGCAATAGCAAGATGGATTTTAATTATAAGTAATGGTTTGTACATTTATATATTTGAGGGTTGGATCCACTAGGAAAAGATTTTTGTCTAAAAGGAGTAGGAACAAATAAGAATTTGACATGCGACATGTTAAAAACATAAAAACTGCCAGTATAAAAAACAAAATTTAGTACAAAAACAAACAAAAAATCCAATTCAAAAAAAAGGTACAAAAACAAAAATTCAGCATAAAAAACAAAAATCAAGATCACAAAAATTTAATACAAAACAAAAAATCCAAAACAAAAAATAAAATCTATTCAAAAAATGAAATATTATACTTAAATTATCATTCATTCATTTTTTTACGTCACATGTCAAATTGGTTATCGGTTCTCAATCTTTTTAAGCAAAAATATCCATGGGCGGAGGTACACTAACTGTACCGATGTCACCGGACAGCATCGATTTTTCTGCGTATATGGACATTTATGAACGGTGTTTATAAGTGACAGCATCGGTTTTTGGACTAGTGACAGCACCGATTGCAACGGCTAGTGTTGAAAGAATTTTTTCTTAAATGAAACACGTGAAAAAGAAGCTGTATAAGAAGATAGGAGATGAGTATCTGAATAATTCTTGCATATGTTATACTGAAAAATGGTTATTCCAACAAGTTTTGAGTCGAATATGTAATGCAACGTTTTTAAAAAATGAAAACTCACAAGAAAAAACTCTAAATATATTTTTTTTAATTTGTAAAGATTATCGAATTTATATTATGTGTTTTTTAATTTTTATTCACGATTTTTATTTGATCGTTTTTTAATATGTGATGTGCATTACCCGACCCGAACGGTAAAACCAACCCGAAAAATTTAAGTCTGGTATTATAAAACTAAAACATACAAATACAGTGACATCATTGAAAAAGAATCCTGAATCCGCCACTAAAAATATCTTCTTATTTGATCAAATATACAAATCTTTGTTCTACGTTAATTTTTTTGTTTCATTTAGAAAATGCTTTGTTTTAATAGGAACACAATCAACACTTTGAATTTTGATATTTTTTTTTTACTTTTGTTATTGTATGAAAAAAAAAAAGCATTATGCAAATAACAATAACAAATGTCACTCAATTACAGGAAGCTGAAAGATTAGTCACATCACATGCACGCACGTTGGGTATTAGCCATTGCAGTTTAATTGTTTTTTTTTTTTTTCAAGTTTCTTTTAAGCACTTGTTTTGCAATCTAAGTTTATTAGCTGATTTCTAGGTTAACGTTGTTTCAGGTTTCTTTCCTTGTATTTATATTGAAGCTTTCATTGAATACAGAGCATCAATCATATGAGCCATATCAGTGATACCTTTATCAGAAGCATCATCCTGATCTAAATTGGGATCATCTCACAAACAATAAATGTTTATGACGTTATGGGATCTCATTTGTGAATATGATGTTAAAAACTGATATTCTGAACACAACTAGTTCTTTTGCTTTATTTGGCAACCAATGGCAAAAGATGTTCAGGATCAATTACCTAGTAACATGCTTCACCCTCAATGTTTATAGAAGAAATGAAGCAAAATGACTCTCAATACTGCAACACAAAATAAAACTCGTAGTCGAGAGATCATACCAAACTAAATTCTAACACGGATAGATAACCTTTGTCAAGAAAATCAAAGACTAGAATCATGAGGTTTGTCATATCATCTTCATGGTTGTGGTTTCATTTGTATATAAGAGCATCGCGTCCAGGTCCAACACCAATGTAATGGATTGGTACGCCAACAAGTTGTTCTATTCTTTCCACATACTGGCGTGCAGCCTTTGGGAGATCAGAGTAGTTTCTTACTGATGAAATATCAGCCTGCCAACCTGGCATTGTCTCGTATTCCACCTAGAACATAATATAATAAAAACTAAGAATGGAATCCACTAGAAATGAGACCAAACGTATATTCGTCCTTTCCATAAAAATTGAAAGAATTGACTATAGCATGCTAATAAAGGTGGTTGATTACTGGCTAAAAGTTAGAATACCCTTCCATGAAAGCAAAGTAGAGAGATCGTGAAATAAAATTAAGTTTTAAATTCGAGAAAACCTGGGGAAAAATTAACCGTCATTGACCTTAGTAATAACCTAACAATCTTGGCCCATAGCAAGATAAATGGGTAGATTTGGGTAAAGAATTATTGTGTTTTAGATTTAAATGGGCAAACTTATGATATATAATGGGTTAAGATGGATAACACCTTAACACAACGCGGGTCAAGACAGATAAATTAAAAATTATGTGAATATAATGGATTCAAACAAGTAAAAATGATCAATAATATATATTATGAGAAAAATCAATAAAAATTATTCAAATAAACTATTTGTTTCATTACAACTCATTTAACTTGAACTAAATTGATGTTTTTTAAAAAAGACCCATTTAGACCCTAAATAATTTTCCTTAAAACTTTCCTGACCCGCGTCCGTCCTAACTCGTACCTTTTCTGACACGTTACCCAACCCACCCATTTTGTCGGGCATAGTAACGGGGTTTCTTTTGCTGTTCTTTATGGGTAGTAAAGCAATATAATTTCCTGGTTTAAGAAGTTACATGTGTTGGAAATCACCCAAAGTCTAGTTAATGCATACAAACTCTTAATATGTTTTATTCAAACATTTTAGTATATTACATCTCTTGTGTAGTCATAAATAATGTGAAAAAGTGTAAGCGTTCAACCTGACCTGCTCCATTTCAACCCATCCTAAAATGCAGTGTTTCAACCTGAACCCATTTTACTCACAGCCTAATTGTTATCTACACATTTCATTGTGCATAGGAGATTCAAAATGTTTGATTAGGTTAACCTGCAATCCTACTTTCAAGCATCCTTCATTTGATCATTTAATACAAGGCAAAACTTAATATTATCCTTCCTATAAGACCCACAAATAATCCAAATAAAACTTCAAAGATAGAAACAAGAAAGAAAGTAACTTGCCTTTGACTGCTCAAGATCACTTAAATCAGCAGGAAATGAATTCATTGGTGTGCCATCCATATGTTTGTAAGAAACACCCAACTGAATCTCAGCAAGATCCGATAAAACATCAAGTTTAGTAAGATTCAGACCCGAAAACCCATTAATCTGACATGCATACTTGAGAGCAACAATATCAAGCCAACCACAACGACGAGGACGACCAGTGGTTGTACCAAACTCCTGCCCAGCTGCCCGAAGAAGATCCCCAGCATTGCCCAACAACTCAGTAGGAAAAGGTCCAGATCCAACTCTTGTAGTGTAGGCCTTAACCTAAATGATGAAAGATATAAACACTACATAAATAACATCAGAAGCAATTGAGGGGAAAAAAAATAAAAAAATCATGCTCACCACTCCAATCACATCACTAAGGCCTCTGGGAGCAATACCAAGACCAGTGCAGATACCACCAGCAGATGGACTTGAAGATGTTACAAAAGGGTAGGTCCCAAAATCAATATCCAGCATAGTTGCCTGACCCCCTTCCACTAATATCTTCTTCTTATGTGATATAGATTTGTGCATGTAATGCACTGTGTCACAAATAAAAGGTTCCAATCTCTCTGCAAGTTGTTTATATGTTTCCACTTCTTTCTTGAGTACATCAGAGGTATAGTTAAAACCCTTGAATCTTGAAGCTGCATCTGATAGTAAAACATCAAGCTTATCAGCAAAGGTGTCCATATGCCTTAAATCGCTTACACGTATACCGTTCCTGGTAACCTTGCTTGAGTAACAGGGCCCAATTCCTCTCTTGGTCGTCCCAATAAATGACTTAGCGAGCTCAGTTTCTCTCAGCCCATCTATTTCTTGATGATAATCGAATAATAAGTGAGCGCGATCTGAAACCAAAATTCTTCCCTTACAGGAAACGCCATTGGATTCAAGACCATCAATTTCTTTAAAAAGTCCAGGAAGATGAACAACTACACCATTCCCAATAACACACATGGTGTCCTCATTAAGAATTCCTGAAGGAACAAGATGAAGAGCAAACTTCTTGCCTTCAGAGTTATAGATAGTGTGTCCAGCATTAGCTCCACCCTACAGAATGGCACCAATGTTACATTCATATTGATCTTAAACATCTTGTAGTTATATAGATTCATTTAGTGATTTGTTGAAACTGCATAACCAAATCCAAAGGCATTTCAAAATCATTAATTTAATTGGCCAATTTTAATCACATAACTGTTAAACCATTGATAATCCCCAATAACATGCACAAAATCAGCAAATGAATTCAAGTTACCAAAACCTATCAATTAACAAGCATTTGGTGACACGAAATTACCTGACAGCGAGCAACGATGTCGAAATGCTTGGCCAAAATGTCAACGAGCTTGCCCTTGCCTTCATCACCCCACTGGCAACCCAACACTGCCGATACCTGACCTAATGACCCGATACGACTAGGTATTTCACCAGTCCTTTCTTCCACAGTCACGATCGGAGAAGCTGAACACGCAATCGAACAATTTCTCCGGTGATGGGGGTGGAGATGCAGAAACGATCGACCGAACGCGGTGGTGCTGTAGGTCCGGCTGGTGCCGGTGACCGACCTGACCGGAGACGTTATAGGGTTTGTATCAAGCTTAACGGAAGTGTTCATGGCTGCAAGAGCGAATGGACAAAAGAAAGATTCGCGTGGTTTTGTGCTGTAAAATGGGACAGTGGTGACGGAGGCCGGAGGTTTTGAAGAAAGGTTTTGGTTAATTTCATTTATTTATTTATTTATTTATTATTATTATTATTATTATTATTATTATTATTATTATTATTTATTTATTTTTACATTTGATTGCGTTTGAACCATTATGTGCTGAACCAGTTAAAATTGTTTGGTTTCACTTCTAAATGTAAATAAAAAACTACCCTTTTTATTTAAAAACCCTACAAAATCAAATCAACCCTCGTCGACCTCAACATCGCAGCCAAGCCTCCGCCTGCCGTCGCCACCTCTCCTCCGCCGCAGCCCCGGTCTCCACCGCCTCATCACTGCCTCCGCCTCCCGTTGTAGACCTCGCCACCGTCAGGGTTGCCTTCGTCGCCATCTACCTTTAGACTCTTTTTTCTCATTCAGATTCCACACCAAGTCTGATTCATTCAGACGTTGATTCAGACATTTTTTTTCACGAAACAAACAGTTTGAATCAGACCCAAACAAATAACCCCTTAAATTACTTCAAATTAATAACATTAAACTAATTACATTTTTGTTATGTTTAAGCTCGTGATATCTCTAACTCGAAAACAAGTATATATTAAGGGAGCTACTCTTACGTTCATATTTATTATCTTCGAAGTCAGACTATTTACTTTATTTCTCGTTTATTCACAATGTTTTAAACAACGAGTATTAGAGTGATAAAAATATTATTTTCTTACAGCTTAAATTCTATTTTTTTTACTAACAGGATTTAAATTCCTGTCGTATAAAAAATGACGTCTTCAGTCTTATAAACACATTAATATCGCTAAGTCAAACGCTCAAAACTTATTTTCTTTGAATACTTTGGTTGCAATTTTTTTTTTATGTTTCTAAATATATTATGTTGTATTTTATGGCCTTACAAATGTTTCTAGTTTTACAAAAATAAATAATAATAACAATAATAAAAATAATAATAATAATAATAATATTCAAATCCCACAATATTATTCTTTAATGTCTTTGAATTTAGGGCTTTTACATATTACTTTTTGCTTCAAAAAATTGTAATTATTGTGTTTCATGGTATTTTATTGCACCTCATGACACTTGCGTCCTTTGCCAAAAACACCTATAAATAATAAACTAAAGTTTGAAGTTGTTTAGGTTTATGTTATGGACAATTGTCGACCGTAACACTTCATGAACATTTGCTTTCTAATATTATGCGTCAGGCACATAAGCAACAATTAAGTTTAAAATCTTGACCCCAGAATAAATATTTGGACGTTTATTTTGAACTGAATAATATTTTATTTTAAATGTTTTATGATTTTCTCGGCTTATATATGTTTATCACTCCAACTAAATTAAGGGAACAAATAAGACTCTTTTTCCTTGAATCATTTCATGAATCATTTTAGATTTCTTTTAACTTAACCTATTTTATCGTTTGTTACATGAATTAGTATAGAAATCATATAATTGATGTCACCTAATTTATTTTATCATTTCTTTTTATCACGGTAAACCTGTAGCATCTTAATAGTTATTACTTATTAGGGCCGACTCAATAGGCCTAAATTTTAGGCCATTGCCTAGAGCCCCCATTTTAAAAATCAAGTTTTTATATTTGGGCTGATATCTATCTGGTTTAACTGAGATTGGATGTTGGGCTTAAATTTAATCTCATAGCGGGCTTAATTATTTGGAAGGAGTAGAAAATCCATACGGATTGCACATGGGGCCCCACTGTGACTCCGTGAGTTATTAGGCGCCATTGTCTGGACATTTGGGCTTCATGTTGCAATTCATCATTTCTCAAAAAACTGACGAAGAAGACGAACAGCGATCAGAAGCCAAGCGAGATGACGCTCCGATTCTTCCTCCATCTCGTAGGACTAGGATCCATCTTCTTCATATATATATATATAGGGGCCGGTTAATGTACAAAGGGGTTAAACGGTACTAAGCGTAGGAAGGAACCAGAACGTGCCATGTGTCATATAGAAAAAGGGTATAATCGTCACAAAAAATCACACACCACGTTATACAAAATTACAGACCGTGATACTGAATAATTACGGACCAAGTGTAAAATTATGCTATATGATATCACAGACCGTCATTTGACATCGATAATCAAGGAATTGTTAGATAAATCACGGACCAATAATCACGGACCGTACTTTAACACTCAAAATCAAAGAAAAACTGTATAAATCACGTACCAGATCATCACAAACCGTGCTATATAAAAATTACGGACCGTTATTTTGAATGCATAATCAATAACGAACCGCATAATTACAGACTAATAATCACGGACCAAACTTAAAAATCACGGACCATACAAAAAAATCGAAAAAAACCATAACAATATCATACTCAAATTAAAGATAATAAAATTCTTAATATTATGGTGTAATTTTTTTAAAAAAATAATTAAGCATTTAAAAGTTTGTTGATTTTAAAAAAATTGGTAGAACTTGATTTACCCACACAAAAAGTCAACTAGAGTTGGTTATTCCTTTTTTGCCCTTTCAGCTTTAAATCACGCAAGTTTTTAGGGAAAAGTGGGGACCACAAGATCTTAACCATTGATTAATTTGATCAAAGGCTGAGAATCCTTCTTATCCTTCTCACCAAAAACTCCCTTTGTATTGGAACCGTCTCCTATATATATATAGGGGAAGGTTCCCCTAAAAAGTCTATTTTGCCTAAGAAGGCTAAGAAGGATTTTAAAAACTCGAAAACCGACTCAAAGAAACCCCGATTGAACTCATTTTTGCGTCATTGGAACCGGGTTGTCGAACCCTAAAACTCAAACCCTAAATCATAAACAATAAACCCTAATATTAAAACCAAAACTTTAAAAACAAATCTTTAACATAAAGATACAACTTAAAAGCTAAAAACCAAACCCTAAAACCTAAAATCTAAATCTAGATGTTAAAACGAAAACTTAAAATCTAATATTGTAGGGTTCGATGAGACGGTTCCAATGTCATCGAAATGAGTTCAATCGGAGTTCGTTTGGGTCGGTTTTAAAGTTTTTAAAAATCCTTCTTAGCCTTCTTAGGCAAAAAAGACTTTTTATTTGATCCTTACCCTATATATATATATATATAGGGACTTACTCTATTAAGAACCATTAAATTTGAAGGAACCAAAAGAACTAATTTTAAACCACATGATTTAAGGGGTATAAAAGTAATTTCCTTTAAAATAGGGAAAGTTACTTTTTTACCCCTTAAATCATGTGGCTAGAATTGGTTCTTTTAGTTCTCAAGTAACAATAGTTCTTAATTGAACATCCCCCTATATATATATATATATATATATATATATATATATATATATATATATATCTCATCTCAGTCACAGACAGTGCCACTGCCCCCTCGTTGGCTCATTCGCAACTACATTCGTCGCCATCGTAACATCGTTTAATACATCTCTTTATATGCAACATTTGCCAAATGGAGAAAGGTATGAAAGGAAATGGTTGGTCTATTCTATAAATGTAGATAGAGTTTTTTGTTTTTGTTGTAAATTGTTCAATGTAAATCAATCTACAAGTGGGTTAGCATATACAGGTTCTAATGATTGGCATAATATTCATATTAAACTAAAAGAACACGAAGCAAGTGAAGAGCATATTATCAATATGAGAGCGTGGATTGATTTAGAAACGAGATTAGCTAAAAACAAAACAATCGATAAACATATTCAAGATGAAATCAATAAAGAAAAAGAACATTAGAAAAATGTTTTAACAAGAATTATATCTATGGTAAAGGCTCTTCGAAAGAATACTCTTTCATTTCGAGGGACAAACGAAAAACCTTATCAAGAAAACAATGGTAATTTTTTAGGTTTTATTGAGATGATAGCAGAATTTGATCCTATAATGCAAGAACACGTTCGAAGAATTAAAAACAATGAAATTGATAACCATTACTTAGGGCATAATATGCAAAATGAACTAATTAACTTATTAGCACACGAAATAAGGAATCAAATAATCAAAAAGGTCAAGGAAGCTAAATACTTTTCAATAATACTTGATTGCACTCCGGATACAAGTCATATTGAACAAATGTCGATTATATTGTGATGTCTAGATCTATCATCAACTCTTATAGAAGTTAAAGAATACTTTATAAAATTCTTAAGAGTAGATAATACAACTGGTAAAGGTCTTTTTAATGCTATTGTTGAAAAACTTAATAAAATAGAACTTGATGTTCATAATATTAGAGGACAAGGTTATGATAATGGATCAAACATGAAAGGAAAACATTAAGGTGTGCAAAAACGGTTTTTGGACATTAATCCTAGGGTATTTTATACTCCATGTGGTTGTCATTGTCTAAATTTAGTACTTTGTGATATCGCTAGCTTGTGTACCAAAGCTAGTGATTTTTTTTGGTTTGGTACAATCAAGGGCGGCCCGGGGGAGGGGCAAACCCGACCCCTGTCCCGGACCCATTTTTTAGAGGGGCACAAAATTTTTTATATATACGTATATATACAAATTCATTCAAATGAGAAAGCGAATCGAACTAAAAATAAACATTTATAAACACATTATTTAATGGCGCAAAAAATAATTTTTCTTAAAGTATATTAAGTTACTTTCATGCCCTTTAAACTAAATATGTCAATTGGTTCGGTTAACGGTTTATTCGGTTTGGTTTAATCGGTTTCAATTTTTTACCCTATCAAAAAACCAAACCAAATTCGAGAAGTGATTTGGTTCTAATTTCAGTTAAAACCAAATAAACAGATTGAAAGCCAAATAAACCGCTTAAAAGTCAAATAAACCGAATTCAATTGAATAAACCGATTAAAACCAAATAAACCAATTAAAAACTGAATAAACCGATCTGAATAAACCGAATTCAACCGAGTAAACCGAATTCAATCTTATATATTATTAATAAGATAATAAATTTAAATTTGAATTCGGTTTAATCGGTTAACCAATCAAACCAAATTTATAAAAAAATTGGAATCAAAAACCGAAATTCGGATATGGTTAGGTACCGAACCGAAAACCGAATTCGGAATTTTGATACAATTAGAACCAAAATGAAAACCAAATTCAGAATTCGGTTCGATTTTTTCAGTTTTGAATACGTTTTGGTTTCCGGTATTAAACGGTTTTTTGGTTTTTTGAACACCTCCACTTTAATATTTTAATTCTTTAGAGGGCATTTTTTTCCGGTTCGTCCTGGGCACGCCAAATCTCAGGGCCGCCCCTGGGTACAATGTATATACTTATTATTTTCTTCATCACCTAAACGATGTAAAATATTAAAAAACCATGTAACTAAATTTACGCTTAAATCATTATCACAAGCTCGTTGGGAAAGTCGGGAAGAAAGTGTTAAGGCAATTATATATTAAGCACCCCAACTAAGAAATGCTTTATGGGAACTATATGATGATAGTATAGATTTAAAAATTAAGAGTGAAGCTAAATGTTTAGCTACATATGAATTTGAAAACTTTGAATTTCTATTAGGAATGGTATTTGGTATGATGTTCTATGTGCTATTAATATAGTAAGTAAGAACTTACAATCAAAAGGCATGTGTATCGATGATGCTATTGGACAATTAGATGACCTTGCATTAATTATTTCAAGAGAACATTGCATTAATCTTGAAAATTTTTTAAAATATGATACTAGTTTAGATATAGATGGCATAGATTTATTTCAATAAGTAAAAATTCTAAGACATATTATACACATCGAAAGTGACACACTTATCAATATCCTTAATTATATTAAAAAGTTTAATTCATTTCCAAATGCATATATTGCCTATAGAATCATGTTAACTATTCCTGTAACAGTTGCTTCCATTGAAAGAAGTCTTTTCAAATTAAAATTGTTAAATAAATATTTAAGATTTACAATGTCACAAGAAAGATTAAATGGTTTAGCTATTTTGTCAATTGAAAAAAAAATAAAAGAAATTGATTATGGATATTTTATCAAGTAATTTGCGTCTAAAAAAGCTAGAAAAATAAATTTAATTTAAAAATTTTATACATGTAACAAATACATAAATAGATTTTTTTTTGAATCCGACGTCTATAAACTTTAAGTTTATTGTTGCCGGTTCCAAGACCGGGTCAAGAAGGAGGGTTTTTAACGTTAACTATTTGGTGTGAGACAAGGGCCCCAGATTTGAATTTCGCCTAGGGCTTCGAAAATGTTTGAGACGCCCCTAATAGTTGTCAAAAAATTACATCTTACCTCTTCATGTTTCAGAACATTTTAAGGGTTAATATATAACCTTAAGTTTGAATGGGTAAAAGGTAAACTTAAGAAAAATCAGACTTAAAGTTATATTTTAATTATCAAAAGACTATGAACCATTAAAAGATAGTCTATTGCTATCAAACAGTCGCTAAACCACACATGATCTTCACAACGGTTGATTGTGATTGTGGTGATTAAATAAAAGTTAATTTTAAGTTTGAAATTATAAAATTGTGTATCATTAGGATGTTTGTGTTTAAAGTTTTTTTTTTTTTAATTTTAAGCTTATTATGTTTTTTATATATCAAAATTTTAAATTAGCTATGATGTAATCTGAAATTGCCACGTTTTGAAAGCCCGACCCGCCACCCATGACCCTACCCGAATTCCATTTTTTTCATACACCGGCTCCATACCCAGTCTCATTATTAGTCGATCATTTCAATTATTGCGTCTTCACCAAATCAATGGCTTCGATCAGTTCTTCCTCTTACAAGAATTACCAAATCAGAAATCGAAACCCTAACCCTAAAACCTCCGTCTTGCTGGTAATCGACATGCAGATCTACTTCTCCACCATCGCCAAACCAATCCTTCCATCGATCACCTCCACGATCCAGACATGCCGCCGTGCTGCAATTCCTATCATCTTCACGCGCCACTGCCACAAATCCCCTGCCGACTACGCCATGCTCGGAGAGTGGTGGAATAACAACCTGATCATCGACGGCACGACGGAGTCAAACCTGATGCCGGAGTTGGAACGGCGCGAGGAGGAGATGGTGGTTGAGAAGAACACATACAGTGGTTTTAGGGGAACTGGTCTGGAAGAGCGGCTGAAGGAGATGGGGGTGGAGGAGGTGATTGTAACGGGGGTTATGACGAATCTATGCTGTGAAACGACGGCGAGGGAGGCGTTCGTGAGAGGGTTTCGGGTGTTTTTCTCGACGGATGCGACGGCGACGTCGTCGGAAGATTTGCATATAGCGACGTTAAAGAATATGGCTTATGGGTTTGCGTATTTGGTTGATTGTAAGAGCCTACAACATGCTTTGTGTTTGTGAGTCAAATCATGCTGAACCCGGGTCATCTTGTGCTTCACTCGGTTTGTAAATCAGCTGGTTCGATTTGTAAAGACTTGAGTTTTGAACTATTTTAATTTATTAATAATGTGAGTAGAACTTTGTTAATTAAGTTGAACCAGTAATTTTACCTGCCCCTGAGTTGCGACGACAACCAAACGTATAATAATTCGAATTTATACTATCAAATGAAAATATCATGTGTTACATTTTTGCAGGGGCGGCCCTGAGAAATTAGGTGCCCAAGACGAGTCGGGGTTTATAACCTAATATATATATAAATACATATATAAAAATGTGCCCCTCGAAAAATTGGGCCCGGGACGGAGGTCGGGTTTGCCCCTCCCCGGGCCGCCCCTGCATTTTTGAGGCTAAGAAGTAATGAGTGATATTAGGGAGAAAATGTAAATGTTTATGAGTGATGAATACTATGCTTTAAAAACTTGAAGATTTAGAAGTGATTGGTTGTAAATTTTCATTGGTACTTCAAATTAAGTGTAGGAATGAATCCTACGCTTTAAAAAGTCAAAGTGGTTAAAGCAATAGTTTATATAAAATTATGAATGAAATTTAAAGTTTTAAAATTTGAGTGTAAGTGTGTAACGATAAACTATAAAATAAAAAATATATGAATGATGTCAAGGTGATGTGTGACCAAATTTAAGGGCTAAAGGTTAATATTTATGAGTGAAACAAAGTGGTGTTTTGCAAAGTATAAGAATGAAACGTTAAAATTTAAATGTTGAACATAAAGTTTTAGTATTGAGTGTAAAAATAAATTTTAAAAACCTATGAAGGTTAAAATGAAATTTTACCGAGTTTAGAAATTGAAACGACAATATTGCTAAACTCAAAAAAAACAAAAAAGAGAAGTAGATAATAAAATAGATATAAAGACAACAAAAGAAAGAAAACAAATAATGGGGCTCTCAAGATTTTAACCTGAACAGTTTTTAAAACTGAGTAAAGTCTTAAACCATTCCAACCATCACCAATTAAAGATAACAAAGCCAACATGTTAAGATAAAAATAGGTGTCCATTTTACCAATACCATTTAAGAGTATATAGAATTCAAAAAAAAAAGTATAACAAAGAGTTGAACCCACGATGTATCGGTTAACATAAGGCGACTTTCCAAACCAAATAAGAATAAAAATGGATATGGTACAAAGAATTACCGCATTGAGTAGAAAAACAGTATAAAGGTTCTTTTTACAAACTTGATAAATCCGTGAGTTTAGAAATCTATTTTGGACAATTGAACTTTTTCGAACTTGTCAAGGATCAAATTTGTAACCTAAAGCATTGAAGAGTAAACAAAGAAGATTCAAAGAGTATATAAAATTCAAAAAAAAAAAAGTATAACAAGGATTCAAACCCACGATGTATCTGTTACCATAAGGGCTAACCAAACCAACCAAAATACAAATATATAAATTAATAGGGGTGTTAATGGTCCGATTTTTACGATTTTTAAGTGGAAACGTAAACCAAACCATTAACAATGGTTTTTGAATAATGAAAACCTAACGATTTGGTTTTTTATCTTGTTAAAAGTAAAATTGAATTAAAATTAAACTTTTTATACTTCAAGTCGAACTAATTACAACAAATCAAAATGTATTTTTTTTAATGATGGATAAATCATGAACTCAATTGATAAACACACACATCCGGTCCGGGTCTTACAACCAGTTTTTTATGAAAACCGTAAACCAAACCGTTTATTATGACTTTAAACTTTAGAAACCGACCGACTAAATGTTTGGAATAAAAAATCGACTGTGAAACCAAATCGATGACCGATTTGGGCGATTTCGTGGTTTGAAACCAAACCATGAACACCTCTAATTATCAAGAATCAAATATGTAACCTAAATTGTTGGAGAGTAAAAACAAAAAAGATTACACTAGCATTAATAATTAAGATATATAGAATAAAAGTGAATATGTAATTTTATTTTTTATTTTCATAAGAAAATTACACCTATGTATAAAATAGTTTAACTTTTTGTTAAGCTCTAAGGCTATGTGTTATAAATCACTCTCATCACTCCACGTAGGCGCCACATAAGCGTCACATAATCAAAAAAACACTATCACCCCATTATCCCTTCACATTATATTTACATATGTTACCCATCACTTTCCTGTCACTTCACGTCATCACCCCCTTTCTTTTTCTTTCACCCTGTGATGCCCTCACACATGCCTCCCTCACGCCCCCTTCACGCCCCTATGTAATGAGGGGAGGGCGCCACCAGGGCGTGACAAGCCCCTCTCGCGCCACCAGGGCGTGACAAGCCCTCTCACGCCCCATCACACAACATAACACATAGCCTAAATACTTTGATAATCATATATGAAATAATATTATTAAACATTTAAAACAATTCATAAATATTATTAGTTTCAAGAATCAACTATAAATTGTCAAATAAGTAGAAAAACTAGACAACAAACAGTTTAACTTTTTGTTAAGCTCTAAATACTTTGATAATCATATATGAAATAATTTTATTAAATATTAAGAACTATTGATAAATATTACTATTTGCAAGAATCAACTACAAGTTGTCAAACAGGTAGAAAAACGAGACAACAAATAGTTTACAGCTTATATGTTACAATTGAACGGTATGTTTAATCAAATAGGTTATACAACAACAAACAAAGAAAACCATTCCATGCCCAAAACGTAACAGGCTTTTTATACATTTTATCAATTCAACTAGCACTTGTTAACCCATATGGCTACTGAAGCAACTATGCCCAAAATGCAAACAAAGTTATTACAAAATAAACGCCTATCGATACAAGAAATATCATCAGCGATTGCTTCATCTCTATACCAAAATCAAAACTCAACCTTTAAAGAAAAAAGGTAAACAATTAGGAGCCCAATCATCAGTAGATGATCATTAGTTCAATCAAACAGACATCCTGTATCAACCCTTAAATTTGTGCTCAACAAGAGTAGAGCCTTCTGTAATCGTGTATCAAATCTAAGAAAGATTCAATCAATTATCGCATTGACATCAGAGTTCTAACCTTTTTCTCCCTCTCAGCCTTCTGTGCAGATGGGGTTCTCTTCAACCGATTCAGTTCCTCCAAAACCACCTTCTCAACAATATCAATTGAGTTTAGCAGCTTCTTCTGTGGTGTTAACTCTGAGTCACCTTCATCTTGATTAGCAATGACATTAAGGATCAATGGAACCTTTCCTAATGTTTTTAAAGCTAGTTTTGGCTTTGGGGTCACTAAAGAAGCCTCATGCTCGAGCTGAACACCCAATGGTGAAGGATCTTGACCAGCAGTCTGATGATGCATCAATGGATGAGGAATTGGGCTCCTCAAAATTTGACCTTCACCATCTCCCATATGCATTCTTCTTCTTTCAATCGCCTGTGTAACAACGAATTAACAGCTTTGATCAAGAAAGACTCACCAAAGGTGCTCAATTTGAGAGATGATTAACCAAGACTCTAACTAAATCAACGGTTATGATTAAGAATAACATGGGCTAACTCATGAAAACACACAAAAGCAGTTTGCTCTTCAGAATTCAGGAGCCACCTTGAAAACCCAGAGACGTTTAAGACCAATCCATTAAATCCAGTGGACCTACCCGGATCAGCACAAGACTGACCCGTTAAACCAATAAACCAACCCAAATCCGCCTAAGATCGACCTGAGACAAGTCCAGTTTTGGGTACTAGTTTTTCATCTTATTTGATCTCAATCATGGGTCATATCCCATGATCACCTCAAATCATGATCGATTAACAAAACCTAATTGCTAAATAATAATCATGTGTTACAACTATTTTGATGAAAAATATAAATACCCGAACGACATGAGTGATGTCACGAAGAGGAGTACGCGGATACCAAGAAGGTAAGACACTGTGTGACCCTGATCGTCCGCCTCTGCCTCGTCGGAAACTACCACCGGCCGGTGGGGTGTTCTGATTCCGAACACCGCGCCGATAAGCCGTCACTGGCGTTCCAAAAAGCCCCCTTCCAGAAACACCACCATTTCTAGTTCTAGCAGAAAGAGCCTCACCCGTCAACTGACCTGAGCCGTCACCAGTTAACGGCGTCGCACCCCACCTGAACGGAGTCCGTCTGTGACTTCTCTCTCCGTCGTCATTGTCAGATAAAACTGTTAAAGTCCCGTTTGACAACCGACGGGGCATGTACGTCTCTGCAACTCGATCGTTTAACCTGGATAGCCTATCCCTTGCTTCCGGCATTGTTAATCTTTGGAACTGCAAAATGGATACGCTGTAAATGAACAAGAAAATCATTTGATGATTCAAACGGAAAAAAGGAAGATTCTAAAAACCCTGATTCATTTCAAATCAAAAGTTCAATTTCTCATAGACCCAGAACATAATGTACCTGGAACAGATCTTGATGACGATCAGATGAACAATGGTGAAGACCCTCTGCTCTTGAAGATGTTGAGGTGAACTGAAGAAGACGAAGAAGAAGAAGAGAAATTGAGAGCTACGGGAGTGGTGAAAATGGTGAATTTTGAAGTGAAATTTGGGCGGATTTATATAACATAAGATCAAACCCTAAACAAGTTTGAATTTTGGATTAATATTCTGAAATTGGAAGTTGGTTTGAGTGTGTGAGAGTCGAAGTTTTCAAAATTCAAATGTTTTTGGTTAGGCGGGGTGTGACACGCTTGTCAAATTACTTTCAAAAAAGTCAAAATTAAGTCTTGTCTTAACAATTACCATTTTCTGTTACAAGCAGTTTTTCATGCGGTTAAGAAGCCTAATGTGCTATTTTACTAGTATATAGTTTTAAGAACTAACACCTATCAAATTTGTTTTATTTTTTCAACAAAAAATAAATAAATAAATAAATAAATAAATAAAAAGACTTTTATTTAAATTTAAATCTTTCGAATTAATAATTCTTTACATTTAGTATTCATATTTTTATTTAATAAAAATCAAACTTTGACATATTTTTTTATTTTGAATAATTAAAATTAACAATAACATGTTATTTAAATATGATTAAAACAATGTTAATAATTTCAATTATTTAATAAAAAAATTACAGTGACTTAATTATGAGAGTTATGAAAATTGGTTATATTTCTGTAAAGTTATTCATTTTATTTATAAAATCATCAATGATATTAGGAAACTTTAATTCAAAAAAATTTATAATTATTTTAGAATATTTTGTTAAATTCTATTAATATTATTTTTTATGAAAATATACAATTATGTGTTATGTCTTATTTGAAGTTATAACAATATTGTTATCATTGAAATATTAATTCTATTAAAAATTGACTATAAAATTTATCAATTGATAACAACATTTATTAATTTAAAATATAATAATACAAGTTTAAATGAGTTAATCGTTTTTTTAATCTTAAAACAAACATCAAATGTGGTGTAAAAATGTTTAAATATTTATAAATTGTAAATATGTTTTTATTTTATGTAATAAAATCCTTTTAATTATGTAAGTGTATAAAAACATTATAAAATTCATAATTTATCCGCAAAGCAATGTAACACGTATTTATATAAGCCAGTCCACCAATATACGACTATTTCACTTGAAATAAGTTGTCTCTTAAGACTGATTCATTATCAAATGAGACTGGTTCTAATTGATATTGGTTTTTAAATTTTATATAATAGTTCTCATTTGAACATCCTCCTATATATATATATATATATATATATATATATATATTAAAAACCATGATAAGAAATAGTTAAGTTCTTCATGTTTGGAATTTGGCAACCACTTTATTTTATAAAGAACACCAAAACGTGGCATGCTTTGGTCCATAAATTTTAGTGGGTCCCATTGTGTGTATATATATATTCAAAATAACACACACACATATATATATATTATTTAGGTTTATGATACATGTAGTGACATTTTAAAAATTTAGACTTAAATCATCAAAAGTTTTTTTTAACTTTAAAAAGTAGTAAACAGAGATAAGAGTATTAAATTTGAGAGATTTACTTAGATTTAAGTTTTTGTTAAATTTTAGAGATTTGAGACACCATTTAGTAACGTTTTAAAATTTAGATTTTGACCATCAGAAGTTTTTTAACTTTAAAAAGTAGTAAACATAGATAATGGTATTAATTTGAGAGATTTGCTTATAGATTTGGATTTTTATTAAATTTGAGATATTTACTTAAAGATTTTGGTTTTTCTTTTAATTCAAACGATAGATTAGACGGATTTTGTGAGTAATTTTATATTATTTTTAAACATATTTGTGAGGTTTTGTATGATTTTATGTTTTTATGAAAAATTTGTATATAGTTCGTGATGAGAGATTTGATGTAACTTATGCTTCTGCAAATGATATAAAATATCCGTTCTCATGAGTGTACTTTGATAACCCGCCGCAACGCGCGGGTTAAATAAACCTAGTTTAAACAAATGAGTGATTTAGTTTGAAGTAATTTAAAAGTAAGAGAAATCGTCGTAAAAAAATCGTAAAATACTCGTGCTTTTCTTCAAAAAAATTCATTTATTACTTCCGGCTTCATAATTTATTCATTTAAGCAATTATGTATCCTTACAGTTATAAATCTCCACCAAAACATAAGTAAAAGTGTAAATCTACATAAAAAAACGTGAGCATCTTTTTAATTATTTAATTTATGATGGATATTAATAATTAGGAGGAGCAAGCTTAACTCTTAACCGAAATTAGCAAATAATCAAATCGTCATCGAATTATGATTATAGCAAAGGGTGTCTCATAACCGAACGTTAAACGAACCAATACAACCTTTCATTTATTTGTTAGCCGTTTGGTTGATTTTATTTGATCATACATTACTTGTCCATATTATTGCATTACATGTTGGCTTGATTAATTATCTGAAAATTAACCAAAACCCGATCCAAAATTAACCTCATAGCCAATTTCATTTAGTTTAAATTTTCGCTTAAATGCTTGTTGATTAATTACCAAAATTAATTAAAACCAATCTAAAGCTGACCTCATAACCGAAATTGAAGTTCGGTTATGGCTAAGAAAATCCCATAACCAAAGCTAACGGTTATGGTTAAACGTAAAAAGTACCGTGATTTGCATATCCTTATTGA
This sequence comes from Mikania micrantha, assembly GCA_009363875.1. Lineage (NCBI taxonomy): Eukaryota > Viridiplantae > Streptophyta > Magnoliopsida > Asterales > Asteraceae > Mikania > Mikania micrantha. The sequence continues at coordinate 14,315,077 of CM018688.1, forward strand.
TAATTTTAGTCTCATACTTAATGTATTGTAAAATAAGGTGCCATACTCGAATACTCGATTATAAGACTAATTTCATATTTGCCTTGTACAAGTACTCAACACCCATTGGGCCATTGGTTTTACAGGCATACCCATGGCCCATAGGAATCTTGAATATAATTTTATGTGGGTGTATGTCAACGAAATATTGTTTGATGTTCTAAATGATAGTTTTTAATGCACGCATGATACCAAATGTTAAGTTAAAACACAAGGAGACCTTTTAGATATCTTATGATACCAAAAGGTGCTATAACTCACACTTTGTATACCAAAACCCTAGCCTCTGCACAAAGCGAGAGCTAAGGCAAGCACCGTGTACCCTCTTTTGTATACCAGATAAGGATTTAGATGTGAGCTTGTAAAGTTGTAAAAGTGGATTACACCACTAGTCAATCAAATTAGAATATAGATAACAGGCCATAAATATGTCACCATCCTAGTTAACTGCAACCTCCAAACAAATTATAAACAAACAGCAAACAGTACATCAACTTTACAAAACCTGATGAAGAAATATCCAAACTATGGTGTTTCATCTGCCCCACAAAACCTATAAATAATCTTACAAACCCAAGAATCAGTATATTCCAAACCCATGTAAAACTTCATCGTCATCGTCTATCAAATTGTTAACAATCGCTATCACCATCCTGTACGATTATCAGCAACAACAAATTAAAATTCATGTATTTTATCACACATAGTAATCTATAAAGAAGTTACAAACATCATTTGATTTGTTACCACGGTAGCGTTTTTCAGATTAAATTATACACCTTTTTTCTGGTTAATTATAAATTAAAGTGCCTTTGAAATGAGTTCTTTAACTACAAAAGTCAATATATCTAACTATTTTTATGTAAGGAATGTAATTAAGCAACAAAAGACATCTGACCCGATAATGACTAGAACGAAGAGGAGCAAATAAAAGGCTAGTTTAACAATCCGATACTTCTTTTCAGTGTCAATGGATCTGAAAACTTCAGTTACATCAATAAGATGTCTTCTTTTTGAGTATCTAAGACAAAATAAATAGTAACAGACAGTCGATTATCAAAATTCAAGAACAAAAACACTTGGATCAGCAAAAAGAAATGTCAAAACTTGACAGAAAACATATAAATATACTATGGAAGATCAGCAAAAAGGAACTTACAACATCGTATTATATATCATAATGGGGAGTGCTAGCAGGAACATGAACCAATGCCCTGTCAAAAGAAAAAGACAACACCATACACCATGGACTATCATCTCAGGAATTACCACTGCATTAATGCGAGCTGATGAATCATACGGGTTCATGTAGTCAGCCTCCAAATCTGTTAGGCACACAATCTACAAGTTCATCATTAGAAACTTGTTTAAAACAGGCTACAAACAGAGTAAGTAAGCCCGTGTGATTAAATGTGATTGGTAGTAAACAGGCAAGTGTGGACATTTGCTACAATACAAACCCTATCCGAATTCATGTATCTTGTGGTTTTAACAAAGGGCGAAACAATTACAAAATCATGCGATTTCGTTGATGCTATGCCATGAATATAAGTTTATGTTTTTTTAGGACGGCGGTTGATGCAACGGCAAGACCATTGCCTCAAAGTGCATTGACTGAGTATCGAAACCTCAGGCTTACACTAATGCTACAATTGCAACGGTGTATTTTTCAGTGGCGCTAGAGAGGCTCCCCATGCTGCAATTGCAGCAAAGGCTCCACCCAACCCTCCTGATGGGCCAAGTTGGTTGGAGTCGAAGACTCGTCAACCAACCGTTCCAGGGAAAACCCGGGCAGGAAGCTTTAACCTTGCCACGTAAAACCCTTTTGGCTCGGACACAAAGCCGGGTTATCCCTGAGTCGCGTGTCATTGTCATGTCTCACAAAATTTTGACAACAATGAGAATTGAACCCACAACCTCCAATAAGTTTATGTGTACATAAGACTCTAGGTTTTCTTTCTACTGAATAAAAAGATTTAAAAGGCCAGTATTCTACTCCAACCAGCAGCCAACATCATTCATCAATGTCATCCTTAACATAATGGGTGACATCACCCTACCACAAACGATGTTATAAGTTAACACTTTAGGCGTGATTTGTATCAATTACAAGCACTAAATGTTGATTAAAATGCTATCTATCCGATTAGAATCTCATAATGTTCTTCAAAAATGGTATCAAAGTGCAATCTAGACTTAAGGCGTGTGAAATTAACTGTTTTTATTGATCTACCGAAAAAAGGGGAAAACCTGAAAATCAAAACCCTACATTCAAACTTCAAATCAAGTACGAAGGAACTCAACAGCGTTTGTTATAATCAAAACTGCGTTATCTGATCAGGAAGACAGAGAAGATGATGATGATACGATACCTGATACAGATTAGAGGCGATGAGGGCCACATTCATAATAAAGAAGATGACCCACAGAATCACTTCCCACGCCATTGACGCAGAACGAAGAGTGGGAACACAATCGTCTCTTTGATGATGAACGTTCAATGGAGTATTTGCTTGTAGGATTTCCGATCGATGAATCTGAGAGTGAAGAGAAAAGTAGAAAATGAGAGTTTGTGAGAGTTGTCTGCATAAAGAGGTTTCCTGGTGGCTAATTATATTTTAGTCATTTAATCCGTGTGTTACACGTGCTTAATATACAAAATATTATATATTTTTTAATAAAAAAGTTATATCTATAAAAAAATAAGAATTACGTTTATTTTTATTGTAATTATACATATTATATTTTAACATTCAAATCATCCTATCAAGATAAATATTTTAAGATCTTTAAAAATAATTCATGGAAAATAATAATAACAATAATAATAATAATTATTATTGAATATTTTAATGAATATAATTTGAAATTAATGATAGTAAAAGACCTAAATAAAAGTTTGAATAAAAACTTTATAACTAATTGCAGATTAACTTTATTTGTTTAATAATATATTAATTATTTTTCATATCTATAATTCACAATGCATGATTAAATAATGGATATCAATAATTAAATAATAGATACACATTGAAAAACAAAAACTAAATGACTACAATGATAATAAATGTTACAATTATTTATATTTTTTAAATTAAGAGTGATAAACAAATAATAAAAATTTAAAATAAGTTGTTGTATAAAAAGAAATAAAATATATGAATATTAAAATTAATTTTCATATTTTATTATATAATTAGCTGAATAAGTAAAAATATTTATATACTAACATTTAACATATAAATAAAAAGAATTAACTTTTATGAATTATAATTATACCATAATTTGTAAAATATATAAATAAGTCCTTAATTTTTGTAACTTACCTAAAAAATGAAAAGATTTAAAATTTTTATATTATTTAATGAAAATAGTAAGTTAAAATATAAAAATATATGAATATATATGAAATAATTTAGGTTTTAAATATTCTTATTATTAATAAAATCCTTATTTGTATAGTTTACAATTTGTTTTATAATATATCTATTTTATTTTGTGATAAAAATATATGAATATACATGAAATAATTCGTGTTTTTAATATTCTCATTTTTAATAAAATCATTATTTATATAGTTTACAATTTGTTTTGTAATGTATCTATTTTATTTTATTTTGTTTAGTTATTTGCTTTTTTCAATATACTCTAAGCATTTTATTAAATTTCTATATTGAAATTATAAGATATTCATGACTTAATTATTTATTTGTATACATAATTTATTAAATATAAGAAAATAAGTTAAAGTAATAATTTTTCAAATTTATTAATTATCATTATTAATAAAGGAGTGTTAATAAATGATTTAATGTTTTAAGTTTTAGAAGAGAAACAAAAATGAAACATACTCCATTGCATGACATGTGACAGACAAAAACCTTTATTTATTATATAAGATAGATACAAGTCTAAGGTAACCCTGTTTCGGCTCGTGAACAATTCTAGTCTAGGTGTACATTTTCGTTGTTTTTATGATAGTAGGAATAGAGGTATAAAGTTTAGCCAAACGGAGCCGAGCTCCGACTTGCTAAAATTTGTGCCCAAGTTAACTTCATGTTGGTTTGTAAATTTTTAAAAGAATAAAATAAAATCTTGTTTCTCAAGTTTTTCCATTTTTAAATAGTCTAAATGTAATGCGATTTATGTGGTTGTAACAAGGATATAGTGTAACTTGAATCATCTTTATCAATCTTAACTTGGGCTTGACTCATTTTAAATGAGATTTTTTTAAGCCGGATTTTCTCAAGAGGGTCTCGTGCCGTGAGTTTTTTTAAATAAACTAGTACTAATGACAAATTATATTATTTACCCTTCTCACATTTAAAAATATTTAAAAAAAATTAAAATCACAACTTTTTATTAAAAAAACACACTAAAAAGTTTATAAAATATTTTTTTCTAAAAGCAAAATATTTTAGAATAAGAAATATTTTATTTTTAATAAATAAAAGTTTTATAAAATCATTCTTCTGAAAACATGAAATAAAAAATAAATTAAACTATAAACCATAGTTTTTAAACGATGGAATTTTTATAAAAAATGTTTTTTTTTATTTATTCAAAAAGCGAAGTTATAAACTTGATAGAAAAAATCACACTTTTGGGTCATTTATGTTTCACATTATTTTCAAATTAAGTCTTTCAACTTTAAAAACTTTAATAATTACAGAAGTTATATTTTAATTTCTTGATTTAGAAATGCTAGTTTTTGACATCAAGAATTCAAGATGCCTACTGCATATCGAGGGTAGAGGTGGGCAAAAAACTCGGAACCTGTGAGTATATGTGGTTCCAGATTCTTAAAAAATCGGAATCGGAACAAAAAAATTGAAACCGTTTCCACTTTTACTCGATAAAACCCAAACCACAACCAACCAATAACAAAAGAAAAGTTTGGTATTGTTTTGACTAAATTGCTAGTTTGGATTATTATTTGCGATGGCTCTTGTTGGTCATAATCTTCCAACTTCCAAGAGATCAGTTACCTCCAAATTATCACAGAGATAATTAGGTCAAGCTTGCTTATAACTATTTACAACTAGTTTTATATCCATCTGGTGGCCGGATACAATGGTATAATCGAATCAATTTAGTAAAATTTATTCTACAAAAAATAATAATTGTTTAACTGGGATAGATGAGATAATGGGGAAGTGAGAATAAAATGTTTTCATAACTACCTCCTAAATTAAATTTACACGGCTAAGATTTATTCTCAGCCATTTTAAACGATCCCAATTTTCTTTCAAAGAAGTTGAATTCAACGGAACCATATATATACAATTGGCTTGTCCAAAACTCAAATCAAGCTTATCATAAACATGCTCTAACCTGAGCTTGAGCCTATAATATGACTCATTTAATAAATAAGCTCTGACTTGAGCTTTATATATTAAGTTTGAGTTGGCTCAAAAGCCTAAACAAACATTTTATTTATCTATACAATTTATTTGTACTATGATATATACATATTTTATATACATACATATATATATATATATATATATATATATATATATAATCAATACTGTAAAAAAGAATATGTTAGAAGTAACTAAATAATATAGTATGTTAGTGGGATTGGCTTTAACAACAAAAGAAAAGTTAAGATGGTCTATTGCTAGTTATTTGTCATTCTATTAATAATCGGTAATAGTTTAGATTATTAAATTTTATTCGTATATAAAAAGTATAATTATAAAATTGACTATAACAATATTCAAATTATGAAAAAAAATTCATAAGTCACGCTTAAAAAGAAATTTCTCAAGTCAACAAAACAAGCTATCCTCGTTTACATCTAACAAAAGAATTAAAACAAGCAATATTTAAATATTAAGAGCATGTCATTTAAGAAAGCAAAATAGGTATATTGAAAGCCTATCAGAAATGAATCAGAGTAAAAGATGAGACAAAGTATTATGATCAAAGTAAATTGTTGCTTGCTATATCTGATGGTGAAGAAACTTCAAAGAAAGACGAGGTCCGATGCGAATATTGTGAGTGTGGCTTGTTGTATCCAGGGGTCTTAAAACAAGTGCGAAAGATGCAACCGCACAAGACCTGTTTTTAGCATTCACACAGACCACTTAATCTCTCGAAGACGGCCCTGGTTGTATCAGTGTAACCATGGAAGGGTCACATTAATAGAAGAGATAGAGGTGGTTGGTTTTCAAGTGAAGGTAGTTGCAATGAATTTGAACATTATACATCTATAAGAAAAAATAGGTATACAAACTTGGCTCAAGACACTCTGCCAACATTGCTTTGAAAAGCTAGCCGACAATATCAAGATTAACAGGGCGAATAAAGCATTAATCCTTATAATTACTTATTTTATACTTTAAAGTTTATTTTAAGATGAAGATAATGTTTAGAATATTTTATTAGTATTATTGTTAAAAGTCAAATAAATTAATTTGTGAAACAAGTCAGTTCTGGTATACATATATAGGTAGGGATATATGTAATTTTTTGGTTCAAAGTTTTAGTTTGAGTTATAATTATATAAAACAAAGTCATGAAATTTTCACAAAATCCTAGTTATTTTCAACCTTTTCCTCATGTACATTAGAATGACAGTTGTTAATATTATATTATAAAATTTTCAGCATAAATTATTCTTTATCCATTTTTTATTATCATTTTAAAAATACACACCATATTTATGGGAGTAGCCTTCAATTGACCACCTCCAAGAAATGTCATATTTGGATGAAAAAAATAGCACATGGACCAAGATTCTGACAATTAAACAGTTTAAACAGTTGTATTCCAACAAAAACATTGTCTACATCTGTAATATTTGAATGAAATCAAAGCAAGACAACAAATAAAAATATATGCATGATGAACCCTAAATGCCTAGAAAAAACCATGTTCATTTGCACATGGGTGCAGGAAGGTCATAATTCCATGAGTGCATATTTTTGTCTGCTTTCACTAGTGAATCTAAAAACAAAACACCACCAATTTAGTATAAAAAATGATGCCATTTTGTCTCATTAGTCTTATAATTGTTGTTCCTCAGCCAAAATAAAGATTCCTGTTTTGATTGTCACATCAACATTGAACCAAAATAGAATTACCAGGTTTCAAATGAATTCTTTAATTAAACCAAATAATTAGGATGATGATACCCAAATTTAGATTCATTAACAAGAAACAAATACAAAAGAAACCAGAATTCTCTACTAATTCAAGAAACAATTAGATGGAAGTTCACTGCAAGTACAAGATATTCATCAATGAAGATGATTACCATTACTACTAATAACAACTATTGATAGATTCAAAATGAAAATCATAACCTAGAAAACTACAAACCAAAAGGTGACACATTCAAGTTTCAAGGGTTATAGAACCACAAGATGTACAAAACATTGTTCCAAGAAAATTGTATGGATCTTACCTGGATTGATTGAAGCCAAAACTTGCATAGGTTTTGGTTTTCTCAAAGCATGCAGTCAGTTCTTGCAGGCAATCTTCGAAAGAAGTTAAGCGGGACAGATGGCAGCTTGTGGCGGAACCTCGGGTGTCTTAACACATAGAAGCCTGTCAGGAGAGCCACAACTTGAAAAGGTGTGACGTACAAAACAATAGCAGCAATCAAACAGAAAATGACAAACAGTGCTGTGGCTCGGGGGTCTCTCCAGCTGAGTAAAGACTGAAATCTCTCTCCTTGTGTTGCTAAATCACCAACTACGGTTTGAATCCTTCCTGATATGCTTCTTAAACGGTCATATCTCATTCTGATCACGTCAGCATTGCGAGAAGTTGGAAAGGTGTCAAATTCTTCATCAAGTTCATCAGGGTGCGCGTTGTCTGCACATGAGAGGCGCGTGTCCATGTGGGGTGGGTTCTTTGGTCTCCATCGATAATACCAAACTCCAATTAGGAATAGGTAGAGGAAAATGGTGGGCAGAATAAGCTCAGGATACAAAACCAATATCAAGAAAAGAATGTGAATCAGAACAGTAGTGATCGGATTCTTCCAGTTACATATTTGTTCAAACCATTTTCCAACTGAAATCAAACCACCAAAAACCCCCATGATTCTGAAGAAGTTAGCTTTACTTCTTCTCATACTCCACATGTGTGACCCAACATCCAGCATATACTCCACAATCTCTTTTCTTAAAGGTGGCTCAGCCCGGCTAAGCCTCATGGACACAATCTGAGTGGCTTGGTGCCTCAAGCTGTCAAGCTGGGTGACAGTTAAGGGATGGATGTAGTGCATTTTAGGCAACAGTGGTTGGGAGTACATGTGCATCATGTTTAGCAATGACGAACATGTGAACCTCACTGCTAAATGAATCTCGCCCATCTTTTTCACCCCAGATGGATGCAAAACAAGAAGAGGGTATGAATGGGTGTACACGCGGTCAGCTTCAAGGGTTGAAAGACGAATCCTAACCTTGCCAATTCTTGAATCTCTAGCCCCGTTACCTTTATCCCCACCTTGCAGGTGGCAGTTATCAAACACACCAATGGTTATAACAGTGCATGGATCAAAAACTTCCCAGGTATACTGCTCATTCCATTTTGGAGTAAAACTGTCTATTATTGTTCTTGTTCTGACCCACTTTGTCCCATACTTAGCAACACAATATGCATCTGTTGTTGCCCTTCCATCTTTTGTCTTCATGGGTGATAACCCATGAGCACTCAAGATTCCCACTTCAAGTACACCAATGCTATTCTTCCATAACTGTTTAGCAGTTGGTCTAAGATCACTACTGTAGTGAGTAGATTCATCAAGAACATGATAACCACCTTCTAAACAGATTCTCATATGAATCCTGCTAGCAAATTTCACTTCCTTCTTCTTTTCCCCTTCAATCACAACATGTTTTTCAAGATTAAACCACCTTGAGTTAATAGGTTTAGAATCTAACCTCCGATCCACATACTGTAAGGGAATCGCACACATTCCAAGAATCTCATCTTTATTAGGTGCGATCCTATCTTCCACACTCAAAACCAAGTGTTCTTCAAATGGTTCTGCAGCTACAAACATCAAATCCTCGTTCCACATAGGATTTATTGACTTGCTCATTGATACTCTAGTCCTTAAAACCTGATGTCCGAGACCTGCCTTCACAAAAACTTCAGGAAACCTTGTTCTATCACTGGGCATCAAATCTTGTGCTTCAATCACATTAACTCTGAGATACCAAAGTTTAGGAGAAAGATACACTTTTGAACGGATATTAGCAAGCGCATCGGTCCCACCAACAGTTGCAGCATCTGAATGCCATGCTTCAGGAAACGCTTCATCAGCTTGAGTACCCCACCACACAGCTAACATTATCTCTCCTTTCAGCTTGATCCCTTTCCTATCCTCCAGTCTATACCATTGAGGTGCGAGAGGACTATCTGGTGGGACCCTCTTTGGAACCTCAGTAAGATCAAACAACACCCAACCCATGAAATCATCTTTCATAAGATCTTTATCCTTCACAGTGACCTCAAGCATAGTTGACTGAATCCGATCTCTAGAGAAAGCAAATACTTGATTCCACTCAGGGTTTGATTTCTTCTCAAAATGACGGGTTGTACCCTTATAATTTCCAAGCCGAACCTCAGCATACGGGTCACAACTTCCAGTAACATCCTTAGCCGGTAAATCACGGGCTTTCACCACACGGACATATAAGTATTGCATTTGTTCAACAAGGTCATAGGTGCTAGTGAGCTTATCCCCTGTGACTTTCCCACCTCCAAGGTGCGGTTTCGTCTCCTTGAGAGAGAAATCATCAGGAGGAGGCCTGTGCATCATCTTGGTTTTGCCTAGATTGAAAAAAAAATCAAACTTTTTAACAACCAAAAGCTTTCAGAACTCAGACAACTTAACTGAATAACTAATAACAAAGCTTACATTACAATACTACATAACTTATGGGAAATTAATGTGAGACAAAGTTTAAATTCAGATCATAGTGAATCATGGAGCCAGGACAGTTACAAATATAAGAAAAAAAAAGGGTTCAAAGAACACATTATTTAGTAGTTAAAATGGAATACCTGATAAACTTCAAAAAGTTGCGTCGAAGGCTTCAGATCTGAGTTCTACTGGCCTGAAAGCAAACAGTAAAGCAAATAAATCAAAACCCTAATTTAGAGAAACACGATACATCAACAAATTCAAACTACTTGATAGAAGAAAAAAAAAAGACAAACAGATAAAAGATTGAATCTTGGCATAGATTTATAGCAGAAAAAGTAACAACCAATTTAAGATCTTGTAAAAATCACAGTCAAGAAAAAAAAAACCTAGAATCTCATGAATGCATGAGTGTTCATTCGAATGCTGTACCTGCACATGTATCTACATTCAACATGGATTATCAGAGGAATGTGTATATACCTTACCGAGAGCGATTTTGAAGCAGAGATCTCATGGAAGATCTGTCTGGATTCTTGATGATATTTTGAATTAATTCAACGGCTATTTAATGGATTTGATTTTGCAAGTTTGGGGGTTTAGATTCAAGAGAATATGAAGAAGATTTGAGGCGAAAAAGGAGGATTGGTGACAGTGATTCTAGAGAGAGAAACAAGGTTTAGAGAGAGAAAAGCGGAAGAGGAGGTGGTGGTGGGTATGTCTGTCTGTGTTTCTGTCTCTTTAAGGAAGAGTGTAGATTTGGGTTAATTGCAAATGGGTCCCTGACTTTATGATTATTGTTTATAGGCCCTTGCTTATTGTAACTATTTCTATTTTCACACTTGAAATTGTTTTATCTGTTAGATGTTTGTCTATAAATGATAGTATTCAAAACTAAAATTAATGCAAGAGGAAAAAAATTTAATAGTAGTTCTTGAAGGTGAAATTATAAGAGTATATTTGTAAACGGTATTTTGATATCGGTTCAAATTTATAAAAACTTTATCTAAACATATAACAAAAGCTAAATAAATGGGTAAGGATTTGTAACTTATCGTAATATAAAAAGACGTATAGAAAATATTATATGTTTAATGGCATGTGTTTCAATGGTGGCTATGAAATGATGGTAGTTATGGCTACGTGGCTCATATAGCAATTACTTGGTGGTTGAGTTCAAACGTCATGCTTATAAAAAAAATAAATTACAAAAAATAGTATAGTAAGATAAGAGTAAACAAGAACCATTACTTTTATGGTTAAAACAGGTTATTAGAGTTCAAATATTTAATAATTATTCGTGTTATGCACATGTTTTCATTTTGTTAACCACGCATAAAGGTGTCAGGTGCAATATCTGTTACGCACAAACATGACAATCAAACATAGGTATTTGGCCAAAACATTACTTTCCTAAGAAATTAAATTTGATTATCTTATCTCATGTTTCACTCATTTTATACATTTATATTTTAGTTTCCAACGACAAGAAAAGGAGGTAACAATTTTTATATAACACAAACATTAAAATGAGTCATGTTACACCTAAAAAAATAAGAAAAATAGCAAAATATTATTGGAAGATCGAGCACAAATTTTCCTGGATACATAAGTAATTATATTGGTTTTCATTTCTATTTGTACCCTTAAACTGAAATTGTCATTTTTAGGTAAAAATGAAATAAAATAAAGTAAGAGAAGGGTTGTTGATAATAGCCCAAAATACAGGGTGTCCTGGTGTGATAAACATATATAACCTCACTTGATTTTTGAACTTTTGGTAGAGAACAATGGTTGGAACTATTGCACGTGCAAAGTCCGTGACTACCGTATTTTTTTTACCTTTCAAGTGTTGTGTTAATGTGTTGTGTGCGTGACAAAAGATAAAGATTTCAAGAAAATAATAAAGTAAAATACAATATAGGTGGATTATTCAAAAGCAAAATACAATATTAAATAACACATTAGTAATGAACAATAATCATTTTATCCAAAAATTAATAATTTACTATTTTGAATTAACTTTATCAACAGACGTGCGTAAATAGGTGTTCATGGCCACCATAGTTTCGTTTGAAATTTAGTTTTGGTCAGGACAAAATCAGTGTATCAAATTAGTTTGGTTTGAACCATTTTTTAAGCAGGGAACATCGGGTCGGTTTGACATCACTTTCAAATGACCATGGGAGGCCCTAGGGATGGGCAAACCCGATCTCCGTCCATAGCTCATTTTTGTTACAAAAATTTTAAAAATCTTTTATATATTACATATATTTATTAATATTTAAAAATATAAAATTGAAAAAACAGAAATTTCCAATTCAAAATGGGTCTTTTTATCCCAGCTCGACCGAGTCACTAAAAATCTCAGGACCGCCCCTGCAAATGACTACGGATTGTTTTAATAGGTTCAACGGATATGTAATCAAACTGATTCTAGATTTACATATTGGATCAGTTTCAAACCAATTTCACTTGAACCAATTTAAGAGCGGTTCAAATCGATCTGATTTTGGATCCCTGATTGGAGCTAGTTTAGATCAGCGGTTTGAGAGGTACATTATTAAATCACAATGTATACTTGTTTGGGTCCTTCCTGGATTGGCTTTATAAAAGGCCTCACGCCATGTGTTTGGTACAAATCCTCACGTGTAAGAAGAACAAGAGGAAAGAGATGCACAAATCCGATTTTTTTTGGGGTCACAAAACAGTTCCGGATCCGGTTATATGTCAGTTTGTATGTGTAAAAGTAACAGTTAGATTTCAAACCGGTTTCAAATTTTTATAAGTTTGGTTTCAGTTTTTTAACGATTTTAGCCTCTTTTTTATCAGTTCGGTTTGGTTTTTATCAGTATGCTCTGGACAACAAGAAACTGGTGGTGTATTGTCAGAGAATTTTGGGTGGTTACCACTCTTGTCAAATCAGATAAAACCCTTAGACCATTGTGCGAACATCTAACAAGATCTACTTATTCTATTATGCTTTAACTACGGTTATTTTACATTTTTTTAATGAAACAATTTATCCTTTGTTTAAAAATATAAAACCCAACCAACTAAAATCAAGATGGTTGCAGGATCTTCTGTTAGTTTTCACAATATTGACAGTTTACGCATGTAGAATATGACTACGTCTGGACTGCTACAACACATACATCATTGATATATACAACATTTTAATCCAAATGATGTATGGCACCAAAAGGAGGTTGTGTAAAACAAGCAATACTAAATTTGAAGAATACTTGCAAGTAGGGTGTCGAAAATACCCGAACCCGGCTAACCTGACCCGCACCCGCACAAGCCTAATAGGGTCGGGTCATTCGGGGTCAAAAATGTTGGTCGGGTTATTCGGGTTTTGGCCCTCAAACTTAACAATTATAACGGTTTTAACCCAAAACCTAAATATGGTTAGGGGTCAAAAACGTTAATTATCTAAACAACAGGGGCTAAATTGATAGAAGATTCAATTTTAGACTAAAATTGTTAACACACTTAAACCACAGGGGCCAAAACCGTAATTTACTCTCATAAAAATGATGATAAAAGTTATATTTTTTTGTCTTGTATGTTTACAAAAATATTATCTTATCAAATTAGGTTTTGCAACTTCAATAATTACAAAAATATTATCTTATCATCTTAATTTAAAATAGTTAGTTTTTGACAGAAACTAACTAATTAAATTTTTAACTTTAGTTAGTATATGATCTCAATTATTACAAATCAAGGTCAAATGATATTACTATTGTTACTAAAAGTTTTGGTTATTGTTTTATTATTTAAAGTAATTATTAATACAATTTATTTAATCAATTTATATAAAAATATCATTAATATAATTTTTAAATTTTCAATAGTTACTATATAATATTTTGTATTCAACCCGTGTGTTCACACGGGGTAATAGCCTAGTTATTAAATATAAGATCTATTTAGCTTTTCACCAAAATATGACTATGACTATTAATTAAATTACATATGAAAAATGAATTATTTACACATTTTCCATTGAATTATAGGTTTAGAAAATGAATTACTTAAAGCAATTTAAATTGGGTCAAGATAATAGCAAATAAATATTAACCTGACTAACCCGACCCAAATAACACGTGACCCGACTAACTAGAACCCGATTAACCCAAACGCTATTCGGGTCAGGTTGTGGGTCAATATTTTTTTAGGGAAAACCCGATCAAGACCCCTAGTCGCAAGGTAATCTATAAAGGATGGTTTAAAGGAGATCAAAGACAAATGGCTGAAAAGTAAATAATAGTAATTATATGTTTGTGTGTGTCCTCACCTGTTTTGACTCCCTAGTTTAACAGGCTACCTTATTATAATGATAATAAATATATGCATAATTTATGTCTTCAAAGTGAAGCATGCATATTGCATACACACTGCCTGATGAAGTTATTCAGTTGTACAAATGACTAGGACTAAAAACAGACAGGCAATGGTTATGATGTTGAAGAAAGACCGAAATCGCACACATGAAAGGATGATCGTTTTATCTCAAATAAAATTACACTCTCAAAAGAAAAAAAAAACCATTGTTTAAAACGCACACACATAAAAAAACACAACAAGAACAGTAGCACCACGTAATAAAAACAAATCGAGTTGTGGCTTACATCTTATGGAATGGACTCAAGTAAGATCATCATCATCCTCTTCCTCCTTAGCCTTCAGCAACAATTTCACTCTCAACAGAAGGGTTGTCTTCCACTCATCCTATGTAACAAAATTGACAACCAAAAGTGTTACCAATGTCATATACAGGGACCTCAAAAGTCAACATAGATCTCAAGTTTTTATGTAAATTACTCGTATTTATTTGGTCCAGACATCTATTCTGTCTATAAAGGAAAAGGTAACATAAACAGCAACTTGGTTTTAATATAACGTGAGGTGCTCCTAGGCGTTTAGGTCCCAAAACCTAAGGCATGTGCATCCTGCGAGCGACGTGTTGCTCTATAAACGATTAAATAAGCTTTATTTACAACCAGAACCATATGTGAAATCATCCCTTGGATTGTTTTCACTTATCAAAACCTTAATTTTGACCCAGATGTGCCTTTTACTCTTGAATGTTTGTACTGAGCCCTGGATACTATTGATTTCTAATACAATCTGAGTTGTTTTGCTTCTTTTCTTCACTTTATCGTGTCAATTGTTTCTATTAATTGGTGCTGGAGAGCCTGTTCTGAAGAACCTATTCTGCCATCAAAGAAGAAGTGTCTTTCAATGGCTGATGCTGTGCAAAACCAGATTGTTCAAAGTCAGGGAAGGAGGTTCAACCTCGTATCAGGGTCCAATGTTGAATGCAACAAACTACACTTCATGGGCCATCAAAATGGAGTCGTTTATGGATGCCCAAGGTCTTTGGGATGCCATACAACCTCCTGTGGGTGCTAACATTGATGTTAGACTCAGGGAGACCCTTCATATTCCAAGCACTACCTGAAGAGATTCTGTTGCAAGTTGCAGGCCATACAAAAGCAAGGGCTGTTTGGCAAGCCCTTAGAACCCGTTTCCTTGGAGCAGATAGAGTGCACCAGGCACGAATCCAAACTCTTAACCGTGAGTTTGAGTTATTAAGCATGAAGGAAACAGATAGCATTGATGATTTTGCTAGTAAAATTGGTGGAGTGGTATCCAAGTTCCGAACACTTGGAACCACAATGGACGAGAAGACCGAAGTTAAAAAACTCCTAAACGATGCTCCAACCAGATTTCTGTCGGTTGTAGCTGCGATAGAGCAGTTTTCTGATTTGGAAAATATGGTGTTTGAGGACCTTGTTGGACGCCTCAAAGCTTATGAAGAAATGATAAAGCCGGCTAATATCGAATCAATAGGAAAATTGTTGGTGACCAGGGAAGAATGGCAGCGATTGCGGCAAAGGCAGGGGCTCCAGTCCATCCAACCAGCGGGGTCGTGGCCGTGGTCGAGGTAGATTTAACAACCGTGGAAGGGGTGGTAGACATTTTTCAAGCAGCAGTGAACCTGAACATAAAGAAAAGGTTTTTCCAAGTAATAAGCGAGACCGTAAAAATTTGTGGTGCTATAATTGGGACAAAATGGGACATTTCTCAGCAGAATGTCCAGCATCCAAAAGGGCTGATGGGGAAGCAAATCTGACTCAGGCAGATGAACCAGCCCTGCTTATGGCCCTGTGTTCACAGGAGACTGTTATGTTGAATGAAGAAAAGGTTTTTCCAAGTAATTATGCTAAGGATGACTTCAATGACAGCGCATGGTACTTGGACAATGGGGCTTCAAACCATATGACTGGGCGAAGAGAGTTCTTTAGTGAACTCAATGAGAACACAGTTGGTCATGTTTGATTTGGAGGTGGATTGATGAAGAACGATTCCACAATATAGCTATAATGAAATAGAACACAGAACTATAACAAAATTAGGGTATAGATTTATATGAGCAACGATTACAAATGAAGAAGATGATTCCAGGGTTAAACTCCAAGCAGGAGCCTATATTAACTCTAAACAATTCTCTTCACACCCTCCACTCATAAACCTTCCCTCTATTTATAACATACTAATCCCATAACTAGAAATGAATATTACCAAACTACCCTTATCTAGAACCCACTACTACTAACTATGACTAACATACTAATATAATTCTAATCTCTATCATTACTCCCTCCTTATTTAAAAGTTTTGTTCTCAAGACTTGGAAGTGAATCATTCGTCCTGCCCCACTTTACTGGACGTGTCTCTGGACATTTATGGGCTGGCCCATAACGATTTCCCCAACGCAAACAATTTTCCTTCTTCTTACGTCCTTTCCAATCCAACAGTGAAAGATACCGAAGGCCCATATCCCGTACGGCCAGAATAGCCATTCCCCAACTTGATACCAATTCCATCAAAGGAGCAAATAGGGAGACCCAAGGTAATTACCAAACGTTGGGAGAAAAAAACTACTTATACCCAAAAGAAGAGTTTCCAGAAGTTCCGAAGAACCGATAGCATCCAATTTTTTTGTGTCCCCTTCTCCATTCACGATTTCAGCATCTCCCAATAAAAAGTTGTGAAGGCTACCTTCCTCCATTGGAATTGACCCTGGTGTAGTGAAAAGCATCGAATGAGTGTTGTCGAAACGAACAGGAAGCACTCGCTCAGTTAATTTGGGTGTATTAACACTTTTGGCCTCCCTTTGACCTAAAAATTGAGGCCCATCACCTGTTAAAGGCCCAAAACTATGCTGAAAACTAAAAGGAGAAAGAGAGGCCTTACTGAAGACCGAATCAGGGCACCATGTATCCTTGACATCATCGATAAAATCGGGAGTCAAATCCAATTGTTGGATGATCAGAAGGATTATGAGTTTTTAATCCACCAAAACGCTGCAGTAGCTTGGATTGGAGCTCCGGCCCTGAAGAATCGACCGATTTCTCCTCTTGGGACTTCATCCAAGCTAATACCACCTTCCGAAATTCCCTGGACTCCGAGCGTTCTTCATTCAACAGCGTCTTAATTTCATTAACGGCTTGCTGGAGTTGGGCGATTTGTTGATCGTGAACATCTAATCGAGATGTTTGGTTTACCATGGTGGTCGGAAATGGTATTGACTTGAGAATCGGCAGAGAATGAACGTGATATGAAGGAGACGACTGGAAGCAAATCAAAAATTGAGAATATGAAATTGAAATTGAAAAAAAACCTGAAATCGACGATTAATTTGACGATGAATCTGGAAAATCAGTCGATGATTGGCTGAAATTGGAGAACCACGGCGACAATGATGTTCCTTGAAGATGAAATCGGAAGCGAATTGCAGGTGAAGAACGGCAGGTGAAGACAACGATCGAAAATGAAATTGGAATCGATTGGAAAAATGGCGAATAGCTGGTGTCCGGCAGTTGAAAACGACGATCGAAAATGAAAGTGAAGGAGAAAAGCGACAATCGGAGGTGAAAGTGAAACAGAAGACAGCGATCGGAAATGAAAGAGCAAACTACCCTTATCTAGAACCCACTACTACTAACTATGACTAACATACTAATATAATTCTAATCTTCCCTCTAAACAATTCTCTTCACACCCTCCACTCATAAACCTTCCCTCTATTTATAACATACTAATCCCATAACTAGAAATGAATATTACCAAACTACCCTTATCTAGAACCCACCACTACTAACTATGACTAACATACTAATATAATTCTAATCTCTATCATGGATCTGGGGTCGAGATCAAAGTAAGAAGATCAATCTTGTTGTAATGTAAAAATGGTGACCAAAGGTTAGTGAATAATGTCTACTACATTCCTAATCTTTGTAATAATATTTTAAGTCTTGGACAATTTACGGAAGATGGTTGTGAAATAAACATGAAAGAAGGAAGCTTGTGGATGTATAAAAGGGACCGAAGTACCGAACATTACTAATGAAGGTTCCACGGTCCCTAAACAGGCTGTATAAAATACAACTAAACGTTGTTCATCCAGTGTGCTTACTAAACAAGATGGACGAGACTGCATGGCTATGGCATGCACGTCTTGGACATCTTAATTAGTTAATTTTGGTGCATTAAAAAGATTGACAGGTGAGAGAATGGTGCATGGAATGCCAATGATCAGCCATAACTCACAAGCGTGCCAAGCATGCCTAGCAGGAAAGCAACACAGGCTGTACTTTCCAACAAAATCATCATTCCGAGCAAATTATCCACTTGAGCTTGTTCATGTAGGCCTGTGCGGTCCCATTACACCCTATCCACCATCTGGGAATGAGTATTTCCTACTACTTGTTGATGATTATAGCCGTTATATGTGGGTGTACATGCTCAAAGCCAAAAATGAAGCTCTTGCATCCTTTTCCTCGTTCAAAACATGGGTGGAGAAACAAGTTGGGCAAAAGATCAAAGCTTTAAGGACAGATAGAGGAGGGAGTTTGTCTCCAAAAGTTTCAATCAACTTTGCAGCGAAGAAGGAATAGAAAGACACCTAACTGCTCCTTATACCCCCCAACAAAATGGGGTGGTAGAAAGGAGAAATCAATCCATCCTTGGGACTACTAGATCCATTCTAAAGGCGATGGATCTGCCACAAGTTTTTTGGGGAGAGGCTGTCCGTCATGCAGTTTATCTCCTAAATTGTTCCCCGACCAAAGCCTTAGAAGGAAGAACCCCTTATGAAGCCTTAAAGAACAAAAAGCCAAACTTGGAACACCTAAGAGTGTTTGGTTGTATTGCTCTTGTGAAGGTGCCATCAACAAAGCTTTTGAAGCTTGATGACAGGAGCGAACCAATGGTCTACTTTGGAAGTGAACCAGGAAGTAAGGCATATCGGCTCTTTAACCTAAGGAGTGGCAAGATTTGTGTTAGCTGAGATGTTTGTTTTGAAGAAAGAAAGCCATGGAACTGGTCCACAGAAACAGAACAGGGAAGAAATTCAGAAGAATTCAAGTTCACAATCCATCACGAAAATCCCATCTACACTGAACCAGTTGGGGTCTCACCCAATCAAAGCGATAACCAATCTGGTCATTCCAACGCGTCGCAATCTGGTCAACCAGGACCTGTTCTTCAGAATGATAACCTGGGTAGTCCAACTAGAGAACAACAGAGTTCAATGACTGGACCTAACAGTCCTCTTTTAAACACCCCATTAAACTCCAATGATGCCTGGTCAAACTCAGCTTCGAACAGCCCCTCAAGTATTTCCAGCTCACACTATGATCATACTCCTCTCAGAGGTGTTTGGACTGTGAATGATATTTATTCAGAAACAGTCCCGACACAGCAGATTGAATTTGAGAGAGTTTTGCTGTTGCATGATGAGGAACCAGCTAATTTTTCTGAAGCAAAAGGAAGCAGAGAGTGGCAAATAGCTATGAAAGAAGAACTAGACTCAATAGAAAGAAATGGAACATGGAGTCTAGTAAAGAATCCCCCGAGAGTCAAACCCATTGGTTTAAAGTGGGTCTACAAAATCAAGAAAGACGCGAAAGGAGATGTTACTCACTATAAGGCAAGACTAGTAGCAAAGGGGTATGTCCAAAAACATGGTGTTGACTACGATGAGGTTTTTGCGCCTGTCACTAGAATGGAAACAGTCCGATTGATCCTTTCTTTGGCAGCTCAAAAGTCATGGAAGGTTCATCATCTCGACATCAGAACTGCTTTCTCAAATGGCGAATTAAAGGAACAAGTTTTTGTATGTCAACCCGAAGGCTATGAGAAACCAGGGAAGGAACACCACGTTTACAAACTGAGAAAGGCTCTTTATGGCCTGAAACAGGCTCCAAGATCCTGGAATTCAAAATTGGACATAACACTACAGCAGCTTGGTTTTATTAAATGTCCAAGAGAACATGGTATACAGGCGAACAAAACAAAAGGTGGTCTTAATTGTTGGGGTGTATGTAGACGACCTTCTTATAACAGGTTCAAGTGATGAAGAAATAACCAATTTTAAGAAACAAATGAAGGGGCAGTTTGCATGAGTGATCTCGGCTTGCTGAAGCTGAACTACTACTTGGGAATCCAAGTAACACAAGACAACAAGGGGGTCTCGTTGAAGCAAACAAGCTATGCAATCAAGATTCTGAAGGAAGCCAACATGTGGGAAGCCAATTCAACTAAGTTTCCTATGGAACCGGGTTTACGTCCTGCAAAAGAAGATGAAACTGAACCTGTTGATCCAACTGAATACAGGAAACTAATTGGACGACTAAGGTACATTACTCACTGATAGAGATCATGGTTATATTAGTATGTTAATCATATTTAGTAGTATGGTGTATTCTAGTATGGGTAGTTTGGTAATATTAACATTTAGGGTGTTTGTTTGTGGGTTATAAATAGAGGTTAAGAGTGTGAGTGAGGGTGTGAAGAAAATTATTGAGACTGAATATTGGCTCCTTGTGGAGAAGGGTTTTACCCTGGGTCATCTCTGATGATGTAATCGATTGTTCATTGTCATTTGGATGTAATTTGGATTTCAGTAATATCATCATTTCTGTCTTCCTCCTATCATTTTCAATTGTAATTCCCATTTCTATTGTGTGTTTGATTTGGATCTCCATCAATGGTCCGACCTGCTGAAGACCTGCCGATTTGCTCATCTCCACCTCCAATTTCAGCCTAATTTCACATATGCCGGATCTAATTGCTGGATTCACCGCAAATGCTTTGTTGATTGCAAGTTCTATTGGTTGATTTGCTGGATTCGCTACACTTAGTCACTGATTTCAGGCGTCGCCCATCAATTCCCGTCGATTTCATCTCAAATTGTTGTCGGTCGATTTTCAAGCTTTGCCGCCTAAGAAAACGCTAATTACAGGTTACGCCACCTTAAATCTCATCATCGTGTTTACAATTTCATTCAATTTGATTCCAATTTAACCTGGTTCTAATCACCGCCGTCGTTTCCAATTTCCGACAACTGTCAGTTGATTTGCCCGCGTTGTCGTCCAATTAGCCGTCGATTGCAGGTTACTTGCCATTTCCGCATCACGATTTTAATCTCAATTCAGATTTGCTTCATTTCACAATTTGATGCAATTCGTCTTCTCTTTTACTCTCAAATTCTGTTCATTAAATTTTAATTTCTGTTGATTTTTGCAATTCACGATTTGATTCCAATTCTGGTCACAATTTCTCATGGATTTTTCTAAATTCAAAGCCTCGTGGGAGGCCGAACGTGCTGCAGAGAGGGAATTCCGCCAAACCATTCTCGCTTGGATAAAATCACAAAAGAATACATCAAGTGAATCAAGTTTTTTATTACCGGCGACAGACGAACATATAGTACATCAAGAGAAATCGGAATTCAAATCAGATCTCCTGCAACGATTCAATGACTTCGAGATTCCTAATCATTATGAGCAATCGAATTCGCTTCATGTTTCTGTACTCGATTTCGTCGTTGGCAAGGAGATCGGCGATGTCGAGGTTAAATGGCACCCAGATTCTGTCACCAGTAAGGTCGAGGTAGCTACGATCCCACAATCGGATTTGATTCCTGATTATACCGATGTGGTAGAGGATACCGTGCGCCCTCATTCCGCCGACAGTAAGGTGCCATTAGATCGTTGTCGCTACTGGATTCATTATGGGCTTTTGTATGTTGATGGGTTTTCTAGGTTGGGCCAAGCAGATTCCAAACCAAATTTTTCTTTCAAAGCCACTGATAGGAATATCATTTCTTGTGCGGATGTGTATAGCAACTTCCCTTCCAAATTGGGATCGTTGCTGTCAGGGGAGGCAGGCTCTATTCAGCCCCGAGATCGAGGAGCGCGACATCTTTTACGTTTGGATTGGAATGGACGTAAGAAGAAAATGACTTGTTTGCGTTGGGGAAATCGATACGGGCCAGCTCACAAATGTCCGGAAGGAGAGATAATTGGAGCAAAGCACGTGTCCTAATTAACTCTCAAGTCTTGAGGACAAGACTTTTAAATAAGGGGGGAGTAATGATAGAGATCATGGTTATATTAGTATGTTAATCATATTTAGTAGTATGGTGTATTCTAGTATGGGTAGTTTGGTAATATTAACATTTAGGGTGTTTGTTTGTTGGTTATAAATAGAGGTTAAGAGTGTGAGTGAGGGTGTGAAGAAAATTATTGAGACTGAATATTGGCTCCTTATGGAGAAGGGTTTTACCCTGGGTCATCTCTGATGATGTAATCGATTGTTCATTGTCATTTGGATGTAATTTGGATTTCAGTAATATCATCATTTATGTCTTCCTCCTATCATTTTCAATTGTAATTCCCATTTCTATTGTGTGTTTGATTTGGATCTCCATCACTCACACTAGACCAGACATAAGCTATGCAATAGGCTTAGCTAGCAGATTCATGGAGGCACCCAAAACATCCCATTGGCTGGCTGTCAAACAGGTACTAAGGCATCTAAGGGGAACTATAAATTATGGCATACGATATGCAAAAGGTGGAGATGGAAAGCTGATTGGCCACAGTGACAGCTCCCATGCGACTGATTGGGCCGATGGCAAGAGCACAACAGGAATGGTATTTTATTATGGCGGTGGTCCGATAACCTGGTGCAGCCAAAAGCAAAGCACTATTGCTTTGTCATCTTGTGAAGCAGAATTCATGGCTGCAAATGCTGCAGCTTGTCAAGCAGTTTGGCTAAAGGGTTTGCTTGAAGAAATAATTGGAGAAAGTGTGGAGGCCACAAAGCTATGTGTGGACAACCAGTCTGCAATCTTATTAATTAAGAATCATGTTTTTCACGGACGTAGTAAACACATTAAAACACGATATCACTTTATTCGTGAGTGTGTTGAAAATGGCTTGGTGACTATTGAATATGTAGCTGGTAAAGTGCAGAAAGCTGATATATTGACTAAGCCTCTACATAGAGTTAAATTTCTTGAAATGAGAGAGGTTTTAGGAGTTGAAGAACTTCAGAAGTGAAGACCGAAATTAAGGGGGGGAATGTTGTATAATTTCGGGTATGCAGCAGCTTTTTGACAGCCAAATCACAGTCGTCTTGACAGCAAAATTACAGCAGGTTATTTAAATTAAGTTTTAATTATTTTCCTCAAGTATTGTTCCTATTTTTGGTCAGTATTTGATTTCCTAATAATGTCTTTGTTATAGATAGTGATAGGTACTCTTGAATGTTTGTACTAAGCCCTGAATATTATTGATTTCTAATACAATCTGAGTTGTTTTGCTTCTTTTCTTCAGTTTATTGTACCAATTGTTTCTATCACTAACTAGATTTTCAGTTATAAATGAACACAATAGAGCAGTTATTATTACCAGCTTAGTCATGCTGTCAAATTCCTTGACAGCATCAGTGAACTTTGCAACATCTTCTTCATCCACGGCAGCAGCCAAATCCTGCCATTAGAGAAAAAAGTTGCTTAAATTGTCATCTTTTATCCAAGAACAAACTTATTTATAAATAGATTGCAATATTTTTAATAGTATACCGCAAGCAATTTGTATTCTCGTGTTCCTGAAAATGTGGGATCCAGTTCCTACAAAGACAGGTGGCATTTTCAATAGACCTATCCTAGAAGAAAAAATTTACAATGTTTTGCAAAATGTCAGTGTGAACCTGATAACGCTCCAATGCGTTTGTGATTGCAACAACATCACCTTTACAGAGTTGGCAAATGCCAGCATTCAGTAGATGCCCTCTAACTCCATATTTTAGCAAGTTGTTATTGAGGGACTGTCGAGCTATATCTTCATAGATTTCTATAGCTTTTTGATACCTGAAGACAAATTGTGAGGTTATAATAATTAATATTTAATTAAATATATAAGAGAACTCCAACATACAAAAGGTAACAACTTACTGTTCCAGTTGAGCTGAAAATTGTGCGATTTTCTGTTTGCACTGGTTTGCAGAAGTTGTCACTTCTTCACCTTGGAACAGATCAGATGCTTTATCATAGTAAGCTATAGCCTGCTCCAAATTTTGCTCCTGTTCATGTAGTTCAGCAATTTCCTGCACCATGTGAAGCCAAATTACTAGTTACTTTCACTTCAGAGTTTTAATATTTAAATACAAAGTGTATAAACTATGCTGGCTAGTGGCTAAGCCTGAAGAAAAGAAAGAATCCATTGATCAAATATCCATTATTCATCCCTTTAAACTTAATTAGAACAAATTAAAAAGAAAAGGTGATTAAGATTCAAATTAACTGACTTATGCTTTAAAACTCAAACTTGAGTGGTTCAAGTATTTGAAGTAACAGGATAACATGACTGCAAACATATGCTGTACCTTGCAATATCTGGCAGACATGCTGAGCCTCCCAATTTCCATGAACAGATTCAACGCTTTCTCCAGGTGAGCTATGCACTCTATAAACATTCAACAAGAAATACCATATCTAAATTTAACAAATTAAAAAAAATATGAAGATAAATTCTTATCCTTTTACATTTTGACATTTTGTGTAGAAAAAAAAGCTAAATCATGTCAAACGGAAGATATAAACAGATAATAACAGTAATAAGGTGAGTTCCTATAAGGTTTTAGATGATAATATTGACAAATGCACCAGAAAATTGACATACTTGAAATATCAAAATCCCTATATGATGGAATAATAAACAAATGTCCTATGTAAAGCAGAAGGAAAAAGGTATTTGCCACAAGCGATTAACTATCCTAAATGATTACATTTGCAGTATTCTGTTTATACAAAATTGTCTTGCAAAATGGTCCATGGGCTGATCATAGAAGGGGCATGGAAGGTATTAAGGAAATATCACATGTAGATATTATATGAAAAAAGAAAATTTTGTTTCACCAAGTCCCACAAGGCTTTAGAGAGGTAGGAAAAGTTTATTTTGTGCAAAAAATTGCATACAAAATCATACATATGATAGAGAATATGACTCTTTTTGTCAAGAATGATGTTTATTATATGACAAACACACCATATGACCTCATTATCAAGTTTCAACAAGAATGTTTTTGTCAGATAACCATTGTGGCTAGACTCCTAGCATTAATTTGTAAACAAAAAGTGTCTGAGAAACTATCACCAAGAAACATACATCATCACACCAGTTACACAAGTAACTAGTGCATGCTTGACCTAAGAAACAAAATATAACCTCAGATAATGCAACTTTGAAAAACCATGAACCTGAATCACCAATTTGCAATTACTTAGCTTGAATGTATGACAGATTAAATATGTTAGCAGGAGTGTATAAATAGATGCAACCAAGAATTTAGTGCATGCTTACCCTTAGTGTTAGTTTTCTTGTATGAATGAGCTGCATCAGCATAAGCATTAGCAGCTTCATGTTTGCTATCCATCTGGAAACATAAATCCATGATTAAAAATGTGTTTGAGGATATGAAGCAAGTGAGGTAAACATATGGGCTAAGAATACCAGCATTAAGCACTTACTTTCAAATGGCACTCAGCCAGCTTGACGTACACAGATCCAGCTTGGTCCCCTGAAAAATTATGTCAAGATTAGCATGTAAATTCAATAAAAAGCATGGCAATTAGAAGTATTTGAGCTCAGCCAGCCAAGCCTGAGATTGCCTGGCTCATGAAAGAATTGGTGGTGTCAAACTTGGCTCATGGCCTGCTAAGCTGAGAGAACTCAAGTTAGCTTGGCTTGTATAGGCTCTAAAAATATGGGCAATAAACATAAATATGAACCATTAAAAATAAAATTACAAAAAAAACCATTTTTAGAATATTATAATAAGTCCCAACGGACGTAACCAGAGTGGACTTTTAAACTAAATAAATTATCCTAAGCGTTTGGTGAAGGAATGGCTCATTTGTGTTACTGGAGCTGCCAAGCCTAAACCATATTAGGGTTGTGCTTGGCTTGATCAATCAAACAATTCTCATGTGTGCCTTAATACACAACAACACAAAGTAAGAGCATTTAAAAGCAGAGACTGAAAGGACCCTGGAGTTTAATTACAAAAATTTAAGCTCAACATTTACTTTAAAACAAAATAAAGGCCATCACAATGAACATAACTGCAGGTCAACAGATGGATTCTGAAACATATATAACGAAACTTTATTATCCAAACACAAAGAACTTACAATATTGACAACAATTGATATGAAGATGAAGAATAAAAATAATTTTAAGAAAGAGTAGTATGAACGGATTAGCTTTGATACTAACAAGATTTTGCAAGCTTGTAACAGTTGGCAGCTTTTTCATACAAATCACCAGCATCTTCATACTTTGATGAAAAAATGCCCCAGCCGTTGAGCTTCTTCTCAGCTTTCTTTTCAAACTCCAGACCTTTTGCTATTTGATCAGACATTCTCACTGGGTCCTTATATACTAGCAAGATGTTTCTTCCACTCCAAGATTACAGACTAAAAAAAGAACTTTAAGTCAACAGAATGAAGAAAAATCCCCCAGAACCAGTATAATTATTACACTTCGAACATTTGAGAACAAACAAAAGATCAACAACTTTATTATAAAGTATAACCACGAATGCATCACAATTCACTATTGGTTCCTGGAGAAGGTACTTTATGGTTTCAACATAAGAACACTTCAATGATTTAAGCAAGGTTTAAAAGAACAGAATCGCACTGGAGGCGTTTTCCCTCTGCCTCATGAGGCGTACGCCTCAAGGCGAAACGAGGCGTAAATCCGAGACGGAAGTAAATAAATAAATATTTTTATAATATATCCAGTGTTGTAAAAATCGCGATTAATAGGGAGTAATCGGTAATCGGCCATTAACTGATTAATTTTAGCCTAGTCGGTCCAAAAATCGCTAGCGGTCAAAGTCGGTCAAAATCGGACCTAATCGGTCAAAATCGGCTCTAGTCGGGATAATCTGATTAATCGGTCACCTTAAAATCAAACGATTCCAACCATTCCGGCGACTTAGCCGGTCCTAATCGGCCACATATCGGCCAAATTCCGGCGATTCCAGTAAGAAATCTTCAATCTAACCAACAAGTACGAAAATATAATGACTCACCTGGGATTCGACCGGACTCCAACTCAAATTTGGCGATACAGGATGGGTGTGGCTGTCGGATTCTGTGGCTGTCGGATTCTATGGAGGTGGCGAGAAGAAGCAGCTCCAAACCTTCGAGATGGAGAAGAAGCAAGCGTTTTCGTTTTGCCCTAGCAGTGGCTGAGAACGGGAATGGGGAAAATATTGGGTATATTTTGTATGTGCCTAACTTTTTAACATACGGATTTTGGGTCGACTTGGTAAAGAAGAGATGATATTTGAAAAGGAGGGTGGACTTGGTAAAGATTTCTAGGAGATTGCTATTATAAATGTGATTACGGGAAAATCATACATTCTTGACAAGAAAATACCTAGTCGGACAGGTATATGAGTTAATTCTAGACGGTTTGAAATGTTAATATGTAAAATTGCAAATACATATTATATATACACGTCAATATCAATAATTCTAATATGAAACCCTCTATTAACATATCGAATAATCGAATTTGAAACCCTGATATTACCAATTGAAAGTCGTTTTTTAAACCATGGATTTAAGAAAACCAAGTTATATCCGCCAGCCTAAGTTCAGCTTCAAGAGGTAAAATTAAAATATCCAACAACTTTGTTAGATACAATTATAGAACCAGTATCAATCTAGTAGAGAATCTTGAGAACTAAAACTGATCACTATAGCATATGAGCATCAACCTTCCGATAATATGGAATTCACCAAGTAATAAGCATAAGTTACTCGGACACCACAACACTTTCATTGATACTTATGATCTGTAACACTTTAGAATGGACATGCAACAACCAAGAGAGAAAACTAGGTGGATTATGCGAGCCTGAAGTTCAAACATTCGGGTTTGGGAGCACAGATCAACTCAAATTCTAGACTAATTTGCTGAAACATTTCTTATCTTGATTGAACAAGTGAATTAGAATTTGGCAAAAGATCAATCAAATGGTAATGCGATCAAGCCATGATTCTTGACAATAAACTGGTATCTAAAAGTCCCGAATCTAACCTTTAATTGGGCGTTCGTCTCCACACATCAAATACCAATTTCAAAACACCAATCAAATAACTCATGTGGTAAGATTAGTAACAACTTCAAAAGCAACAATACAACCAGTATCCAATTAAACCCTAAATTGAAGACGATAGAAAACGAATCTGAAATTGCAATCATCAGATACTACTAACACGATCTGAAGTATTTGAAAGGACTCAATTAAGTCGATAGAATTGCTTTTAGAGTACGTAATCAAGAAGAATATTCACCGGTAATAGCGGGGGAACCAATATCTCCGTCCTGATTCGATACGATCAGGTTAAGAAGAGATGATATTTGAAAAGCAGGGTGGACTTGGTAAAGAATTCTAGGAGATTGCTATTATAAATGTGATTACGGGAAAATCATACATTCTTGATAAGAAAATACCTAGTCGGACAGGTATATGAGTTAATTCTAGACGGTTTGAAATGTTAATATGTAAAATTGCAAATATATATTATATATACACGTCAATATCAATAATTCTAGTATGAAACCCTCTATTAACATATCGAATAATAGAAATGGGTTAAACAAGCCACGTTTAGGCTGAATTGATTTATGTCTTATCCAGGTTAAGATAGAAAACTTTGACATGGATAAATATGTGGGTAAAGTTCTGGTTGCAAAATTCAACTCGCCACTAATTAACCCTCTAATCCACAAACCAAACACGACTGACACCCCTAATCAAAACACAAATTGAATTAAACCAAATACCAATTGGCATAGTGATATCCTTGTTATTTTTTTAGCAAGAGGTATATAAGTTGGAGTCTTCTTTAAAAAAAAATTGTTTCGAGTTAAGCCAAGAGTCTTTTAAGTTGTAAGCTTACTTCTGAGCATAGTCTATCCTTTAATATGATATAACGAACTAAAGTGTCTTGACTTTTGATGTTATAAAAAAGGTTGAATTAAGTAGTGAAGATTTTAAAGTTAGTTGTATACAGGGCAATACTAATTTTTTATTCAGTTTAGGTTGAGTTAGGTTGGGTCAGGTTAGGCCAGCTTATGCAATATAATAAAAAGAGAAAACAAATTAATTTAAAAAAAAATACAATAAAAGAACATAATAATCGTTAGCAATGTATTTAGCAACCAAAGTTACTTGAGCGTTACAGTGAGACCATATAACTAAAATCCGTGTGTTACAACATGGTGATACGATTAGAATATATATATATATATATATATATATATATATATGAAGCTTTGACAGATTGATTATGAATATTAGAAAGTAAATAGAAAACAATATCATGCTTTTTATATTGTGGTAAACAGAATTTTAAAATGTAATTTAATACAAAAAAAATATAAGAAAGGTTAAAAGCAACATGTATGGTGTTGGTAACACTAACGTGATTAAACACATAAAAAACGTATTAAATTATGGTAGCTGGGTTATGGAACAAAAATCATTAAGAAAGAAAGTTAGGTTATATACTATAAGAGGAATGAACTCAAAACTTCAAAAACTTTGATATTTTACAAAGTTGAGGTGTGAGTTTCGGCTTGGTTATTAAAAACAAAATACATATACCATACGAAATAAACCTTAAACTTTAGAAACTCAAGTGAATTAAAGTGATTTTTTAAAATGTTTTGTGGTAAAACCTAAAAGTTAAGTGTGAAACTTAGAAGTTTTAAAAGTTGAGGGTTAGAAGTGATCAGTGGCATTTGCCACAGATACTTCTAAAAACTAACAAAAGAAAGTTATAATGGAAAAAAAATCCTATTATATATATTACAGGAAAATAACCTCAAAACTTTAGAAACTACGACATTTTATAAATTTGATGAGTGAGTTTTGACTCATTTATGAAAACGGAAACTTAGGTAATAAACAACTATCATTATATTGATGTTTTTTCTGTTGGTATATTTTTCATAACACAAGTATATTAACATAGTTTAATATTTGATTACAATGATTGATTCTGACAACATTACATGGGAGGGCTCCGGTCCTCTTCTTGGTGTGTTTGTACTTTCCTAGTAACATGATTGATATTTACAAAACAAAAGGTATGATAGTTAATTTTGGTTAACGTGCATTAGGTTTAAAAGTAAATTGTGAATTCGAATATCACTTGTATATTTATTCATCTTAATGACAAAGAAATATTTAAAATGTAACCCAAATACGATAAACAAAAGCAAAACTAGTTGATGAGACGTAAGAAAAGTATAAACAAAAGTAAAACTAGTTGACGTGTATTAAGAAAGCTGTAAACAAATTAAACGAATCATGAGTTGTTTGTATAAAAAGGCTAGTGTTGTAAATGAGCTTAGCTCAAAGATAATTTGAACTCTTTGATTAAATGTGTTAAACATGTTTACCTAAAAATAAAATGTTTAGCATAAGCTAGAAATGATATCCTATAGTGTTTGGATATGTTTTACCTTATGAAATTGTAAATTTTGGTGATTCTGAGTTTATGATAAATCATATTTATATAGGTATGACATCACAAGTCGTATGAGTTATGAAAACCATGAAAACACCCATATAACACAAATGTAAGACCCTTGATATTTTTTATGTAATATTACACTCAAATGTTACATGTAGTTACAAATATATATTTTTTAAATTGGTTGGTGTTGTTTACGTGGTTTTTTTCATAATTTTCATTGTTTTTTACAACTTAATGTGATTTTCAATTTATGAATTCCATGTATATATATATTTATCAATCCTTGTAAACATTTTTAAGAAGATCTCAGCTATTCAAAGCCCTCAACCTCTAATCTCAATGGTTCAAAGCCTTTAAAACCTTCTTGAAGCAATAGTTCACGGTGATTATGCAACCTCTCTCCTATTAAAAGTCAGTTAGGGATGTTTTCACACACCTTTGGCTAGAAATTTAAAACAGGAATCTGATATACAAACGTTAGTGGTTTTAATGCCAACACTTATATATGGTTTCACAAATTTTTGGTTAAAAATTTCAAACGAGTGTTTGAGACAATAGACATGAAACACAATTTTTATTTGATTCCCGTGTTAAAAATGTTTGCAAAAAAAATCGAACAATAGGGTAGTTGATAGTTTGTGACATTAAGAAGGATGATTGTTTTAATTCAATTTGTATATAAATTATTATTTTTCTCATGTATGTTATTCAATAACAAATGTGATTATAATACGAGGAGAGCATAATTATATAAGCTTAATATCATATCAAGGCAATTGAATTTATTATATGTTCAATATAATTTACAAATAAATAATTTTATTTTCAATTTTAAGTATAAATTTGTTTATTTTTTAGTTATAATTTTTTTTATTTTTATAAAATTTCAGGAAGATGGTACATATAATTCTCATTTCAATAAATATAATCCTCAATTACAACAACCATAATTATTGTTTTTTTTTCTCTATCACTTATAATCATGGAATGTCATGTATTCATTATAAAAAGTATTATGCATTATTGTGATTTTATGGTTTAAGAGTAACTGATCATTTTTGTTTTAATAAAGTCGATTTTTTTTACCTTACATGTGATATTTAGGGTTAGTCTTATTATCTTAAAAAGTGTAACGAGAATCATGAGCCATTAGATTCAACGAATATGATTAAATTAAGTTGTTGCAGAGTATTTTAGTAATAACCATTTTTATTGACTTTTTATTAAGTTTTATACCTTCTTTAAACGATTATAACTTTTACACTTGAGATTATTTTTTGATCGGAAAAATAAAAAAATATAAAAACGAGCATTTTTTGTTTTCAAAATGATTATAATGTTATTAAAGAAAAAAACACAAAGACCTCTAAGAACACAATTACCTATTATAAAAACATAAAAAGATGATTATACATAAACGTTTAAGAAACACAATGACAATAATTAGATTCAAAAAACTGAAAAAATTTCATTTTATAGCAACACGTTACTCATTTTTTAAGTTTAAAAATGCTCTTTTTCTGATACTTTTTTTTAAAAAAATAATATCGTATGTGAAAGTTATGAACATTTAAAAAGGTGGACGAAAATTGATCATAACTAAATTACCCTTCAACAACTTTCTTTTTAAAATTTTGATTTTTCCTCTCAAATTTGATCTCATAAATCTAATAGTTAATAGTTTTTCTTACACTTTTTAGGAGAAGGTTTTTTATATTGAACAAATTGATCTCATATATTTTGTTAAACTTAACATTCATATTGAACAAATATTGGTTTTTTTTTATAAATATAAGAGTAAACTTCGTTTTTGCTCCATGTGGTTTGATCAAAATAACGCTTTTGCTCAAATAGTTTCAAAATGCTTGTTTTGCTCCATAACGTATGCATTCGGTCTCAATCAGCTCCAACCCACTAACACCGTTAATTCTTTCTGTTAAATGGAAGGGTATTTTAGACCTTTTTACACTTAAGGACTAATTGTGTCATTTACCTAAATTACTAATATAACAAGATGAAGGACTAAACATGTAATTTACTCAAATACCCTACCCACCCCCTTTTCTTCCCTTAACAGTCACCACCACCACCACCACCACCGTTGGTGGCGTCAGGGGTCGCAAAAAACCCAGATGAAGCAGCTAAACCACTGCCAATCCCAAGCCCAACAACCACTCCTTTGGTCCTCATCCTGTTGATCTGGTTAACCGCCGATTGAAAGATGTTGTACAGCACCCACGCGACGGCGGGAACAATCGGCAACAAAAGCGCTATTCCGCGGTTGTCTCCTTCTGCAATGACGGCGATTTGTTGTGCTGCGAAGGCGGGGTCAGCCGAGCTCAAGGTGGAGAAGATCGCTCCGACGATGGCGGTTCCGGTGATTGAGATTGTGGCGGGGTTAGAGGAGGATTTGGGGATGGAGATGAGAGAGATGGGTTTGGTGGGGAGAGGCTTGGAGGGTTTGCCGGAGGTCATGCACTTGTGCCTAAAGTCACTGTACCACGTCATTTTCCGGTAATGTGGGTTTATGTCGCGATGCGTTTAACATTCCGTGCAGTTCAGCTCCTTCTCCGTCCTCACACCGGTTGGTTTCCCAGCACCGACGATAGTAGTGGTGATGGCGGCCAACGGTGGTGGTGGTGGTGACTGGTTAAGGGAAGAAAAGGGGGTGGGTAGGGTATTTGAGTAAATTACATGTTTAGTCCTTTGTTTAATCATATTGTTATATTAGTAATTTAGGTAAATGACACAATTAGTCTTTAAGTGTAAAAAGTCTAAAATACCCTTTCATTTAACAGAAAAAATTAACGGTGTTAGTGGGTTGGAGCTGATTGAGACCGAATGCATACGTTATGGAGCAAAACGAGCATTTTGAAACTTTTGGAGCAAAAGCGTTACTTTGATCAAACCACAGGGAGCAAAAATGAAGTTTACTCTAAATATAATTATCTTATTATAACATCAAATCGTCCGGGCACGTGTATAAAATAATTTTATTAGTTCAGAAAATTGTGTTTGTAGGCGTACCTTTTTTGTAGGCGTAAAATAAGTTTTTATTTTATTTTTTTTTATCAAAATAGTGATTTTTCAAAAAACTATTTATTTAAGCAATAATTGAAAAACAAATTAAAAACAAATTAAAAACACCATTTTAGTAAATACTTTTTCAAGTTCACTATTTTGGTAAATAGTTTTTCCTTAATCACCATTTTGGTAAAAAAAAAAAACTCCATTTTTACGCTCCTGCATGCATTTTTATCAAAACATAGTTTCATGTTTTACACTATTATATTTATCCACTTCCAAAATGCGTTTAAATCTCCATAATCTAGCTCCAAAAACATGAGGCGTTTACAAATCACATTTACATAATGCAATAATATTTTGAAACTTCCTTTACGATTTTGGATCCATTTTTGAAGATTTTGTTTCACATTTTACTATGATTCCCTTGAAGTGAATCATATATGCCATCTTAATTATGAAATCCGGTTAAGACAACACATTGGCCAGAGTGGGGTGTGGGCCTCTCCGTTGGGAGGGGTGCGATACCTTCCAAACATTTCGAAAGTCGCCGTTCGAAAAAAAATCCAGAAAAAAACATTTTTTGTTGAGGAATATGTTTTGGCTTTTTATTCGAAACAAGAAATCCTCTATTATTTTTTGTTTTCTTTATAAACATGTAGATGAGAAAAATGGTTGAATTTGACAAGAGTAACACATCCTTGTATCATTTGTATGTAACATCCATTATTAGTTTTGGTCAAAGTCAAAGTGCAGCCAGATCAGATAGACATACAGCTGACTGTTGGTGATCCCATGAAGCGTGAGTGTGTTGACCTGAAAGATCTCTCGTATGGTTCAAACTCAGCATCTGCTTCTCTTCTGATTCTGCGGTACTCTTCAATCATGTTCGTCAGTGATTCCATGATTTCTGATACTGTTGGTCTCAACCCCTTGTCACCCTGAACCAATACCAACAACCAGCAACTTTGGTAACCAGAATTTAAAACTAATGCACCTACCAACATTTCACATTCACAATACCTGAGTACACAGGGAGACAAGAACAGCAAACCGTGAGAGTATTTTCAGAGGGATTGTTTTTCTCAGAGTTGGTTCAACCATCTCATCCAAAGACTCGTTGTCATGAAGCCGGGAAGAAGCCCATTGCACCAACGAATTCTCTTCTTTTGGTTCAAGTCTGTTTGCAAGCAAAACATACATAAGGGATTATCATTTAGCAATCACACACATAAACCGGAACAAGGTCTTTCCATCTCATGGACAAAGATAGGTTGTGGCCCTCATCTAACCCTCTGAGACCCTATTATACAAGTGTGATTTAACAAGGTATGTTAATTTGTTTAAATCACATATAAAATAGAACAATTTTATATGTATACCCATCAAAAGGCTTCTTTCCAGTTAAAAGTTCCAGGAGCAGCACTCCAAAGGCATAGATGTCATCCTTCTGGACACCGGATACAGGTTGGCTGTGTTCAGAAGCAATGCCGCTAGATTCCGTCTCAGAAGCCTAGTTAAACAAGGATTTTTATCGATAAAGCAGGAAATAATGCATGTAAAGATGTTCTAATCATCAATTCCCGGAGGTGTCAAGATGGGTGGGTTGGCAAACAAAAAGAGTCACTGGACCATTTTGGTAATTGTCAGAAAACAGGATATGCTTGGTTGGGTTGACACCCCAACACTTATTTGTGTATTTCTAAAATAATTTGTGAGTTATTTATGATAACAAAACAATTTTATCACAATTGTAGTGTAAATCTTTGAATCACACACTCTCGTAAATATTCTATGCATTAAAGAAAAAAAACTTTTGACCCTTCCACCTTTTAGCTAATGTTTATTTGACCCCTAGGGGTAACATAATGGTAAAACTGACCCATTTATAAGTGAATGGATCAAAATTGCCACCTCTAGTGACGATGATTGTACCTCAGCTATAGCACTCTTTATTGTTAGGGGCTTCAAAACAGCTAGGCAGCAGTCAGAGATGCGAGGAGTTAGATCTTCATCAAGTAAGACATTAGAAGACTTTAGATTTCCGTGAGCCAAAGGAGGCACGCATGTGGAGTGCAGGTAGCTGAAATAGATAATGTTTAAGTAACAAAAATGAGAAACACATAATTTTATTTGATCTTGTTTGAAGGCTAAAATAAAAACAATGAAAAACTATGAGATGATATGTGATTCTTACTTCAAAGCTCGTGCTATTCCAAGAGCAATTTTGAGACGAAGGCCCCAAGATAAAGGCATGTAAGCTTCAGAATGCAAAGCATGAGCAAGAGAGAGATTTCTTGCATATTCGAACACAAGCATATGTTGTCCCTGTTCCACACAGTACCCATGAAGTGTTATGATGTTTGGATGCTTTAAACGGGATGTATTCCAAATCACTTCCAAAAACTGTTGTTCTTCATGAAGGGAGAGCGTGATCGTGCTTATGCATTTGACAGCAAAGACCTTGGACAACGCAAAACAACAAAACATAATCATAATAGATCTCTTTCAACAGATTTACTTATGATTGGATCAATGCAAGTTACGTTTTTTATCAAATGACTCAAACTTGTCCGAAAAGATACTTTTTTATCCATAACCTCCCAAAGATTAGTTTATTCAAAAAGCTATAATATTACTGTATTACACTATTTCATAATTATATTTGGCACACTACTTCTGTATACACTTTTTTATAAAAAAAAAAAGAACTGACAAAAGGAGATTCGGTCAGTCTTAGCCTGATGAAGGTTTTGACCTGAACCGGTTTAGACACATTACCTAATCATTCCGATGTACTCATTTCGGTCACAGATCCAGATAAAGCAGTGTCAAGGACGTACCTGTCCATCAGGGAACTCTGCTCTGAACACAGATCCAAGAGATCCTTCGCCTAGAAAATTAGTTTGGTTGAAGTTATTTGTGGCTAATTCCAGTTCAGCCACAGCATATAATTTTGCACCAATCCGCATTTTACTCTTCTTAGCAAAGCTTCTTCTTCTGTTGACTTTTACAACTTTAGTACGCACTGGAGGTATATGCTTTATCTCACTAGGTGAGCTGATAACTGACATTTCTGGGCTCTCTACATGGCCAGTGGCTGAACAATCTGTAAAACCAAATATACATGTCAAAATATATAAAGTAAGATATCATGTATATGCTCAGTAATCTTCATGAAAGAGAATATTGTGAATAGGGCCTTCTTGAGCTTACCTCTGGCTATACTGAGTGGAAGAGAATATTGTGAATCTTCAATGCATTTTTGTATTCTTAGCTTTCTACCAAATCTATAGAACCAAATTATGACAAAGAGTAGCAAACATGATAGCACTAGTGTAACACCACCAACCAAAATAACTGTTTTGCCCATTTTTTTCTTTTTGGGCCTCTTGGATTCAGGCAAAGGATAACTCTTAACTGCACTCGACTCACTAGATGGTGGAGTGGTAATATTCTGTTCATCAGGCAGATTGTTAAAAGGGAAATCCCAAGGTGGACTGCTTTCTTTGTCAAACATGTTACCCCCAAACCTTTATAGAGCACAAATTTAGTCGTATACAAGCAAAAACTAGAAAGAGATGAATGAGCAAAATTTCGTCATGTAAGCTTACCACAGATTGTGTATATACTGAAATTGTTTCGGAATAATACCACTAAAATGGTTATCTTGTATGTTCCTGACATTATTTGGATTTGAATTTAACATCAAGAGAACAACCAAACTCATGAAAGATTCTACAAATAAACTTACAGATCCGTTAGTTGAAGGCCAGCTAGAAAAATTACTGACCCTGTGAATTCATTATGCTGCAAGAACCTGTAAATTCATTCCATATATTTATAAAACTAAAATCAATTGCAAATAGCAATAGAGATATAGTAACAATTGGTAGGCAAACTGACAGTTTTGATAGGCCTTTGAGTGTTGCAAATGAACTCGGTAGGTCACCAATGAATTCGTTGTAAGACAGATCCCTATAAATACAGAGTTGATTTATTTTTTGTTGACAAAAAGTAAAAGATGATATCATATGGTGTGTGATGTCATAGACCATAAAAGTGAAGCATATATGCATATTGAGAAAAGAAATTCATGTCATACATATCTTTGAGATATATTAGGCCTGTGAATACATTCCCAACAGGCCCTGTCAGAAAGTTGTGGCTCAAATTCCTGCAAGGAGAAAGACCATGACTGTTTAATCATAGGCGAGGCAAGTTATGAGGATTTGGGGGAGGGGGGTTACTTACATATGTTTAAGGCTTTTCATGGACGATAATGAGTAAGGTATATATTGGCTTAAATTGTTGCATGCTAAATTTCTGCATTCAAATAAAATTTAGCGATAAATCATCCAGTGTATTTTAACTGTTATTAAATTGTCAATACTAGTAGAGTGAATCTTACAAGTGTGTTAGATTTAAAGGCAGGCTGTATGGAATTTCACCATAAAGGTAGTTGTTGCTAACATCCCTGTTATTAAAAGAACCAAAATATATAAAGTAGGATGTATATACACTGAGGTTCATGTGAATCTGAAATTGCATGATAAAAAAAAAACTTACAGTTGCTTCAGGTGATGAAGATTATTGAGCTCATAACCAAGACTTCCACTAATGTTTAGATTGTCAAGTTTACTGCATATTAAGTGAACCAAGGTAAGTTCATTGTCAAAATAAAAAATGTACACTTCAATCTTTTTCAAACAAAGTCACATTTTTGAAATGACAAGCTGTATATCTATTGTTAAAATTAGTATCATTGAAAACCATAAGTCTTTGTAATAGATCATAATTTATATAAATGTACTTTATTTGTAATATATAGAAAAGAACAAATTCCTCTTTCGAATGGATGGATCAACTATGGAATTTAAAATTACATTTGGACAATCGAAGAACCAACACAGTAAACTCCAGTCCATAATTCTTGGCATGGATCACCACCACTTGATTTCCATCCCCAGAGCTGTGGTGGACTATTAAAAGACTTGTACAGATCTTGAAGAGCTATTACTGTTCAGAATACACAACATTATAATGTAGAATACTGTGATTATAATGAATTCACGCACCATTTGCGGTGCACGCATATAATATATATGTGTGGGCCCTTAAGGGGCAAAAGTAAAAGTGCACTAATTTTAACGTTATTTTAGTTATTTGTGAAAATAACGTTAAAATCTTTGGGATGATCAACTTCAAACGATAACTTTGAGCCGGGGACTCTTTCGGAGCAGCCTCTCTATCCCAATTGGTATAGGGGTAAGGTTTGTATTCATCCTTCCCCCCCAGAACCTACTGAAAAGTGGGAATATACTGGGTAAGGTTGTTGTTGTATGTCGTGTTGTAGCCTGTGGTGTATGCATTACATATACGAACCAACATCATTCAAAATTAAACATCATAAACTCTAGAACAAAATCACCATAAGCTATTTTGTTGAACTTGCATAGATCTTTTGTCGGACCATCATCATATTTCAAAAAAATTCACGGAATTATTGTATATAATGGAGGCATAAATAATATCCATTGAATCAAAGAAATTTCCAGATTTTACAACAACCATGATTTTAAAAAAATCGATAAACCCTAAAATCCTAAATCCCAATCCCATGAAAGTCACAGTGACTCATATCAAGAAAATTAAAGCTCTGGTAATAACTAATAACATCACCAAGGGGAAACAAAAATCATAATCAAGAAAAAAAAAAATACCATCTGAATAATCGGTATGGACATAACCCTGTGCAACCAGCAACACCAATAACGCACATACACTGAAGAACAAACATCTACAGCAAGTCATCGTTAAAGTTTATCTCATCAAACGAACTAGACAAAGAATTCCTCAAAAATCGCCTGAAATCACAAAAAGTTAACATGATTATACGAACTTCACTTATAAGAATCAATCTACTATCCTTACTTAACTACACGATAAATTAACAGAGGAATTAACGAAAAAACAAGGAAATCATCAATTAACCACTTGGCGATCGCATCTTCTCAGAGAAATAACGTTTTCGCACAAAACTTAGATCACTTTAATGAAGCACTCACTGTTCTAAGACAGACTTAAAGGCGTAAACACTATATACATTCAAAGTATACACCTGTGAATATAAAACCGA
The DNA here is from genome assembly GCA_009363875.1 of Mikania micrantha. NCBI lineage: Eukaryota > Viridiplantae > Streptophyta > Magnoliopsida > Asterales > Asteraceae > Mikania > Mikania micrantha. The sequence goes on from CM018688.1 coordinate 14,355,103, forward strand.
TCAAATTATAATTCAATAAAATTATGGTTTTCTGTATACCTTCGAAGAAGCTTGCTCCCTGTAAAATCGACATTTTAGTGAGAGAGAGAGTGTGCGTGTGTGTGTCTGTGTGAGAGAGAGAGGTACAATGGTGAGTTGCAGAGGACAAAAGACGGGTGAAAGAGAAGACGGGTGCCACGTTAGCAAACGAACAGTTAGTTTGTTGCGTTCGCGCTTTCTTTTGTTATAAGGTGTTGTAACTCGTGCAATAGTAGTTGTACACCAGCGATAAATGATTTTCATATCTTCCCTCCCACCCTTTTTGTACATAAATAAAGAAGCTAAATTAAAAAAAATGGTCGACGACGCCATTAGACGCCTCTCATCGACCGGTCTCACGTCCAACATGAGGGAGGTAAATCGCGTGACTCAGGGAAATCGGTTAGAGTATTATGTGAATCGGTTACTCGGTTAGGGAGAATCTAATATGACTTTTCAGTAAAAAGTCATGAATTCGAGTCTTGCTTAAATAATATGGTTTATGTGGGACAGATATTTTGTGGCTCTTCGGACGGTGGACGGGCCGGGTCACCAACGTTGTTTGCGTTTCACGAGCGCGAGTGACCTTTCATTTTTAACCCCGTGTTGTAACTGTAATCAATCCCGATCCCATCGAAAGATCCTGGAAATAACAATCTATACTCTATAATAAATAAATGTTTTTAATGAGACATGTTTCTAACATTAAATCATAAGGATGTGTTAACACGTTTTTAATCAATGACATTTCCTCACATCAACCCATTGGTTCATAAACTCTACACTCCGCCGATTATCACTTCATCTTCCACATCAGTCGCCACTTGAATTTTTCACAGCAACATGGTTCGTTGATCTACACCCTGTCGATTATCACTTCGTATTCATTTAGTTTTTTTGTTGGGGTTTCTTGATTTTGTTTGTCCATGCCATATATATATTTTTTGTTTTCTTATGAATTAGACGCATGTTTTTCATCTCAATCGATAAGAAATCACAAAATCATAATCAATTTTTTGTTATTTGAATCAATGACGAATTGAGGTGTACGTTATTAATGATTTAAGTTTTAGGGGGTGTTCTTTATCTGATTTTAACATAATTGTAGCATAATTCCATTGACTCTCATATGAAAGAAGTAAAAAAAAACCTGTTTCCTATTTGTCTTAAAGAAAACCCACTTCCGATTCAATGGAGGCTTCATGAATTTCCCAGAAAAAGAAAGTTTCATCATAAAAAATTGTTTTTGTTTATTTTCTGATCACTAAATGCTAGATAAAACTATAGGGTATAGGGCTGGTAGATCCCTCCATAAAGAAAACCGATGGAACAACCACATCACTAATCATGAGGAAACACGCTATGCTATAATATCGCCCAAAAAGCTTCACACAAGCAGGATCTGTTTAATAAACGGTTCGACCGAACAAAACCTGTTTATTAAACGGGCTGGAAATTGTATACCAATACCTATTTTCATGTCATATCACCATTTACATACAACTCATTTGTAGGTATCGTTGAGACACTTACAAATACATTTTTTTATGTATAAATATGATTGTTTCAAGTGCAAATCATGTGGATGGACGCAGGTTTGAGTCCTGTTTCCAAATTTTATTTTGTGGCCTAAGTTTTTAAACGGCTTTTTGTGGATAAACAATTAAATACGTCTGTTTTAGTAAAAAACAACTAAATTGTAGAAGACCGACTGGTAAACACGTTCTTAATGTGTACATAGTGCAACGTAGGGTACCCGTAAACGGGTGCCACCTATTACAACAATGACACGTGGCATACCGCAATACGGAGACACATCATTGAATCTCATTTCAACACTTGACACAGTGTAAATCAAACAGAATATACATCGTTTTTCAATAAAAATTTCGAACAATAATACAAGAATTTGTTGTTAATCAGAAAAGTGACCTTTTTATGTTGTCAACAACAGCTTCAGGAGTCAAAGATGCATCAACTTTTAATATCCCTTCAGAATCATCAACCTGAAGTAAATCTATCTGCGATTGCAGCAGTTCAACTGGCATGAAATGCTTCCCTTCTGCAGCTCGTTTCTGAACCCGGTCCATAAGCAGATTGACCCCTACATCCAACAGCACAAACTTCACGACACATGGGTCATGTAGATTGCCTTGATGATCCGGGTCAGCTGACCTAAGAATGTCCCTGTACTGCCTTTGAAGTGCAGAACACCCAAGAATTACAGTCTTGCCACTGACCAAATTCGCATTCACGAGATCACGAAGCAGTTCAAGCCATGGGGTTCGGTCTTCATCTGACAAAGCAATCCCCTTCTTCATCTTCTCTGTTTTGTTATGACTATGATCATTACAGAAATTAAAAAAATAAAAAAAAAAATACATGAAGATGGAGATACTGAACATGTGCAACTAGAAATTGGTATTCTGCTTTCTTACCTTTGTTTGATTGTGGATGGAAATCATCAGCGTCAATAAAGCTAAAGTTTAAAGCTTTTCCAAGCATTTCTCCTATAGTTCTACATAAGCAATAGAATTTAAGAGCTTCTACAATTAAAAGCTATGGATAATGATACTACCACTTGGATATTCATTTGAGGATATTTCCCTAATCCCTAGTTCTACCGAAAACCTTCTTTTGAAGAAAACTAATCACAACCATTATCAATCAATTTTGTTTTTCGTTTTTTTGTTAGTGTTAGAAATGTTAACAAAAAGAAAAAAAACTATATGTGGCTCATGTTATTTCATATATGTAACTTATACGCTACATATATGAGTTACTTATATGTAACATGGTAACTTCATAGCTACATACGTAATTACATATGTTCATGAGTTACATATCTTTATTAATTTTTTTTTAATTATAACATTTTACATTTCTAACCTTATAATAAATAAGCATGAATTTTTTTTAAAAAAATTGATTGGTTAGTATAAGTTTTCTTCAAAATGAGAGTTTTATTCTGCTAACTATATATACAACTAGGTTATAGACCCGTGCATTACACGGGTTTGCGAATAAAAAATAATGTGATTTTATAATTATGTCTTCAAGAATTTACATAATTAAAATAATTTTATTACATTTTTTTAAATTTATATGATTATATAATACTAATAATATTAGTTATACCTTTTTTTTACATAAACGTATTAAACATTTACACATGTTAAATATTTGAATTTTAAAATTGTTTGTTTAAAATAACATTATACATATTTTTCCATGACGTTTTATAAAAAATTAAAGAACTGATTCATAATTTAATCATATTATTTACAAAGTTAAATAAAATTATTAATATTTAATAGAAGAGAGAAGATAAAAAAAATCAAAATTTAATAAAAACATGGCATAGAAATATTTATTACGAGAGAAAGGAGGGAAAAAAATCTTTAAATGGTCTAGAATGTTGACAAGTGGCATATCAAAACCTTTATTTATTATATAGATTTATTTATTATATAGTATAGATATAGATTCTAAAAAGTGACTACAGAAAATAGCAAAAGCAAGATGGGGACTCACGATTTTCCTGCACCACTCACTCCCATAATTACAACAGCAACCCCTGCACATGCATTGAATTGAAGAAACACTATATCAAATTAGAGTTGATAGATCTTCCATTGATAAAGAAAAGACAAGATTATGGACCTTTGGGATCAGAAGCCATAACAAGAAATTGAGCTACAGATGACTATGGCTTCTAACCAAACAGGGGGCCGTCTTGCTAGTCATGATCACAAACAAACAATTGGTAAGCATCACAATAAATCATTCACCAAAAAAACTACATCAATTGCAATCAAACTCATCAAATCAAGAAATAAACCCAAAATGATATAAATCAATTCATCAAATGACAAATTAGTGAAACGAATGCCATTCGTTGTAAATTGTTCGTCTCCAAAATTGGGAAAAACTCAATATTAATATATGACAAACAAAAACAACCATATGATTCATTTAAAACAACTTTATGGTTTCAACATAAGAACACTTCAATGGATTAAGAAAACCGAGTTATATCTGCCAGCCCGAGTTCAGCCTCGACAGGTAAAATTCAAAGATCAACAACTTTGTTAGATACAATTATAGAACCAATATCAATCTAATAAAGAATCTTGAGAACAGATAAACTGATCAGTAATTCAGTATAACATATGAACATCAACCTTCGGATAATATGGAATTCACCTAGTAATACTAACAAGCAAAAGTCAACAAGCTTAGCTTATTCTGACACCACGGCACTTTCATTGATACTTATGATCTGTAACACTTTAGAATGGACATGCTACAACAAAGAGAGAAAACTAGGTGGATTATGCGAGCCTGAAGTTCAAACATATGGGTTTGGGAGCACAGATCAATTCAAATTCTAGACTAATTTGCTGAAACATTTCTTATCTTGATTGAACAAGTGAATTAGAAATTGGCAAAGATCAATCAAAAGGTAATGCTCGATCAGGCAATGATTCAAGACAATAAACTAGTATCTAAAAGTCCCTACTCTAACTTCTTGATTGGGCGTTCGTCTCCACGCATCAAATACCAATTTCAGAAAATCAATCGAACAACTCATGTGGTAAGATTAGTAACAATTTCGAAAGTAACAATACAACCAGTATCCAATTAAACCCTAAATTGAAGACGATAAAAAACGAATCTGAAATTGCAATCATCAGATACTACTAACGCGATCTAAAGTCTATTAAACAATTTGAAACGAATCAATTAAGTCGATAGAATTGCTTTTAGAGTACGTAATCAAGAAGAATACTCACCGGTAATTGCGGGGGAACCAAATCTCCGTCCTGATTCGATACGATAGGTTTAACAAGAGACGAGATTTGAAGTAGGGTGGACTTGGTAAAGATTTCTAGGAGAAACGAATTGGGTTTTTCCAATGTTTTCAGAACCTACATCGAACCGGTCTCCTTACCAGTAAGAGGTCGGACCGGATTTAAGAACCGGATGACGTAATAAATACTAAAAAATATATATATAATATAGAAAAATTTTAAAAAAAAATCCAAATAATTACATGGTTATCCCAGGTATGGGCCGTATGGCATCCATGTGTATATCTTCTATCCTCATGAACAGATTCTTTTACCACCCCCAAAAAATCAGCTCAAAATCATTACCCTTGAACTCTTGATGTCAATAGTGTTGCTAATACAAATATGTTTCTGATACAAAGATCTACAACAGCCACAAGGCCCACAACAGCCAAATTGGAGCAATGGGTGATGTTCAAATCTGACAAAAACATGTGGATTTGAATTGACAACACAATCAATAACCTGTGTGATGATTTGTCGTCCTCGGTTGTTGCTTGGTTGCCGCCGATCGTTGCTCCTCGCCTCCGCCGTTCACCGCTGCTCGCCTCCGCCGATCTCCGCTGCTCGCCGCCGCCGATCGCTGCTGCTCTATGGCTCCACGCCACTGCTTGCCGGTCGTCGTTCAAGGGGTGAAGGGGAAGTCGGGAAAGCGGGAAACGAGCAAATGGGAATTGGGGCTGATGTTAGATTTAGGGTTAGTATTGCAAGGGCATAATAGTAAAACTCTAAACGGCCCAACAGGTTTTTTTAGCGGCTTTGCGGTCCAACCGGCGCTTCACGGCCCGACCGCCCGGTTTTCATCAAAACGGTTCCAGAGGATGAACCGGACCGTTTACACTAGCGAATCCCGGTCCGACCGGCCGGTCCGGGTTTAAAAACATTGGGTTTTTCAAAAAGATTGTTAGCTGTATTTTGGTGGTAAGATAAGTTTGAATCTCACAAGGATGTTGTCTTTCAAAACTAGTAACTTGATAGTGAATATAATCAGGTGATACTACTGATTGCACGATGATCTTCTCGTGATCACTGTTAAAAAAAAAGAGGGAGATTGTTATCATATATGTGATTACGGTAACAAAAATCACACGTTCTTAAATACAAAATCATCAAAATACAAGTTCTAGTCCTTTGGAGTGGGCTTAGGTAGGTTTCATAGCATCAAATCCAAAATGACGGTTAAAATCTTGTTTTAAGTGTCATCATACCTAGCAATTCAAAAAACTTAAATAACAAGTTGAATTAAACCAAATATCAATTGGTACATCGGTATTATTATTATTATTGTTAATTTGTTATTACTATCATAATACTATTACTGTCATTATTACTATTACTATTTAATTTTTAAAAAACATGCGTTAAAGTCTCATTGTAATAAAATTTGCTTAGATTCGATCTAGGATTTTCCAGTTTTGGTTTCCTCCTCTGCATACTAGACCATATTTTTTTTAAACGACTAAATTTTAGGATCACTAACGGATCGCTGGAGTATCATCGTGTCGCCTAAAGCACCACCCAATCATATCCAATAACATACTAGTTCTGGAAGAAACTCAATACTTTGAGAAAACCCACTTGTGAGATTCAAAGCCATGAGGCCATGACCATTTGGTTTATGAGTCTTATCTCATCACCAAGATACCGCTAAGCTGTAATGCCTTTGGTTACTAGACCAGATCATCACGTTATTATTTTTCAGAATGAAAAGATGATTTATTTATTAGGGTGATCTCTAAATATCCGGACTTTTGATGTTAGAAAAAAAAGATTGGACTAAGTAGCTAAGATTTTGAGGTTCTATTGTCTATATATAGATACTAAAAAATTTTCGATTCAATTTAGGTCGGGTCATGTCAAGTCAGTTTATGCATTAAAAAGAGAAATCCAAATTAAATTTCAAAAATATAATAAAATAATGTAACAACCTTTAGAATGTATAACGAGCAAAGGTACTTGTGAGCTGCAACGTGACTTATGAGTAAAAGTTGTGTTTATCAAATTTGTTAATATACTATGAATAAAAAATGTTAATAAATAACTCTAAATTTAAGGCAGGAAAATAAATAAAAACATGTTTTGTTGCGTGACACGTGTCAAAAAAACCTTCATTTATTATATAAGATAGATTACCAAAGGGTTTCTAGCTTAATGGTAGCATCTTGACTTCTCTTATGAGAGTATTGGGTTGGAGTCTCACCTAGGGCAAATATTGCTCTGGATTGATCGAGCCATGGTTTTTTTCTAGTTGTTGGTTTCTTCCTACACTGGTGAGTCAGGTTACCATGCTCTGTTTTTTGAGCAAAAGAGTAATCTATTTGTCAGAGTGATCCTTAATAAATTTAAGTAAATGATTGTAATATAAGTCTAGAAAACAAGAAAGAAAAACCAAAAATAAACTTATTTAAACGAGTGCACACACAATTGTGACAAAGTCACACACTCATTTACCTTTTTATTATATATAGAAGATTTCATTACAAATGGATATTAGTACAACAATATGAACAAAGCATTAGCATCACTTTAACTAGTATTAGCATACACACACACATACATATAACCATCTCTAGAGCCTTAATACTTGTGATACCAGTATACACCTTGGTGCTCGCTACCTTGATCTGGCTCGATATAGATGCACTCCTTAGCCTCTCTCCACATAGCCTTGATGATCGGCGTCCTGTCGATCTTATAGTATTCGCCCAACAACGGCTTGATGGCGTCTCGAGCCTCCTTAGCATGATAATGTGGGATGTATGAGATCAAATGATGCAACACATGAGTGTGTGTGACGTCATGAAAAACCCTATTCAGGAACCCCATGTCTCTATCGATGGTGGACAAAGCCCCTTTTATCCATTCCCACTCAGTTGAATCATAGTGTGGTATGGAGAGATGAGTGTGGTGTAGATAAGTGATCAAAACAAAAAATGCATTTACTATAAGTACAGGAACCCCGTAAATGCACATCACCCAAGCAGCTCCTTTAGCCAAAACAGCTTTTCGAACCGCATAAGCGACGACGATGAGTCCCAGATCAGATAGCACAACTTGTACACGCTCACGGTCAGTAAAGATTGGGCTCGTTGGATCAAAGTGGTTAGCGAATCGCTTGTATTTCTTGCCTGATACATTAGTGAACAGATAGAGAGGAAAGCCAACAATCAATCTGAAAGCCAAGGTGAAAACGCGACCGGGCGGGTTATTAAGGATCTTGGAGTAAATCAACACTTTAGATTTAACTTTAGGGATGTAAACTTCATCGTTATCAAGAGAATTGGTGTTTGCATGGTGACTACGATGACTATATTTCCAAGAGAAGTATGGGGTGAAGAGGGACGAGTGAAGGACGAACCCGACAATGTCGTCGAGCCATTGGTGCTCACTAAACGCATGGTGACCACATTCATGACCAATGACCCAAACACCGGTTAGAACACTGCCTTGACAAAACCAGTACAAGGGCCAAGCTAAGTATGCAAAAGGGGCATAAAGAAGTGGGATATACGTGTTTGCGAGGTAGTACAAGACGTACGCGATGACAAGGTCATGGACGACATAGTACGAGGAGCGGATGGCTGATCTTTCGAAGCATCGAGGCGGTATTGCTTTTTTGAGATCGGCTAACGAAAATGGAGGTTTGGCGCAAGGTACTCGTTCCAAAATGTTGTTCTGATCATCTTTTGGCAACCCTTCTCCGGCCCCCATTTGGTTTAAAAATTTCAAGTTTTTTAGTTTCAAATTTCTTATTGTGAGTGTTGTTTACAAGCCTAGGAACTTTGGTATATATTAGCAAAGATTGTGTCAAAATCGGAGCTAGATGGATATTTCATGTAAATAAACTAAAATTAGCTCGTTCACAATTAACTTATAGCACACCTTATTTGACCAATATATAACATTTATGTTTTATTCACAATGATATTTTACATGTTTCTTAAATGTGAACCGAAAGAATACGAAGTTTTGTTTTATTTTAATACAATATTTTAATTTTAATGCTAAAATATTATCCTTTTGGAATTAACATCACATATTTTCATATATATATTCTCTCTCACACGTACACATATTTATAATTTTATATACTAGAGGCATGATGCGAGAGAACGTACATAACAATATAACATACTAACATAGACATTGATAATTAATCTATTAGTTATGTGTTAATTATGTTTAATTTCAGCTAACCATTAAACATTAAACATGGATTCAAAGATATCTTTTTTTGAACGACGATATTCTCACGTATTCCCTACCCTTTGGGGGCGATCGTCCAAGGTCGGACTCCTTCAACCGCCGTGAGAACCCATACCCCCTGATGCGCAGGAACCCAGTTGAATGGTCAAACTTTCGCCTTCATCGGAATCAAACCTGGGATAAACCCCAAGCTGACCATTCACCTAGTGTCCTTCAAACTTGTCTACAGATGAATTCGAACTTCCGACCTCCATAATGGAAGGTGAGAACCCTAACCATTGAGACAAGTTTTCAGGACGGATTCAAAGATATCTAACCATCAAACATACTGAATATTAATATATATATTAAAAGACAACTTGAAAGAAATAGGAAAGTTTTGTTTTTTCAATTTTGGCCACTAAAACTTTATATTATTATATATAATATTGGTAATAATCAAATAATAATATTAATTAATACTAAAGTAAAAAAAAAAACGGCTATATATAATTAAATAATATTAGTAGTAATTAAATATAATAGTAAAGTTTTGTTTTTTTAAATTTTGATCACTAAAACTTTTATATTATTATATAATATTAGTAATAAATAAATAATAATATTAATACTAAGTCAAAAAAACGGCTATATATAATTAAATAATATGAGTAATAATTAAATAATAATATTAATACTAATTACATAATATTGATTAATTAATATGTTGTGTAAAAGTTAAAAAAAAAACAGACATCTAATTTTTTTTATTATTATATATATATTACAATTATCGAAGATGAGAATATATACTACATGTGTTGCTTGTGACCGGTTTCTAGGTTTCGGTGGTGTTTAGAGAAGGTAACGGTGGATTTTTTTATCATTGGAAATCGATGTTTGTTTAGAGATTTGAGTTTTTTTTATTCAACCGATTAGTTGAGTATGAGAAGAATTTCGTGAGTTTTTTCGTCTTATTTTATAACAAACTTGAATGAAATTTGTCTAATTTTCTGTTTTTATGAAAAATTAATATAGAGTTCGTAATGAGAGATTTGACTTTACTATGTAAGTTATGCTTATGCAAACATAGTTCGATGTTAACTCTTCCTTATCGCGTTAACCGAATAACTACATCTTATTACTTTGGGGCTCACATTAAAGTAAATCTAAAGGTTTAGGTTTTTTCTTTTTTTTTTTATTAATGTAAGTGGGCCCTACATTAATGTAAGTGAGAAGGATTTTGTAAAACATATTTTTATGGATTTTGTATAATTTTATTTTTTAATGAAAAATTAATATAGAGTTTGTGATGAAAGATTTGATTTTGTTATGTATTTATGCTTCTGCAAATGATATACAATACATATTATCGGGATTGTATTGTGATACCCCGCCGCAACGCGCGGCTTGGAAAAACCTAGTTAACATTAAATATTAGTTATGTTATATAAATATATAATTACAAAAGATTTCTTAATATGTGAAAAAAATACATTTTTTAAAACCAAATTAATTATTGTAAAATATTAGATCTTATAAAAACAAAATTTTTAAAAGTATTAATTTTTTAAAAACAAAAATAAAATAAAATTAAAGTTTTAAAACAACGAGATATTTATTAAAAATAAAATTAAAAAAATCCAATATTTAAAAAAAGTTTTAAAAAAATTAAAAAAGTTAAAAAATAAAATATTATTTTCTTTCATAAATTATTTACTTATGCATAATTTCAATAATATTTTATTAAAAACATATCATTTTATGCTTTGTAATTTCTATTACTAACTATTTAGTGTTTTATTATTTAATTAGTGTAATATATGGGACAATACATATATTTTTTGTAAAAATCGACATTTTTTAATACAGTTTTTAAAATAAGAATCAAAATTTTTAAAACATGAAAGTTTCAAAAATAGTATTATTGTTCTATTACGTAAATTATTAACTTATATATGATTTGAGTCATAATATCATTTTATGATTTATAAGTTTATATTAATAACTATTTAATATTTTTTTATCAACTTGTGTATTAAATGAATTGCATATTGATTTTTGTAAAACCAACAAGTTTTATGAAACAACTTTATAAAATAAAATGTTTAAAAACTAATTAAAAAACAAATGTTTAAAAAATGATAATTTTAATTTATTAATTAAAATATCAAATTATACCCAATTTAAATCATATTTATATCAAAAACTCATTTTATAATTTCTCAATTTATTATTTTTATTCTACATTTGTAATACACATGATACTAAAAGAGTGTGTGTATTATAACCTGGTATATAGATTTACAGGTGGATCTAGAGATGATAGGTATGTAGACCGACTGTCTCACCGACATGTAATTTCAATACACCGCGTCCAATTCACATCACAGTAGCCAACTAGTTTAGTGGTGATGGGTATGTCAAAAACTTGAAACCAAAGAAAAGAATTCCTTTCACATAACACACAATTCTTTTGACTGACTTGAAGTGATGTAATTAGGGCTGTAAATGAACCGAACATTCAGCGAACCGTTCGTGAACCGTTCGGCGGGAAGTTCGTTTATGTTCGTTCGTTTAATAAAGGAACGAACACGAACAAGAAATTCCGTTCATTTAGTTAAATGAACGAACATGAACAGATGTCGTGTTCGTTCATTTGTGTTCGTGAACGTTCGGTAACATGTTCGTTTACGTTCGTTTATGTTCGGTTAAGTTCATTTATTATATTTATTCATTAAATATGTTGTACATTTTTAATTTTTAGTTTAATATCATAAAATTTAAGTTATTTTTAGTTTAATACTATGATATTTTAATTTATATATTTGTAAATGATTATCTCCAATGCTTGAGATTAAGAATATTGATTTTTGTTATTTAAATAATATGTGTTCGTTAGCGTTCGTGAACCGTTCGTGAACAAGCTAAATTCCTTAATGAACGAACACGAACAAGAATCTTCGTTCGGTTAGCGTTCGTGAACCGTTCGTGAACAAGTTAAAAGTTAAACGAACGAACACGAACAAGGGCTCGTTCGTGTTCGTTCGATTCATTTACAGCCCTAGATGTAATGGGTGACTCGAGACGTTGACTCGCTTAATTAACCGCATAAGATAGACATGTCGAGTGATATTCAGGTGCCCCGGACGTACTGAGAAAAAATGACCCCTAATGAATTATAAATTTTTGTTTTTTCGGTTTTGTATTTGTAGATATAAGTAAATATATATAATTTAAAAACAATTTTAAAAATTTGTGTGCCCTTGCAAAAAATGGGCCCTGAAGGGAGGTCGGATTTGCCCCCTCCTCAGGGCCTCCCATGGGTATTGAAATAGACAAGAAGATAGACGAGGATCATAGTTTTCTAGAAAATTAGAGGAGAAGTTTTGACTTGTTTGCAATGCGCAAGCGGCGAGAAAGTTGATTAGTCATTGAAACCAAACTTGTGGAGCTAGCTTGTTTAATCCCATAAAGTGCTTTTTGTAAATGACATACATAATTGAGATAATGTTGGTAGGCTGTTTCCTATAAACTTTCTCAGTGAGATGGCTATTAGGAGATGCATTTTGAACATCTATTTGATGCAAAGGACATTCATATATAATAGCAAGCGTAGAAACAACTCCAACGATAGATGCCTTGACAACTAGATTAAAGTTATGAGAGTAATCAAGTCCATGAATTTGGGTGAAGCATATGGAGCTGCTAAGACCATCCGTAATACTCACTCCGCTGGCCGGGCGGGGAAGCAACTTTGGGCGGCCTCGAGCGGGAACACTGCCCACTACCCCGGTGGTGCTCAATTCTGGATTATAGCGGCCCCCGTGCCCCGTGAAGCCTCCTCTCACACCCTGTTTTCTCCTTCCTCACATTTTCAGTGGGGTGATCACTATGGGGTTTTAAGATTTTCAGTGGGATGATGACGTGGCAGAAAATTTCGGTGGGGTGAGATTTCAGTGTGGTGAGTACTAAACATGGTCTAAGCCAGATTTATATTGGTCAGTGGTCATCATCATTTTGTATTTCGTTCCTATAGATCCATTTTGAGCCAACTACATTAGAAGTTGAAGGTTGGGTACAAGTTTCCAATTTATTTTAATTTAATTTAATTTATTTTATTTTATAGCAAGCATTTCTCTTGCATACCCTTCAACCATCTAGTGTGATTAGCTGCTGATTTAAAGCCCTTATGCATTGATAGAAACTTAATGCAAAACCGAGTAACCGCAACGGAAACAAAGTCAATATAAGACATTCTAAATTTTTTGATCACAAAAAAAGTAATTTTTTTTTTTTTTGTAATTTACGTGTAATGCTACGATGTGCTTATTCTAACATACTTTATGATATAATTTTATCCAAAACATAACCACCGCCATGACGGAGAATGAGTAGTTGAATCTAGCTCATAAAATATCAACATGTTTATATATAAGACTATCCACAGTAGTCACCCCACTGAAATCCTTCTCTACTGAAATTTTCTGCCACATCATCACCTCACTAAAAACCTTAATACCTCACAGTGGTCACCCCACTGAAAAACATTCCCCACGGTGCCACATCATCACTTCAAACGGTATCTTTTTCAAATGCTGCACCAATCACGAATGAGGGGAGGAACAGGGAGCGGGGGCCGCTGGGTGCGAGAAACGGAGGCCGCCGGTGAGGGGGCGGTGTGCCCGCTGAACCCCGCCAAAGGGTTGCATCCCGCTAGAGGCGCGGGACTTCCGCTACGCATAGTCTAAGAAGTATAAATAAACACAAATTATAAACAACTGGACAGTGTACAAAATGTTAGAAACAAAAGCAATCAGTTATGATTAATTAAGGGGCTGTTTGGTTGAATCTGAATTATAAAGTGCTGAATGGTTAAGATGTTTGAATGCTTAAGAGGGTCTGAACGATTAATTGTCTGAATGCTTAAGGGTGTTTGGTTAACACATCTGAATAAAACAAAAAAAAATCCCCATTTTCTCTCAAAACCCACTTCCCGTTTTCTTCCCGTCGCCGTCTTCTTCCCGTCGCCTTCATGAGCCGCCGGCGAGCACCACCAGCGAGCACCACCGCGAGCACCATAGTGACCCGCGAGCATCCCATCGTCGATCCTTCACATCCCATCGTCGATTAGGCGCGATGGTAGTGGCTGGATGGTGTCATCGGAGGTGGCTGATGGAGTCGTCGGTGATGGCTAACGAATCGCGATGGTGGTGGCTGGATGGTGTCATCGGAGGTGGCTGATGGAGTCGTCGGTGATGGCTAACGAATCGCGATGGTGGTGGCTGGATGGTGGTGGCTGGATGGTGTCATCGGAGGTGGCTGATGGAGTCGTCGGTGATGGCTAACGAATCGCGATGGTGGTGTCTGGATGGTGGTGGCTGGATGGTGTCATCGGAGGTGGCTGATGGAGTCGTCGTTGATGGCTAACGAAACACACAGGTAGATTGGAATGATTCAAGTTTCATTCAGACTCTTCCCCATGCTGAACTATTCAGATCTGAATGGAACCATTCAGAGGCATCATTTTACCCAACCAAACACGATTGCCTCTTACCGATTCATAGGCAACCTCTGAATGGAATCATTCAGAGGCAAACAAACACCCCCTAACTTATTTTTATAAACTCATTTCTACTTTTGGATTGGTTTTATTAAGGTGATGTAATTTATGTTTAAAATGAAATGTATTAAGAAAATAGTTTTTAAGGAAAGAAAATTAAATGGAAGCAGAGGTGTGCAAATAGTTTTTATCACTTATGTTGTTGGAGGGATGAAAATGTGGAGATTATGTGATTCTAATGATGATATTAAAATGGTTTAAAGATATATTTAAAAAATAATAATATAAATTGATTAAAATTTAATTAAAATAGTATGTCAGTTAGAATATTATATTTCGTTGATGTATTAATTAATCTCTGTTTTTAATATTTTTGATGTCCAAAAGTTATCTTAAACACCAAATTAATGTATCAAGTAAAAAACAAGCACATAGACGTCGCATCTATTAATTCAATCATTTAGTCAGAAACAAGTAAAGGGGTCAAGCTCCCTTGCGCGGTGACCCCATTTATGACCACTAGTTCAGACACCTGTTAGAACACTACCTGTTCCCGTGATGGTGGCCTAGTGTTAAGGGGTGAGAATCCATAATGGAGGTCTAGGGTTCAAAGCCCGGCACTGCCTAATTTTCCCCGGGTCACGCGATTTATCTCTGTAATGTTGCACGTGGGACTGGTAGGTGAGGGCGCCTAATGGTGGCGTGTTTTATATTTTAGTGTAATTGGTTGTAAAGGAATATTAAAGAGTTGGAGGTGCGGAGTGCACACTCGTTTAATATTTCTGAGCTCCAGACCAAGCGCGCCGGTCAAGGGGGCTGCGCCCCTTTATGGGGTCCTAGGGGCAGCGCCCCTAGTGGGGTCCAAGATAATTTAATCGAAATTTCATATCACGAATTTTCTCTCTATTAGATTATCCGATAATCAAATTTCTTGACTCGAAAGGGAAGAAATATTGATTTCGGATAGTGATTCAAACACTATCCGATAGATTTCCAAGTGATTTGACGAATTTCTCCAACATGGCGTTCACCAGTTTTTTTTTTTTTTTTTGCTAGAACACTACCTTGACAAAACTAATAAAGGTGTGCAAAAGGTGCAGGAAGCAGTGGGATGATGTGTTTGTGAGGTAGTAAAAGATGATAAAGGTCATGAATTGCATAGGTACGTGCAGCTAATGACCGATATTAATTTCAAAGTACCAAGGCAATATTGCTTTCTTTGAGATTGTTCATTGAAAAATATCATTTGTATTTAAATGATATTTCTCTCTCTTCCTGTATCTTCATGAGTATAAAATATAAACAATGTAAAAATATAAACAGATTGCATATTTGGCATGAATGTTCAAAAAGTTCATATCCGAAACTGATTCAGAAATATCCGAAAATCAGAAATTGATATATCCGAAATTCTGGGTATTCAGAAGGTTGGATATCCGAAAATTCAGTTTCGAATACTTATTTTGAAAATTTTCAGTATCCTAAATAGTTATTTTTCCGCATATTTGATTATCCATTTTTTTAAATTTTTTATTTTCTCGAAGTTCGGATATTCGAAAATTCGGATTCAAATACTTATTTTGAAAATTTCCGGATAGACAACATCCAAAATTTAGATAACCGAAAATGAATACTCCTAATATTGGGTTCATATTGCTACTTGATTTGTTGTTGATCTAGAGGAGAAACAGGGCGCTCACCCAAGCTCGACTCCTAAGGATTTTAAACTTAGCCTTAACTTGTTTTTATTAATTAATTAATTTATATTTATAACTTATGTGTGTATATGTTAATTATAGGGAATGATCAAATAAGAAAAGATTTTTCCCTAATAAAAATATGAACCAATTGAAATTTAACATGTGACATACTAAAAAATAAATTAATAATGATTTAGGTATATATCTTAATTTTTGTAGAAACATGTAACTCTCAATCTTCATCAAGGGGTGCACTTTTAAATGCTTGTCATGTTTTAATAATTATTATTTTAAAAGGATTTATATATTATGAAATAACATTAATAAAATTGTATAATTCAAGAATCAATAAGTTACAATCATAAGTTAAAGTGTTAATCTCTTAAGGGCCCCAACAAAAACATATTGGTGTAAAAGTTTAACTTAAAAAAAAAATCAAAATGGTGAACCCTATAACCTACTTCGAAATTGGAACACCGAACATCGACCCTGTAATTAAAGTCACGGTTTCAGTGAAACAACTCTTACATCCCACAAAGTAGGATTACACTGGATACATGTTTTTGTGTTGTTTCAGTGAAGCAAGTGTTTGGTTCCACAATGCTACAATACTAAGTAACCAACAATTTAATGATTTGGGGTTCAATGCTTTAGAAAAAATGAATAAATTCACACACCCTTATCAGAGTAATAGCAGACTTGCTACTAAGCCACTTCAATTTGTGGATGTGCCATAGACCAAACAGTAGAACTCAACTCAAAAACTGGTTTGATAGGTAAGAGAGTTCATTTGGCTTATAAACCTCACTCACTTATCCTTACAACCGATTTGAGATAAGTCTGATACCTTGCAATGGTCTTGATCCATAACAGGCTTTGGAAACTATCCCGCCTCAGCTCAACAATTAGTTTCATCAACAGTTGATTCCTACTTGGCGACCCAACCTCAAACTGTCATCAAATTACCACATCAGGTAACTGTAATCGTGATATGGGAAATTTGCAAATTGGTTTTCGACGAGGGACATACACATGTAAATTTTATTTCTTTTGCAACCAAGGGCTTCTAGCCTAATGGTTACCCATTTGGCTTCCCTGTGGAAGGTCACATGTTCAAATCCCTCCCAAGGCGAAATATGGGTCCTTGGTAACTAGACCTTGGTGACGTGGCCTGGAAATCAGTGGTTCACACGTTGAGATCAAATGCCGTTAAAAAAAAATATTTCTATTGCATAAATTTCATGCTTAGTGTCCACTTAGAGCAATTTTGAGGCAACCGACCCAGTAATTTGTGATAGCGCATTACCTTTTCCAACCAGTTAGTCAGGTATTGAGGAGACCTGAAGGTTTACCATGTAAGTGGGATCACACGGTCATTAAAAAAATAAAAAAAATTACAACTAAAATTCTAGTTCTAAGATTTTGTATATAATATCTTGTTAGGTCATTAAAAAAATAAAAAAAATTACAACTAAAATTCTAGTTCTAAGATTTTGTATATAATATCTTGTTCAAAAGTTAATACAATGGTTATAATCATGTATATTTCTAGAAGGACTTGATACCAAGTATTATCTATAACTGATTAATCATGTCTATTATTTACTCTATTGGTGATCCGCTCTTAGGTACGGATAATCTCCTATATTTGTTTACATGTAGTGAATCATCTTGTAACAATTGTCTTGCTTTTTAGAAACATGATATTACGTTAAATTCATTTTACAAATAATCAGAGCCGGTTCAAGCTTTTTGATATCCAAAAGCAGAGTGAAAAATTATGATTTTTTACCGTATATAATAACTCTCATTTTTTATTCGAGCTTATGACACAAAAAGTTAGATAATCATGAAGGAGGAGCTACAAGAAAGATAAATTACAAACAAAATATGTAGATTAATTACAAATATTAAAACAACAAGAAATTTTACATAAATTAGAATTCACTACAATAAAAAAATCCAAAAAATTGAGACTCCTTAATTTTGGTGGTCATAAATTAGGGCATTTTTTTTAGATATTTATAGAGCCGGCACTGCATTTAACATATCCTTAGCTTGTGTATGTGATTCATTAATTTGAACTTTGATATTAACAACCTATCTAACGGGTTGCATGAGATGAATTATGAAAAATCTAAAATCTTATGTGTTTGTGACGGATATGGCTTATAATAATGCACATCTAATTATCAAAAACTGACCCGATATTCTACTTTAATCGAATTAATATATTAATATATTGCATAATTAAAAAAATGTGACGAATCAAGTTGCTATAGTTAAAATTATTAAAACCAGAATCAAGTTGCTATAGTTAAAATTATTAAAACCATATATTTGTTCCCTATTTTAAATAATTTAAAGTTTAAGGGTGGACCACGTGGGCTTGGGTTCTACCCTCACGCTCACCCGTGTTGGTATTATTGACGAGTGACAACACTCGCTATTTAAAGGCTCTAGGGTATAAAGTTTTTAGGATAGTTTAAGATTGGTTCCCATATGCTTAAGGTATTTTAGGGTAAAAATAAGGTATTATATTTTGATTAGCTTAGGGTTAATGCTTAGGGTTGAAATTGTACCTAAGGATTTAAATGAACCGAATGTTCAGCGATCAGTTCGTAAACTGTTTGACGTGAGGTTTGTTAATGTCCGTTCGTTTAATAAAGTAATGGAAATGAACAAGAAATTTAATTTCGTTTGTTTAGTTAAATGAACGAATACAAACAGAAATGTGATCATTCATTTGTGTTCGTGAACGTTTAATAATGCTTTTGTTTATGTTTGTTTACGTTCATTATATTTATTCATCATGTGTGTTATATATTCTTAATTTTTTTTAATCTAATACCATATAATTGAAACTAGAAATTTAGTCATTTAAAATTTATATCTTACTACAAATATAGTAATTTGAAATTCAATCTTGCTCTCTTAACTATATCAACAAAAAGGATGCACTTTTGTGTTTGATCTTACTTTTTTTCTGCACAGAGTTTAGAAAGAGCCGGATCATTTTGTAATATAATATATGCAACCTTATCTTACATATTTGTGCAAACGGTTGGTTCTTATATCTTGAACCTATGGCTTGAAGATCAAAAAGAAAAATAAATGACTATAAGGTAAAAGGGAACCTTAAGATTTATTGTCCATATTAATTTTTGAGTCTTTTTGTTTAGCATTGAATTGTTCACCAATGATTCACTGTATATGAAGGTTCATGAGAAAACTCTTTATTTTAAAGAAAAACCAAGAAAACTCATAATAACCAATAAATTTTTTAATAAAAAAATGTAAATCATGAAATTACATATATGTAACTAAAAAAGTTTCGTATGCCACTTATCAAGTTACGTATGTGTAATCAGTATGAGTAACATACTGATTACATATATGTAATAACCTAAAATACATATATTTTTTCTATTTTTTTTCTTTTTTAACATTTCTTATCTTATAATAAAAGGAAATAGAAAATAAAAAATAAAAAAATAACTTGTAATGATTGTGATTAGTTTCTTAATTTTCTCCAAAATGATTGTTTGTTTACGAACCGTCCCCTATATATATGTGTGTGTGTGGGTGTGTGTGTGTGTGTATATATATAGGATAAAGATCGGTTGTTAACCCATCTTAATTGAGGTAACTCATTATATATATATATATATATGATAAGGATCGGTTGTTAACCCATCTTAATTGAGGTAACCCATTAACCCTAGCAAAATTTGCTTCAATCTTAAATTTGTTTTTCATGGCCTTTTTTATACATAAATGAGGGGGTTCCTTTTTTTGTGTTTTTGCTAATTCACAAGCGTTTAGAAATTAAACCAAGTGTAAGTTTGTGTTACACTGCAAGTTATATTTATTTTTGCGCAAATTACATTGACTTAAGATCCTAAACGATGATGAATTAGCAAAAACACAAAAAAGAACCTCCTATTTTTGTATAATGAAGGCCATGAAATTTTTTTTCAAAGATTTGGGCAATTTTGCTAGGATCAATGGGTTACTTCAATTAAGGTGAGTTCTTATTTAAACCCAATCATACACACACACACACACACTTATTTTATTAAGAACCATTAAATATGAAGGAACCAAATGAACTAATTTCAAACCATACATTTTTAGGGGTATAAAAGCAATTTTCCTTTAAAGTATGGAAAGTTACTATTATATCTTTAAACTTGTGGCTATAAATGGTTCATTTAGTTCTCAAGTTGCAATAACTCTCATTTGAACATCCCCTATTACCCCCTCTTTTTTTAAAATTAATAACTTTTTTATATTATATATATATTTTTAAAAATTGCACCATTATACTCGTCTTATTTTTATCTTTAATTCCGTTATAGTCTCGACTAGTTTTTTTATTTTTATTTATTTTTTAGATGCTTTATATTTACATAATTGTAATGATGTGTGTGGTCGGTTAGGTTCGGTTCAATTTTTGGCAAAACCCGAAATCGAAACCGACATAATCGGTTTTTAGTTATTATGAACCATTCGGTTTTCGTTTTGTTCTGTTATAGTTTGGTTTTTGATTTTTTTTTTCTTTTTGTTGTTTTTTTATCCTCTCTCACACCCAATATTAAAAATACAAAATGGATAATTAACAAATTAATTGATTGAACACCAATAATATATATTAATTTTCAAACAAGATTAAAAATCGGTTTGGTTTACCGAAACCGAACCGAAAAATTCGGTTTCGGTTTTTTTTTTGGTTCTTTTTTTGTTAATTCAGTTTCGATTCCTTTTTTCGGTTAATTTTGTTCCGGTTCGTTTTTTTTGTTAATTAGGTTCTGGTTCGGTTTTTTCGGCTTTGAGATCTTTGCTTAGAAATTTGGGATCTTTACTTAGAAATTTGGTTTTTGTTTTAATTCAACTAATTGGTTGCTGATGAGAAAGATTTTTTAAGTAATTTTTTCTATTATTTTTGTAGCATATTTGTGTGAATTTTGTATGATTTTATGTTTTTTTATGAAAAAACTGTATAGATTTCATGATGAGAAATTTGATTTTGCTATACAACTTTTTACATTTCTGCAAATAATATATAATACTTGTTCTCGGAAGCGTACTGTAATAACCCGCCGTAAAGCAAATAAGAAGAAAACCTAGCATATATAATGGGACAAGGTACTATGTATCTAGCTTAAATGTCAAGGTAAATTTACTTCAACAGCAATCCATGCAAATCCAAAACGTGAATTGAGTTGACGAAACAATAATTCAAATTAGAGTTGATAGATACATCTTCCATTGATAAAGAAAAGACAAGATAATGGACCTTGAAGCCATAACACCCCACACCACATGTAACTACACATTCATATGATAATGTCTTATTGGCTTCAAGCTAAATAGGGGGCCGGTTTGCTAGTCGATCAGATCACAAACAAACAATTGGTAAGCATCGCAACAAAACCTTTCACCAAAAAAAAGTAAAAAACTACATCAATTGCAATCAAACTCGTCAAATCAAGAAAGAAATGATATATATAAATCAATTCATCAAGCAATATATTATTGATGGAAAACAACTAAATCAAATAATACATCTTAATTAATAGCAGTCTTGTAGCTGTGTTATTTTTTCTTTCATTTATATTATATATAATCGATATTTGGTTATAATGTGTCGTAACATTATTATTAGACAATATTTGGATGTCACAGGTACAAGCTTTATTTGATTGTATATGGTCGTAATAGGTTATAACAAGTTTTAATATGATAATTTTTTTTTGGTATAAGGTTATAAAACATCATAATAGATCTAAAATATTTGTGTGTATTGGCTTATATTGATTTATATTTAATATTTTAATTATAATGTGTTATAATAAGTCATACTTTAATGTGTGGGCCATACGTTAATTAATTCGGTCGGGGTAGTCGTTTGCATCATAATTGACCATATTTGAGTGTAATACGTTACAAAATATCATAATGGGTGTTAACGAGTCCCATGTGATTGTATTTTGTCAAAATATGTATAATCTCTCTTATTTAGTGTTCTAAAATTCAGTATGGCTACGTATTTGGTGATCAAGTACTCAGCACGATTTTCTTCAACTCGATCAATATTATTTGGAGTTAGCCAAACTCGAACCAACTCATTAAGTTAGAGTTTTGCTCTTTTTCCCCCCCACCTTTTTTCTTTTTTTTTATTGATTACTGTTTGATTTTAATTGTTTTTTATCCAGATACCCGAACGACGAGTATTAAATGATTACTATATCAGCAATATTGACGTATTGTTCTAACATATATCTTTTTTTATTTATATTGATATTTATTTTATCTAGTTATAACTTATAAATAATAATAATAAGCTTATGAATATGTTATAAATAATATTAGGCATATGATATTTGAAATATATATAATGTTTTAAGAGTTAATTTCTTTATAATTTATCATATACGAGTACTCACATGTCTTCAATCTATTGATTTGGTAGAGCTTATTGAATTCTTCAACCATACTTTATAATATCTTATACTAGATCATAACAAGTACGAATTGAGTACATCAGTGACTTATTATATTGGTTTATGTTATTGATAATGCATTATAATAAGTCGTAACATGTCTTTAGGAGTCAGTGTGCAAATAAATTCAGATGTAGTGATTGATGTTGTCATAGTTTGCTATATTTGGTTGTAATGTATTATAAAGTGGCATAATAAATCTTAATAAGTCTTTTTTAGTAGTATTTGGCAATAAGTGGTTTGATATCTACGATTTGTTTGTAGCTAGTCTCTTTGAACTGTAAGAATACAAAAACAAACAAATGATTGTTAAAGCTATAGATGAGTGGATAAAGCCTAATGAAAAACTCGAGATCAAATTAGTAGAAAGCTTGAACGAGTTGAATTCATGAATTGAAATTATCCTCAACTCGGTCCTGAAATATGATATGTTTAGTTAACAAGTTAAACTCGAGTTGTCTTGCAAACCTAAACAAGGTTTTGTTCATATAATTTAATTTTATTTAATTAAATGTGTTATAATATAGCATAACTTGCTCTTAATGAGTCCTTATGAACTAAAAAAGAGAAATCCGTTTTCCATGCGTGTATCGTCTATTTTTTCTTTTGTAAACTCTTTCTTGGGTTCTAATTTATTTATTTATTATGATTATTATTATTTACTTATTCAAACCAAAATATAATTTTTAACAACGAAACCCCTGTCGCTTAAACAATTAATGGTTTTATTCTGACCTATAACTGAAAACATTAAATAATTAATATATGATAGAAGAAATTAAAAGACTTAAATCTCAGGAGCCAAAATCGTTACTTGTTTATATGATTATATGATATGACTTTCTTGTTAGAATATTTTTTGGGGTTGAATATGATAAAAGACAAACCATATGAGCTGAAACAGTAACTGTGACGCCTCATATTTTCCAGGCCAGCTTCTAATTTATATTATTATTACTTACGTGATACTATAATTAGATTAATTTAGTGTGACACGTGGCACAATAATCCAAACATGAACAAATGAGCGATAATTTGACGAATTATCTGAAAACGCACACTTGTGTCTCGATTAACAGACGTTGGTGAATTAAAATGATCAATGATGAAATTGATCAACAATTAAACATTATACGAGTCTATAATGAACTAAATTATAATTAAAGTCATGAAACGATGTTCATAAACGCGAAACAATCGAAAAATGAACTTAGGCAACAAAATTGGGCCATTTGGGCTCATCCGGCCGACCAGGCGGTATGCCAAGGGCGGGAACAATTTGAATTCTCCGAATCACCAGGCGGTACGCCACGACGCTTAAACTTCTTAGGGCGGTGCGCGCGAGGTATCGGGAAGATATCTGAATAAAATAATCTAAGCGGTATGCGTAGCACCAAGAACGCTAGCTAGGCAGCACGCGAGGCACCTAGTTCGCAGAAAAAAATTATAAGACTCATCCCAGCTCAATTTTTTCGCTTCACACCTATTTCTCTAGACTAAAAACCCCAATTCTGGCCATTATCACCCTGTTGCACCATCATCACACATCTGAAGCTAGCTTGAAGCCATCCTTGAGCCACTTTCGAAGACATTGGAGTCTTGGAGCTTGGGGAAGACATTGTGGAAGCTTACCACCATCACCAACACACCTCCTAGCTACTAGAACACCACCATCAACCACTTTCAGAAGCAATCTAACCCTGATCAAGCAACATCTCAGAGATTTCAAGCTCTAGAAGGTAGTTTCTATGGTCCTTGTAGTAAAAAAAAATACCCATACACACACATGCAAGCCACTATGGCTACATGCAACATAAAGACAATCACACACACACACGAAATTTTAGGTTTATAAACCTGCTATTTGTGTTTTGATTCACTGATTTGAGTATTGATATTGATTTCTTGTGTTATTGGTGGTTATTGCCATAGATGGTGACTTTTAATGACATGCATGTATGATCCGTGTGATTTTAGATGATTTTGGATGCAAATGCATGATTATTAATGATGTAGGAAGTGTTTACAAGGATTATTGTGATTGATATTGATAAAAATGAGGATTTGGGCATATTGCTATTTATAGTAACTTTAAAGTTACAAAGTGTTGATAAATGGCGAAATAAACACTAGCATGCAGGGGTGTTCAAAAAAACCAAAAACCGTTTAAAACCGATAACCAAACCGTATCCGTAACCGAAAAAACCGAACCGAATTCTGAATTCGGTTTTCGGTTCGGTTAACGGTTTTGGAAATTTTTTGAATTCGGTTTGTTCGGTTTATTCGGTTAACCGATTAAACCGAATTCATAATTAAATTTATTATTTTTATTAATAATATAAGGTTGAATTCGGTTTATTCGGTTAAATTCGGTTTATTCGGTTTTTAACCGGTTTATTTGGTTTTTAATCTGTTTGTTCGGTTATAACCGAAACCGAACCGAATTGAATTCGGTTCGGATAACCATATCCCGAATTCGGTTCGGTTCGGTTAACGGTTAGGAGGAAAAATTTTTGAAAACCGAATAAACCGAACCGAACAAACCGAACAAACCGAACAAACCGTTAACCGAACCGATGAACACCCCTACTTGCATGTGGTTTAAAATGATAATTTGGGTTATTATTGAGATTTTAACAAGAAAAATGTTTAGAGTTGTCAATATGATTGGTATTTGAGATGGTTACTATAAATCAAGGTTGTAGAAGTCGGTAGGCGCTAGTCGGGCGGCGAGGGACCGCCTAGGGATTAATTGGGATTAATCGGCGCTAGGCGGATTGAAACTTTTATATGTAATTTTACAAATATATATTATATACACACATTAATATCAATAATTTAATATAATACTTCAAATAATTTAAAAAATAAACTTAAATATACTACATAAAGTACTTTAAAGTGCAAACTTAAACACTAAGTTCAAAGTTTAGAGATGAATTTCGATGTTAACTGGCTGGATTCGATGTTTCAGAGACATATTAATGATTTTTGGTTGAGAAATGTCTAAATAATCATGAAATTGGTCTCTTTTTACAAGAAAAAGTCGAAAAAAGTCAAAAAAAGTCGAAAAAGTAAAAAAAATAAAAACAAAAATCTGCCTAAGCCGCCTAGACCCCGCCTAGGCCAAAATTTAGACAGTTCTCGGGTGCCTAGGCAGCCGCCTAGGCCTATTTTTACAACCATGCTATAAATAATAACTTTGTTGATGTACAATAATGATAGGTGATGTATTTGACATGATTCCTATGTTTGAATGATGATTTAGAACTAATATGATGATTATTGACGTATTTGATTGATTAGAATCGTTAAAATAGGTAGGGGTGTTCATCGGATCGGGTTGTTCGGATTTGAAAATTTTAAGTCCTTATCCGAAACTCGACTTGACCCGATCCAAATTCGAAAATTTTCTTTCCGATCTGAATAACCCGAAAAATACGAATAAACCTATATTTTCATCGAAATAATCCGAACAACCCGAATAAATAGGGTTTATTCGGATATCCGATCCGAATAAAGAGGATTTTGGATATCCGTTATCCGATCCGATCCGAATTCGGAAAACGGATATCCGATCCGAATATCCGAATCTTTAATTCGGATCGGTTTTTTCGGGTTTCGATTATGATTCGGATTTCAGATTTTTTCGGATTTCGGATTTTTTGAACACCCTTAAAAATAGGTGTGTTTGACTTGTGTTTCTTGTCACACCCCCAATTTCCCACTCGTGGTGTCAGTCCACGTGGGTGTGACGTGGCCAGAATCACAGCTTAAGGTCATATAGAACAACTATATATATGTTTTCAAGATACAAGTTCGTCATAAATGATAACAAAATAAGTTGTAGTGGAAATACATTATCATAGCAGCGGAAATGTTATAAGTTTGATAAATGCAGCGGAAATACAATTGTTAAACACTACGATGTTTAATACATAACATAATTAAAATTGTTTGAAAGAAAGACATAAATAAATGCATGCGGGTCCTATGCTCAGTCCACTAAGTGCTTTCCTGATCCTTGATCCTGTCAGTTACCTGAGAATACATGTTTAAGAAAAAGTGTCAACACAAAGGTTGGTGAGTTCACAGGTTTTGATAAGCATGGGTAGTAGTTCAGAAATCATGTGTCATACTGTTTATTAAATGTTAGTCCCGAGCCCTAGGCTCCAAGTGTCAGTGCGTCACTACCGAAACTAGACTTGTTAGTCCTTGCCTCCGCTATGTCTCGTAATAACATAGCAAGATAGGTCGAGATTTCACGTGTTATGACCTCCAGTCAACATTTTCGCCACGCGGGGCTCGTCACACCCAAATAGATCTATTCAAACTCACCTCGTTGTTTATACATTAACGGTAAGACTTTGCGAGGGTTTAATTACGATGCAACACTTATGTTTGTCTAATAAACCATCATACACAATTTGTTTGTACAAGTTTAAATGTTTGACTCAGTTCAACAAGTATTCTCCCCCTATTTGAAAAGTTTATAAAAGAGTTAAAGAGGGGCCGTAAACTCACCTTAGAAGTGATCGGAAAGTAAATGCGTAAGCTCCTGCGTCACAGAGTAGTCGGTCACCGGCTACCTATATCGTATACCGTACGTGAGTTTGTGTAAGTGACAGTGCTCGTGTTCGTGTTAGTGCTCGTGTTTGTGCTCAACAATCCTTGGTTGTTCATGTTTGTCCGTGTCGGTCCACAATGATCGTGTTTGCTCATGTTGGTCCACATTGACCGTTTTTGACCGTGTTTGACCAAAGTTGACCGTGTCAAGTCAACGATCCGTTGATGAACCGTGTGACGGTTGTGAATCGTGTAGTAAATGTGTAAGTGCTCGTTGTGTGCAAAACGCGCAAGTCGCGTCTATGGACACTTACTATTTATAGTAAGTTTCCATTTATGGAAAGTTCATAAAGCATATCGATTTTATAGTTCTAGCATGCTCATTAGTCCTACGTGATCATGTTAACACATAGCACATCATCATACGGATTCACATAAGTCGTTTACATCATTTTAGCATACATGATATCGGAAACCATCTAACTTAGCATCTAATCATCATGTTATAACATATTAAGCCACTTAGCATGCTCAAATCATACAAAATGTTCATAAGTTGGTTTTTGTAAAAATAAAGTTACTAAAAATAGTAACTTCGGCTATTTTTGTCCAAATGATCAATCTAACCATTCCTAATCCATTTTTATGTCACAAATCATCATAATAACAAATCTAACATCATTTAATCATGTCAACATAGCTCAAATCATTACCTACCAATACTTTGGCTCAAAAAGTTACTAAATATAGTAACTATGCCAAAAATGACCATAAACATTATCAAGGTCACATTTTGAGCATCATTATCATTCTAATAACCTTTAAATAGCAATCCATAAGCATGCATGTTACCACATATCATTCATATCACCATTTCATACATAAAAAGTTTATATTAATAGAAAGTTTATTAAAAAATCATTGTTTTAATCATTCTAATGGCATCCAACCATACAAATCATCCTCATTGACTTCCATAATCATAATACAACATTCAAGATTATCTAAAATATATTAGATCATACATGCATGCATCTATATCATCAAAAATCATCATTTTAAGCATAGTGGTTCATACCCATCACTTTAGATCATCACAAAACTCAATACTAACATCATAGATCATCAAGAAATGCATCAAAACTAACAAACCCAGAAGTAAAAACTCGTGCATGTGAACCACGAGTGTTTGCATGTGAGTTTTACTCATGCATGTGTGTGTATCGGTGTGTAAATGGGTGTCTTAGCCACAAGAACTACCTCAAATGCTTCTTGATTGCTAGAAGGGTGTTTGAGCAGCTTCTAAGGCTCCTGAGATTGCTGGGTTCGTCTGGGAGAGAGAGGTGGTGGTGATGTCAAGCTCCAAGTGTGGTTCCTCAAGCTTCCAATCTTCAAACCTTCAAGTTTGGAGCTTCAAGATCTCTTCAATGGCTGCTAAAGAGAGTTACAGGGGGCTCTGGAGTGTTATTGGCCAAAGGTTGGCGTGTGGGTGTAAGAAAAATGATGAAAATAGGTAGAATAGGCATAATGATCTTGGTTTTATAAAAATATTGTCGACTCGGCGGCTCCGCGTACCGCGATGGGGCCTCCAATTCTTCTCCGCGTACCGCGGCGGATTTTGGGAGTCAAACCCCCGCGATGTTGGCCGCGCACCGCGATGATGCTCCTTGTTGGGCCATCGCGTACCGCGATGGGCCCCTGGAGAGCCCAATAAGCCTAGTTTAATGGGTTTGATCCGTTCGTCGTCGTTTTCACGCTTACGAACTATCGTTTGGCCTCGTTTGAACTTCCAAGTTCAACGTGTGAGTGTTTCGTGAGGTCTCAAGTGTTGTGTTACACAATGTGCTAGACGTTCACCAACGTTCGTGTATTTTGACACGTGTGTGCTGTTTGCCGATAATTCATCGAATTATCTAGTCGCGTGTCAGTGTTCGTACTGTCGTGCCACGTGTCACACTAAATTAAACAATTTCCAGTGCCACGTGTACATAAATCATTTAAATAAATATTTACAAAAATCAAAGCTGACCTGGAAATTACGGGGTGTCACATTTCTATAAATAGAAACTTTTATAATGAATGATTTGCATGTATGTTGATCTTGGGTATGTTGAGATTGAAAGATAATATTATTAAACCTATGAACAAGATGGTATGGTTTGATTTGGTTAAAATTAGTTTAATTACAAACTTACTAAAATAAGTAACTTTAATATGAGGATTTTAATGAAACGTGAATATTAAGGATGCATTTTGATGATAAATAACATAATGTGACTTGTTAAGAATTAAGGATTGTTATTGCATGATTTTAGTAATAAAACATGTTAAGCATAGTAACTTTCTATAAATAGAAACTTTTTGAAACAATAAGTGTGTTTATGTGATAATTAACATGTATTAATGTGCTATGTGATAACGTGATCATATAGGATTACGAGCATGCTAGAGCAAATAAAAGGGTGACTTTATGTGAACTCGCTTAAAAAAAAACCTGCCAAAAATGAAAACTTACTATAAATAGTAAGTTACCTATCAGACATAACTCATGTGTTTACACGTAACACACGACACTTAATGCACATTGAACCAACACTATAACTAAACAAATCACCAACGGGTCGTTAAGTCAAACACGACCAACACAACAACTTAGAGCAGTGTTTTGAAAACCGGACCGGCTGGTCAGATCGGTGGGTGAACCTGTCCGGTTAGAGGTTTTGGGTGAATCGGCCGGTCGAACCGGTGGTTGGGCCGGTGGTTGAACCGGTTTTTTTTCTTGATTATATATAGATATATTTATAAAATATATATAAAATCATCTAGTTCTTAAAACCGGTTTGACCGGTCCGACCTCTGACCAGTAAGGAGATCGGTTCGACGTCCGGTCTGGTTCTGAAAACTTTGACTTAGAGTTGTTTGGACACAAACATGGTCTACTGAGACCCACACGAACACAAACACGAACATTACAGTGAACACAAACTCACAACACCTATATGATATATGTAAGCATTAGAGACGAATCGCTCACAATTCACACACAGCAACAATAGCTAAACTCAGGTGAGTTTACGACCATATTTTCTTATCTTTATTGTTTTACTTAAACTGGGGGAGAATACATAACAACTGTTTTTGGTATTATTGGTGATATCTCACAAACATATATGACTGTGCTATATCGTATACTTAAAGTCCTCACAATTCATGCCGTTAATGTTACACAATGAGGTGTTATTGGATAGTACCATTGGGCCTGACAAGCTCCGCTCGACGACAACTTTGACTGGCGGTCAGGATGAGCTTAATAATGACTTAACGCCATTGTTTCTACGATATACATGGTGGAGGCCTTATAGTCTAGTTTGGTAGTGACTCAACACAGACACTCAAGGCTTTTAGCTTGGCAAGGTTTACATACCAGTATTTATCTCTCAAATTGTTTTACTGCTTATCATACAAACCTGTAAACACACCAAGTTTATGTTGACACATTTTTCGCATGTATTCTCAGGTAACTGTAATGCACAAGGTTAGGAATGCACATAAGGAAGATCGAGCATAAGGAGTCTTGCATGCATTTCAAACATTTTGAGAAACTTTATCATACCATAACATTTGTGTAACAATGTAGTGTCGATACAATTTAATTTCCGCTGCATGACATTATTTTATTTCCGCTGCTTTAGACAATTATTATTCCGCTGCATTGTTTTAAACACCTTGATTATTGTTATTGAAATGGTATATTTTCAAGCTCATATAGAGTCGTTCTATGCGACTGAGAGCTTTGGTCTTGACCACGTCACACCCGGTGGTCTAACACTGCAAGTGGAAATTTGAAGGTGTGACAATAATTTACTCAATATGTGGTAATAGTTAAACAAAAAAAAAATCATAGATATTCTCGGTCCTAAAGTTCGTCCTTAATCTATGATGAAAGTAATACATCTTAGAGATGTCATGCAATTAGTGACTGATTAGGTCATAGATGTATCTAGCGTATATATATATTGCATTAAAGTTCATATAGATCATTTTATTATTCTAATAAACAAAAATGGTTTTTAACACTTGTCAAATTCTTATTTTTTTATTGTCACTTGTTATTTTTCAATCAACTTATTTAATTCTCTATCTTATTAATTAATCACATTCTCTCCTATTAAATACTTATAATATTAATTAGTAATAATATTATTTGTCTTTTTTCATGCAAAAAAATAGTTTTTAATAAATTAAAAATCAATTACTTTTATTAAAAAAACACACTTAAAAGAAGTTTATAAAATATGAAATTTTCAGAAAATTACTTTTTTAAAGTAAGAAAGATATTTTAAGTTAGTATTTTTAGAAAATAAAAGTTTAATAAAAAACAATTTTTAAAAAATAAAATAAACTATAAATCATAGTTTTCAAATAATGAAATTTTTATAAACAAATGATGTTTCTTAAAACGAAATGCTTAAAAAACAATTATTATAAACCAAAAATTATAAAAATATTAGGAAAAATAAAACTTTAGTTATTTATGTTTAATGGTATTTCAAATTAAGTAATGTAATTTTAATAATTATACAAGTTGTACATTATCTTCTTGATTTGTAACAATTAGTTTTTGATAGAAAAGTAAATGAATTTTTAACATCAGTTAGTTTAATAATCTTTATTTTTACAAAACAAGTAGGTCACGTATTATTTTTTTAGTTATTGAAAATTTAATTATTATTTTATTACTTAAAATACTCATTAATATGTAATTTAGTTAATTCATAACAAAATATTGTATAATTTTTAAATTTTTATTACTAATTGTTTAATATTTTATATTCAATCCGTGTGATACACGGGGTAATAATCTAGATATTTATAAACATGACTGAATATGCGGTTTTTGGAAAAACTTAGATTATTAATTACGTAAAAAATAAATATTCATAACTAATACTTAAATCATTAAATGTTAAATTGCAAAAAGAATTATTTTGTTCACATATATATAATAGGCACATCATGGATAAATAACTACGAAAAAAACCAGTTACATACATCTTTTTATTGATTGACGTAGAGTTGTGGTCACAACATTTCTTGAGGCAAGAAAAATGTGAGATTATATTAATTTAATGAAATGTTGATTCATTTGTCGTGATATGGTCTCGTTGTCAGTCCCTTATATCAGTGGTTTGTATTTATAGACAAATATGAAGATGTTTGAATCCTATTTTAGTAAAAAGTTATATTCATATCCATGTGCAAGTTAAATTAGGATATTTTGGTTGGTATTGATTCATAATGGGTTATATTTGGTTGTAATGTAACATCATTAATTATTAGAAAATTGGTTGCTATGAGTACATGTTATACCGGGTTGTATATATCCAATTGAAATGGCTCATGCCACGTTTTAATGTGACATATTTATCTATAATGTGCTATAATAGATCATAACATGTATAAATCGACTATAATTGGGTGTGATTGCTTATATTAGTTTACTAGATTAAAACACATGTAATACATGGGTTTAACATATATAATTTGTTAAAATGTTAATTTTTCTCTCTTATTATGTGAGTTGAATAAATATAAGTTTTGAAGTTTGTATTTATATATTTTATTATTATTTCACTTACTTTTAAAATTTTTAAAATTTTGATTATTTTTTATTTTAACTGTAGTTTTTATTTATTTAAGTAGACAATTTTATTATTTTAAAAATAATAATTCAATATTTAATAGGAGGATAATATTAATTGAAGAGAGAGAGGCGAGAAAATCACAAGTTGACTTCACCAAAGAATGACATGTGACTAAACAAAACCTTTATTTATTATAATACATAGATATTTGATTAAAATGTGTTATAATATGACATAGTTTAGGTCTACGGGTTGATGTTGCGGCATAATTGACCATATATTCGATTAAAATGTGTTATAAAGGATCGTATTAATTATTAGTGAGTCCTCTTTCGTTGTATTTGGCCATAATAGATTTGATATCTCCTATTTGTTTATAATGTGTGATATTAGACCATAACTTATTTAAATCGACCATATTTGAGTGCAGTAGAATATTATTATTTGTTTATATTTAACTAGGATAGTTCCCCGTGTATCACACGGGTTGAATAAAAATATATTAAATAGTTATTAATAAAAATTTCAAAAAACATCTTAAAAGGTTTATTTATATAAAATACAATTGAAATTGAATATAAGTTAAAACTTAAAATAATTATATTATTTTTTTAAACATTTGTCATTAAAGTTTGTTTTTTTGCACTTTCATTTTAATTAAGCTGGTTTTAAAAAAAAAACATTTTTTACAAAATATAGTTTAATATTTGTGTATTATATGAGTTAAAATTTATTTTTAATTGAAATATAATTTGAATATATTATTTAATGTGTATGCATTTAATAAGAGAGAGAGGCGGAAAAGTTATTGTGAAAATGCTTAAAATTGTGACATGTGTCCACTTTTATTTTTATTTATTAGTATAGATAGATTATAATGTGCTATTATAATTCATAACATGTCTTTATGGGTCATGTGCTCATTAATTTGGGTGGAGCGACTTATGTTACATTTTAATGCGTCATATTTGATTGTAATGTGTTGTGAAGACGTAACACGTCCGCATGACCTTATCGTGTATAAAAAACCTGACATATGTCCGGACAAATGCACCCGTATACATATACAAATATAAATTTACAGTTAGAGAAAAGGACAAACAAAATAATGAAACGGTTAGACCCTCCGGTGTGCCCAAGGATTGGGCGTGGGTGGGGCGCCACTGGGCGTGGCACACCGCCCCCTTGGGGCGTGATTGGGGATTGATTGGCTCACGGTGAGCAGAACAACGGCGTGGTTGAGGGTGGGGGGTTGGGTTTCGACCGTTGGAGCATTTAAAAAAAAAAATTAAATAAAACCTATATATGAAATCATCACAAACCCTCTAATATTCACACACACTCTCTAAAATCTTCACACCTCACAAAAAAAAATAAACAAAAAAGTAGTATTTTTATAAAAATGGAGTTTCTACGGGAGGATGACGATTTTAACGAAGGAGAAGATTTTTTAATCGAAGCCGCACAACTTACTCTCGACATCATCAGACAACAAGTTGAAAGACCTGTTCTAACTAGAAGAGCACGGATTAATCGAGATCGTCTTGGAGCTCACGAACGTCTTGTTGAAGATTATTTTTCAGAAAATCCGAAATACCCCGAACATTTATTTCGGCGTCGGTTTCGTATGAGTCGAAATCTTTTTTCACGAGTGAGTAATGATTTGGAACAAAAGTATGACTTTTTTCAACAACGGTGCGACGGAAGAGGAAAGATCGGGTTTTCCGGTCTTCAAAAGTGTACTTCTGCAATACGGCAACTAGCCTACGGCACTAGCAGCGATTCTTTTGATGAGTATTTACAGATGTCTGAGCGAATGGGGCGGGAATGTGTTTATAAATTTTGTAAAGGCGTAATTAGATTGTACGCGAAAAAATACTTGAGGAAACCAAATTCATATGACATCCAACAGATTTACACGTTTCATGAAGAGGTTCATGGTTTACCCGGTATGTTAGGTAGTCTCGACTGCACCCATTGGGAATGGGACAATTGTCCAACAGCTTGGCGAGGTCAATTCCAACTAGGCGACCATCCAAGACCGACTTTTATGCTAGAAGTTGTTGCGTCTCAAGATCTTTGGATATGGCATGCCTTCTTTGGTGCATCGGGATCGAACAATGATATAAATGTTCTAGATCAGTCGCCGATTTACAACGATCTTATTGAAGGCAAGGCACCCGGGCAGCAGTTTATCCGCAATGACACAACATACAAATACGGGTATTATTTAGTCGATGGTATTTATCCACAATGGGCTACTTTCGTGAAATCGTTTACATCCCGACAAACTGACGATGAAAAACGTCTGTATTTCCAGAATCGTCAAGAGGATGCAAGAAAGGATATTGAACGAGCATTCGGAGTTTTAAAGAAAAAGTGGCACATGATTCAACACCCTGCTAGAGCATGGAAGCCAAGTCGTATCCGAAACGCGTTATACGCATGTGTGATACTACACAACATGATAATTGAAGACAACGGTCGAGCGATATGTGAATTTTATGAAGAAGACGATCCGAATTTGTTGGAGCATGTGGAGATCAACGAGGAAGAAAAACAAGCAAACCGTCGAATGCTTCGCAACGAGGATACACATGCCAACCTCAAAGCCGATTTGATTGAACATTTATGGAAAAATCGTTTTTATTAGTTTGTATTTTTTTTTAATTTTTTTTATTAGTTTGTATTTTTTTTTTAATTTTTTTTATTAGTTTGTATTTTTTTTTAATTTTTTTATTAGTTTGTAATTTTTTTATTAATTTGTAATTTGTTTTTATTAATTATATCTCAAATTAAATTAAAAAGGAATGATGACGTGGAGTGAGTGGGTTAATGGGGCATTTCCACCAAAATGGTGGGGTGAGTGGTTGTGATGAGTGCTTATGTGGCGCCTACGTGGCGCACACGTGGAGTGATTGGGGCGCCTTGGCACACCCAATAGTCTTATAATGGGGCCCAAAGCAATAGACGACCCTCATTTTCCTAACAAACAGGTATGAGAGACGCACTAGAGCCTATAGTTCTCTCATTCCGATTCTAGCCATAATACACACACAAAACCTGAAAACCCTAACTCATCTTCCCTACAAAAGAGAATGTACATTGACATTGTTGAGCTCAATTCAAGATATGACATAGAGATTTGTTAATCGGGATATCTAGAGTTATAGTTCCGGTTAATACATCTTTAATTGTCATTCTTCTATGTGCTATGAAGAAAGGACTTGATGGTCACGTGCCCAAATATCATCCTGGATGGTCACTTAGTGATGAAACATCGTTGCATATAGACTAATTAAGACTTAATCATTAAATATTTAAATGTTAAAACAACTAAAAGATTATTTTGTTCACATAATTCATAGAAAAAATCTCCATGGATATATCATATGTGACCAAGAGGTTGGAAAAAGACACGAGTATATTACAACAAATTGGTGTAGGGTTGTGGTCACACGTAGAAGAATTGAAGGGAGGGGGGGGGGGGGTTATAGTTATCTATATCATAAATGACAATGTCGGTGGCTCAAACTACGAACAACCCCACTTGTAATCTAATATATATTATTTGTTTCTTGTCTTTTAAACATATTGTGAGTTAGAGGTGATGGTAAAAACCTTTTATTTTCTTTCAAAGTTCAAGGTTCGAATCCTCTACATGGTTTTTTTTTTTCCTTTTTTTTTTCTGGCTCCAACTAAAAGAGAAACTAACATGTAATAAAATATATCCACTTGCTGGCGACTAATTAAACATATGTTGAGGAGCTGGTATATTCTTTTCTTACATTTAATATAATCTAAAATATAATCTTTTTATATAATTTAGGTTAATGTCTTTTTAATAACTCTAAACGAATATTATTCAAAATCAGGTCTATCTATGTTTTCTGTTGGGTTAACTCTGATGTGCAGCTTGATTTTTACATCCGAATAACCCGAACTATTTTTATTTTTACATCCAAATAACCCAAATAATAATAAACATGGTTTTTTCGGGGTATTCGGGTTGAATTTGTAAATTCGACCGGTTCCAACTGGTTTTTGACCGGTTCCGGTTTGGGTTTTGTCATCACTGAAAATCTTGCTAAAAATCGACCCGTCCAGCCGCGAAGCGCGGGTCATAACCCTCGTTAGATTTAATGATGAAGTTGATCAATTGTCGTGATATGGGTTTCCTGTGACACCAAATACCAGCCAATGGTTCATATCCATAGATAAATATGATGTTTATCCTATTTTAGTTAGAAAGTCCAATTCATATTCCGATCTTGTGTTGATTAATTAGGAAATTTTTGGTTGGTATTGAGTCATAATGGGTCATATTTTGTTATATTTAATGTTACCTAAAATTAAAGGTGACAATTTTCACCGAAATCAAAAAAATGAGTTGGTTTGGGTAAACAATTGTTGTATAATGAGTTGAACTGAGTAACATAGTAATATGAAATGTGTTGAGATGAGTAATATTTTAACACAATACGGGTCAAGATGAGTAACTTAAAAATTATGTGAATGTGATGGATTCAAATGTTTAAGAAAGATTAATAACATATTTGATGAGAAAATCACTAAAAATTATCCTAATGGATTATTTTGTTTATCTATAACACATTTAAACTTAAATCAAATTGATGTTTTTTTAATAACAATCCATTTAGACTCAAACTGATTTTGCTTAAAACTCGTTGTAACCCGAATCCGTTTTGACCGGTACCCAACCAGACCCAACTCTCATATTTTGCCAGACATACCTAAAATTATTATTATGCAATATTTGGTAGTAATATGTAAAGGTTTTACCGGGTCGTGGGTCATTAAAGGTTTTAATGTGATGCATTTGTTTGTAATATGTTATAATAAATCATAACATGTACAAATTGACCTAGTGACTTATATTTGCATTTTTTTATTTGCATTTTTTTTTATATTATAATGTGTTATATCAACTTACAATCTGTCCTTACGTGTTAGGTGCTAATAATTTAATTGGAGTGGTTGATGTTGTGTGTCACATATTTGGTTATTATGTGTTACAAGTGTCAATTGTTTTTAATGAGCTCTATTTGATTGTATTTGGCCTTAACAGGCTAGGTATCTTCTATATTTATTTGTTATGGTCTTTCTTGGTCAGACCAAGCCAACGATTTCCTATCAATGGATCTTCAAATGTTTTAATGGGTCATGTTTAGATGTATAAATTTGCAAGTTTGTAATATGCATACCAGGGATCATGTGTTATATTATTATGTAGCGTGTGATACTGAGTCTTACTAGGTTATGTTTGCTTATGATGTGTAAGGATATTTCATTGCGAGTCACATTCAAACTCCTGAGGTGCAGCAAACTTGGATTATGAAATCCAAAAATATGTTATTAAGTTGGTCCTATTTCGTTGATATGGGTCATAATGATGACAATGAATCGAGTTTGGTTGAAATAAGAAGAGAAGAAAATCTGAATATGCTTTAGAGAGTTATAGCAACCTAGCATTTTTTTATGTAAAAATAATTCACTTGATATAGATATTAGGGAATACCAAACTAATCATTGTTAACCATTTTTTACCAAAATAATCAATCAAATTTCGGCGTCTAAGACACCCCTTTAGACGCCTCTTTAGACTCCTTTTTCTGTACTTTTTGTAAACATACGGGCCCACATGTCGGCGGCTTTGTCGGGTGTGTAAGACCCCTTTTCTACCGGCGTCTTAGACACCGCTTTAGACGTCACTTTAGACGCCCTTTTCCTGTAATTTTTGTAAACATACGGGCCCACATGGGCGTTTAAAGCGGCGTCTAAGACGCCGGTAGTAAAGGGGTCTTAGACACCCATTTAGACCCCGACAAAGCCGCCGACATGTGGGCCCGTATGTTTACAAAAAGTACAAAAAAGGGCGTCTAAAGGGGCGTCTAAGACGCCAGTAGAAAGGGGTCTTAGACACCCTGACAAAGCCGCCGACATGTGGGCCAGTATGTTTAAAATAAGTACACAGAAAGGGAGTCTAAAGGCACGTCTAAAGAGGCGTCTTAGACGCCGGAATTTGATTGATTATTTTAGTAAAAATGTGGTCAACAATGATCTTTTTGGTAATTTTCCCTAGATATTATCTCTTAAATTAAAGATTACGTAAGCAAATCCAGAAAATATGGAACATTTGTTGAGAGTAATTTAGAATTATAAGTATTATAGAAACACTTGAAATTAAAAAAAAAACATTTAAGTTTATGCACATGACACAAAGTTGTTACAACTTACTACATATGCGATCAAACTTTTCACCAAGTTACATGTGACTGTATCTTTTAAACACTCCGAATAGTAATAGTTTATATTATTTTACTATGTTAAATCCCGTGTGTTAAACGAGTTGAAACCTGAAATAATATGTATATGAATGCTTGTTTTAAAAAAGTTGATTTTAAGAAAACTTATTTTTACAAACCTTTCATTTTTCCTAAAACTAAAATTCATATTCTGTAAACTTTTTTAAGTGTGTTTTTTTATTAAAAAAGATTTCATTTTTAATTTATTAACACTATTTTTTAATATGTAAAATGTATATAATATCATTAGTCATTATATTTATAATTATTTAATAAATTAGAGAAAATCATTATAATTATCATTTAATTTGAGAGAATAAATAAGAGTATAAAAAATGACATGTGGTAAGAATTGTTTAATAAATTGACATGTGACAAAAAATATATTTATTTATTATAATAGTAAGATTTTTGACAATTTATAGTAATTTTATTTTTATTTTTGTTAACATATTTACAGAATTTAGATATATTAGTAAATTCCAACGATAATTTTTTTTTCTTTTTCCTGAAAGAAAATATTCTCGTAAATAATTGTTGTTTGAACCGGTCCGGACCGGGAACCGGCAACTAAACCGGCCAAAATAAGCGGATGAACCGCTAGGAATAGAACCGGCCGGCCCATCCGGGTGAACGGTTGGACCAGTAACCGGACCAATGGTCGGACCGGTTCTAGTTTTTATTTAAAAAAAAAAACTAAGATCTAAAGAATAAATCATTAAAACCAAACGAGTAATTGAAATGATAGCTTTTTCATGCAAATGGTGCCCTTCTCTCTTCTTTTTACAGGAAGGTGATGCGTGTTTTTCTTGTACTCTTACCAATATGGGATGAGAAGTTAGTAAGGGAAATAGATGTGAACCAATGTGGGATGAGAAACAAGTTTTTTTTCCTTTTTCTTAAACCAAAATCAAAAAAATATAACATCATAATCAAACCTTTCATTTTAAAAAAAAATACGTATGAATAGTAATAATGTTTGTTTAAATGTGATTATAATTATATAATTTTTTTGAATTTTTTTATATATTATTATGTCGACTCGTTCGTGAATCCAATCCAACTGGTCCGACCAGTAACCAGTAAGACGTACGGTTCAACGTCCGGTCTGGTTATGAAAACATAGTCGTAATCAAATTTACTTTCTTTTACTTTATGTTATCTCCTTTAAAAAACTTAAAAAAACATAGAAAGTGAAATTTATAAAGCTTACCATTTTGCGAATCAAAGTGTTCTCTATTACCTAAAATGGCGCATAGTAGGGCTGTAATCGAGTCGAGCTGAGCCGAGTCAGGCCTGGCTCCAGCTCAGCTCGTGAATTTTCAAACCGAGCTCGAGCTGAGCCGAAATTTCTTTCGAGCCAAAAATCCTGGCTCCAGCTCGGCACGTAAAAAACCTCGAGCCACGAGCCAGCTCGATTTTTTTTCTTTTTTTTTTCCTCCACTTTATATATTATATATATATATATATAATCCAATATATATGTATATATATAATTATATATAAAATCTAATATATACATATATATTATACATAATATGTATATTTATATAAATATGTGTATAAATATTGTGTATATATATTATGTATAATATATATGTATGTGTGTAATATAATATATATGTGTGTGTATATAATTTAATATATATATTAAAAATCGAGGCGAGCCAACGAGCCGAGCTTGAGCCGAGCCAACCCTGGCTCTGGCTCGGCTCGGCTCGTTTTTAACGAGCTTTTTTCGAGCCGAGCGTTTTTTGAGCCGGGCTTTTTCGAGTTTTTTTCGAGCGAGCTTCGAGCCGAGTTTCGAGCCACGAGCTTTTTGAACAGCCCTAGCGCATAGTGAGATTAGGGATGACAAAAGTATCAAAACTCGTTAGATACTTTAAATATCCGGTTAAAGTTTTGTCTCTAGTATCTTACTATTATAATAAACAAAAATCCTCATTTGCCACTTGTCAAATTTTAAGATCATTTTGCCACTTGTCAATTTTTTGTGCACTCACATGATTCTCTTTCTTCTTAAATAATTATATTATCTCTCATATTAAATATTTATAATAATAATTATAACTAATGATATTATTTATCTTTTACAAATTAAAATAATAGTTTTTAAGAAATTAAAAATCAAAACACTTTATTAAAAACATAATTATTAAAATGTTAATATATTAAAAAAAATTTAAATCAAAATTTAAAAAAACATGTTAATTTTTTTAGAAATAAAAGTTGCATAAAAATATAAGTTTTCTTAAAAAAACAATTTTTTTTTCAAAAAAAAAATGATAATCAACCAAAACTTATAAAAATGATAATACAAGTTACATTTTTGTCTTGTATGTTTATAGATAATTTCATATTAGTTTTTTTAACTTTAATAACTACAAAAATATTATCTTACCTTACTAATTTAAAATTAGTTAGTTTTTGACAGAATATTAACTTTAAGAATTTAAAGTTAATGAGATCGAGGAACTCAATTATTACAAATCAAGAAGGTTAGAATATATTCCTATTGTTATTAAAATTTTTAAATATTGTTTGTTTACTTAAAATAGCTATTAAAACGTAATTTAAACATTTTATATTTTATATTTAATCTGTGTAACACACAGGGTAATAGCCTAGTTTGGGTATAAATAGGGCTGAACACGAACGAGCCCTTGTTCGTGTTCGTTCGTTTTAATTTTTAAATTGTTCACGAACTCTAACCGAATGAAAATTTTTGTTCATGTTCGTTCATTAAGGAATTTAGCTTGTTCACGAACGATAACGAACACATATTATTTAAACAATAAAAATCAATATTCTTAATCCCAAGTATTGGAAATAATAATTTATAAATATATAAATTAAAGTATTATAGTATTGAACTAAAATAGCTTAAATATTATGTTAATAAACTAAAAATAAAAAATTGAAAATATACAACACATTTAATGAATAAATATAATAAATAAACTTAACCGAATGTAAACGAACATGTTACCGAACGTTCACGAACACAAATGAACGAACATTACCTCTGTTAATGTTCGTTTCTTTATTAAACGAACGAACATAAACGAACTTCCCGCCGAACGGTTCACGAACGTTCGGTTCGTTTACAGCCCTAGGTATAAAACAAGGTATGAGACTAGTTTAAAATTTTTTTATGGGTATAAAATTTATTTATATCAGACCTAATTACTCGAAACCATTCTTTTTCTTATATATATATATATATATATATATATATATATATATATATATATATATATATACTAGGTTAAAACCCATGTATTACATGGGTTTAATTTATATAATTTGTTAAAATCGTTAATTTTTTTCTTATATTACATAGAATGAATAAATATTAGTTGTTAACTTGTATTTATATATTTTATGATTATTTTACTTTTTTTAAATTTTTTTACTTTTGATCATTTTTTATTTTAATTTTATTTTCACTTATTTATAGACAGGCAATTTTATTATTTTAAATGAACTATTCAATTTTCATTATTTAATAAATAAAGACATTAATGGAAGAGAGATAGGCGAAAAATTTCATAAATTGACTTAAACAAAGATTGACAAGTGCCAAAGAAAACTTTTGTTTATTATAATACATATATATATATATATATTTATAAATTTTACCTTAATAATGTTACAAAACTATAAAAAAACAAAAAAAAAACTTTTTTTAACATGATTTTTTTAACATTCTAAAGTTTTCTTAATTCAAAAAGGTATACTTCTCTTTTGGTATATGTTCTTCCTTTTGGTACATGTTCTTACTCATAACTAGTGTTGTATAAATCGGCCTAGGCGCTAGGCTCGCTCAGTGTAAATTGAAACAATTATCTACCCAAAATCATTAATTTCTATAAAACATTGAATCTTGCCACTAAAGTCGAAACATCGAAATCCATCTCTAAACTTTGAATTCAGTGTAAATTGAACTTTAAAGTACTTGACTTGGTTGTTTAATTTTATTTTTAAAATTATTTGAATTATATATTAAATTATTAATATTGATGTGTGTATATAATATATATTTGTATAATTACATATAAAATTCCAATACGCTTAGCGCCGGTTAATCCTAG
Source organism: Mikania micrantha (assembly GCA_009363875.1). Taxonomy (NCBI): domain Eukaryota; kingdom Viridiplantae; phylum Streptophyta; class Magnoliopsida; order Asterales; family Asteraceae; genus Mikania; species Mikania micrantha. The sequence continues at coordinate 14,398,559 of CM018688.1, forward strand.
GCGGTATTTTGTCACCCGAATAACCATGCTCATAACTAAGCTTTTTTAGTTATTTTTGAATATATATATAGGGGAGCCGGTTTTTATGTGGAACTAGAACCGGTTCCATAATTTGAAAATCAAAACCGGTAGAACCTGTCCGGGTAGGGTCAAAAACCGGGTACACCAACCGGTTCCTATTATTTTTTTTTAATTCAAAATTTTTTTTGCATACATAAATACTAAAAAAATTCTTAATAACATAAATAAGAGCATAGTTGTATTGAGCCATTGTATAACATAAGAGTATAGTTGTATTAAATACGAGCGTAATAAGAACGTATCGCGAAACAAAGAGAGTAAAGCAGTCGAAAATACGCAACAAGTGTGTTTTTGGCTTATAATGTTCGTTTTCAAGTGTGAAAGTAAACTAAATCAAACCACAACCATTTCTACTAAGTTTTGGACCAAAAAAATAAAAAAAAAAACCCGGCTAGAATTGGGTCCAAACGGCTAGAAAAACAACTATATCTCGAAAAAAATGGTTCAAACGGTTAGAACCGGTTTTTTTGGACCATGCTGGAACCGGTTTCGGGTAGGAAACGGTTGAAAACTTAAAATCGGGAACCAGTTAGGATCCGTCGGTTTTAAAAGGGTAGGAACCGGTTCTGGGGGTACCGAGTCCGAACCGGTTCTGGGGGTACCAAGTCCGAAACGGTTCCGGTTCCGGTTCTGGTTTCGAAACCGGTTTTTTTGCCCATCTCTACTTGTAGCCTATGTGTGAGCATGAAACCGAAAAAACCGGCACAAAACCTAAAAACCGAAAAATTCAAATCGAAATAACCGAACCCAAATATAAACCAATGGGTTTGGTTTAAGTTTTCTAAATAACCGAAAGTTTGGGTTTGGGTTTACCTACAATAAAAACCGAAAAAACCGAATGCATGCGTATGTATGTAAATATATATTAACTTTCAAAAATTTCAATAATTTATAAACCATCTATTTTTGTTTTCCTGATTTTTGTTACCAAAAGTCATATAAAAATCGTGTATTTTATTATTTTTTAGGCTTATGATACCAAAAACACATTTGATTTTTACTAAATTTAGAAGTTTTTTATATGATTTAAATGCTAAGTAGTGTAATACTTCAAATAGTTTTAGTACAATACAATATTTTGGTTTATTTTTTTATAAGCATAATTTTAGGCATAAGTTGAAAAAACCGAAACCCAGACTGAACCCAAATGGGTTTTAAAAAGATTAAAACCGAAAAAATTGAACCCAAAAAGGTTTAAAAACCGAAAAAACCGAAATTTCGGTTTTGGGTTTGGACTATGCTAAAAACGACCCAAGCCGACCCATACACACCCCTATTGTAGCCTAATGGTATCCCATAAACTTCTTTATAAGAGGTATTGGATTCGAATCCGGGCAAAACATATTTGGTTAGGCAAGGTCAGGAGGTTTACCAAGTTGTTAGGTTCCTCCTAGGTGGGCTTAGGCGTACGTCAGATCCAAGGGAACTGTTGAAATCTTGTCTTCGGTACCATCATACCAAGCCCAGCAAGCCGTTAAAAAAACGTGATCTAGAAATATCTAAATGCAGGCGTGGAATAGACTATACGTGTTCCAATGGATTGAATAGTTACAAAAAAAGAAAAACAAAAATACAAAAACAGAAGCGGGAAAGAGGCGATAATGGGAACTGGGCCAACTGGCCATAAACATTAAACAGGGATAGAACGAGAGGCTCCGGTTTGAAGGGCCATAAGCAATTTCTAAACTCTTGAATGTTAGGAATGTTGAAACGGCTCGCCCTCGTTCGAAAAAAGCTCGTTTGAATTTCGACCGGTTTTAAACGAGCTGAGCACGCTCGGTTTGGTTTATAAACGAGCCGAGCACGAGCCAAGGTAAGTTCGCTCGTTACACGCTCGGATAGTCGCTCGATTGGCTCGCTCGCTTAAGTATAACTAATTACGGTAACCCGGTGAACTTTGACAAAAAATGTCCGAATCTTTGGTTTTTTTTCATGGTCTTTATTATACATATTTAGGGGGGTTTCTTTTTTGTGTTTTGGCTAATTCGCAATGCAAATTGAATTTGGATCGGTGTAAAATTTTTGCACTTTTAAATGTTGCGAAATGCAACTCGAATTTACACCGAGGCAAATTCGATTTGCATTGCGAATTAGCCAAAACACATAAAAGAAACCCCCTAAATATGTATAATAAAGACCATGAAAAAAACCCAAAGATTCGGACATTTTTTGTCAAAGTTCACTGGGTTACCATAATTACAGTGGGTTAACAACGGAACCTTCCCCTATATATATGTATATATATAATATGGAGAAGGATAGGATACAAAGGGGTTTTAACGTGGGAAGGATAGGAAGGATTTATGGCCGTTGATCAAATTAATCAACGGTTAGGATCTAGTGGTCCCCACTTTTCATTAAAAACTTGCGTGATTTTAAAAATGAAAGGACAAAAAAGGAATAACCTACATTTGTTGATTTTTTTATGGTTAAATCAAGTTCCACCATTTTTTAAAAATCAAATAACTTTTAAACAGTTAATCGTTTTTTAAAAAAAAATTACACCATAAAATAGAGAATTTTATTATCTTTAATTTGTGTATAATATTATTGTAGTTTTATTCGATTCTTTTACGTGGTACGTGATTTTAGTGTTTGGTACGAGATTATCAGTACGTAATTATGCAGTTGGTCCCTTGATTATGCATGTTAAATGATGGTCTGTGATTTTCATATAATGTGGTATGTGATTTAGTGGTCCGTAATTATGCTAAAATAGAGAATTTTATTATCTTTAATTTGAGTATAATATTATTGTAGTTTTATTCGATTTTTTTACGTGGTACGTGATTTTAGTGTTTGGTACGTGATTATCAGTACATAATTATGCAGTTGGTCCTTTGATTATGCATGTTAAATGATGGTCTGTGATTTTCATATAATGTGGTACGTGATTTAGTGGTCCGTAATTATGCAGTTCGTCATTAATTATGTGTGTTAAATTACGGTCGGTAATTTGTTGAATCACGGTCTGTAATTATATATGGACGATATTGCCCTTTACCCTCATGACACATGTCAAAAGCTTGTGGCTTCTTACGCTTCTCACGTTAAAATCCTTTGTATTATAACCGTTCTCTATATAATATTTTATTAATTTATAACTAATATAATTTTTTTTATATTTAAACTACTTTCAAAAGACCCAATTAGGCAAATACCCAATACCTAAAAATATAAATTTAATTGCCAGATCCATTTGTTTCACTTTTCACGTTAAAATCTAATTCCCAAATAATCCAATAATCAGCCGCTCGTTCACTCCCAGCCGTGTTCTTTTTGCTTAGACTAGTATGGATGTTTGGATGTGTTTTTAGAGGCTTAGACTCCTTGAATTATGTTCTGAAAAATATTATATCATTGCTTGAGATTATTATTACTGAGCATGCTTCCTTTAATCTCAAATTTGATTGTTGTGGTTTGGGATTATTAGTTGTTAATGTGAGTGTTGATATGTAACCACAATAACCAACTAGATGACAGTTGGTAGTTATTCGCTGCATTAAATTTTATTTTTAAATCGAACAAAACTGAACCAAGCCCAGCCGCTCGGTTTTAAAACGAGTCGAGCGAGAGCACATCATTTAGCTCGATTACGCAAATCCGAACCTAGCCAAGCCGCTCGGTTTGAAAATGATTCGAGCACGAGCATACCCTCGCTTGGTTTGGTTCGGCTCGTGAACAACCCTACTCTTGTTTCCATGCATTGTTTTTGTCGATTAAATTATTTTAACTGTTCCATTAGATTTAATGTTTAGGGCATACACTTAAGCCTATTTTAGAAGGAATCTCATAATTGGATAAGCTCATGACCTTTGACTTAACAAATATGTCTTGGTCTCGATTCAAACTCAAAACCACTCACAGGAAATTCAAGAGGGTGACCACTAGGCTAGAATTCCTTTGATTCCATAAATACATATAAGGCTGTTGTGACATCTAGTACCTGAACGTCCGGCAAGTCCGTACGGTATGTGTACTTTCACTATTAATGTGTGTAAATACAATGTATGAACAGTGTGTGTGATAACATAACTCAAGAAAACAAGCAACAGTTGTACGTATTCAAGTGAAAACTTAAATACTATAAGTACAACAACTCACGATAAACAATAGTTGTTTGTATTTAGGTGACAACCTAAGTACAGTTGATACAACGAATCCAGAGAAACAACAGTGCACAAACAAACAACAAGAACATATCAGTTGCGATCTGATATCCATAGATGACAGGAATCAGATGGCCGATAATTCATTATGAAAACAAGAAGTCTAGTTGAGTCCGTCAGTGAGGAAACACAATTCAAAGCGTAAATGCAGTGTTATTTCAGAATAGTGAACTGACAGTGTGTTTGCGTGGGTGACGATTCACACAAACATATATGTGAGTTTAAAGTTCTGAAATAATGACTGAAAAGTAGAAAACAAAAGTCAGAAAGCCAAACCATCGTCGTGTTCGATCGGGTGACGATTCGAACGAATACGCGCGAAAATGACGCGATATGACGAAACGTTTAAAATAAACGAATTCGATGAGATAAATCAAGAAAATAAAATTTTAAAGATTTACTAGGAATAACCATTTTCCAAACATTAAAAATAAATCCTTTTATTTATGTTAGTAAAACACGCGCGTAACGTGCCAGAAACACAACGAAAACGCAAACTAAGCAAACGAAATGAACCCGAACACGCACTGAGTATATATACTCTAAATGAGGCATTTCCCTCATATAATTCACTCTCCCCCTCTCTCACAAACCCGGTTTTCTCTCTCTCTAAAAAAATTCAACCTTCAACCCACTAGATCTCCTTCAATACTTGGTGAAATCTCGCGTTCTTGGTGCCAAATCGAAGCTCTCAACCTCCTCTACCTAGAAGTACAACCGATCTGAAGAGTATTCACTAAAAATCGAGGTAATTAGCTATGAAAGTCATGGAAATTAGGGTTTTTAACTCTCTTTGGCCGACCACACCACACAATCGGTTAAAAACCTATAGCCACCAGACCTTAAGCCTTCGAAAACCATCTTCACATAACACTACCATGGAAAAAACCCTACGAAAAGTGATGATTCAATGGAGATGATGATGAATAGTTGCTGGTTTGCGAAAGAGCTGGGCTGGCCGAACCTTCGACCAGCCGAACCTAGGTGGAGCTGGGCACCAGGGGTGGTCGAACCTACTGCCAACAAACCTAGTAGCTGCGAACCCTTCATCCACCGAACCTCCGATCATGGACGAACCTCCACTTGACTGAACCCGACAATCGCGAACCTTCTTGCTGACCAAACCATGAGGGAGCCACCAACCTTCCATGGTCACGAACCCTCTCGTACCTATGGCAGCGAACCTAAGGAGCTACAAACCCGTGTCCGGCCGAACCTCTACTTGAACGAACCATAAGTTCGCCGAACCCCTAGTAGGGCCGAACCTCCAGCCAATTGAACCATGAGGTTCGCTGGAATTAGAGCCATGCTCCCCTTATTTGGCCAAGCAGCCTCTAAACGGCCCATATTTCATTCGGCCTGACCGATCGACCCAAAACTCAGCCATTCGGCCCATGTTAAGAATTCGGCCCACTTGATCTTGAATACAAACAAACACATACCATGGATAACCAACATGAGAACCACATGCTTGGATAAGGGGAAATATGTAAAGGTATTGCTACAAAGGTGGTAGGTTTGGTTGAAGGAACTTCACAAAACTCTAAAACCTTAAGCTTTTGCAAGAGTTGTGACATGATTAAATACTAACTATGTAACAATTAGAGCAAAGATAACAAAGACAACATGTGTGTTCTTAAAATATAATTCTAAGTTTATACTTGAGTTGACTTTACAAATATTCTATTAATACAAGTAACTAACACATCATGATATGGTTTTGGATTTTCAAGAACGAGTTAAAAGCAATCGAAGATATTAAAGACCAAGTCTTTAATTATAAACTACAACAACATACTAAACTCAATCTAAATTGATTAAGTGTCAGTATAATTCATAACAGGTGCACGAGGGCCGAATGATGACCGAGACTTACGGGTGTTAGCCAACTTAGGGCTAACACATACACACACATAAATCTCTATAACTTATACTTATAAAATCCATACAACGTGAAGTCAATACAGGATCGTGAAAACAACCTCAAGTACAACAAAGAGCGCGCACATTTCTTGTTAGAACTTAGTCAACCGCACAACAACTACAAGGTGAGTTCATATGCCCCTTTTCTAATCTTAATTGATTTTAAACCCTCGGGGCTGAGAAACATGCTAAAACCTTTTATTTATTTAGAAGTTTTAGTGCAATATATTGTTTATACTATGATTTAGATAATATTGCTTGATTATTATCGCTTATCATTGTATGCATACTTGTATGATTATAACATGACAGAGACAACTAAGATGAAACATGATAATGTAACTTCATGAAGCATCAACACAATAGAATAAGATAGTTGTAAGACTTTATCTTATAACTTTTAATTATTCTTACAAGAACAAACAATGAGATTATCACAGGCACTGTTGCAAAAGTCGGCCTCCAAGGCCGAATACTCGCTCCAAGGAGTTGTTCCGATGCCGAGTAGTTCCTGAGTATTGCCCGAGTACTCCCGCCTAGGACCGAGTACTGCCCGATTACTCGCTCCAAGGAGCTATTCCGACCTGGGAGCGCCTAGGGACTTTTGCAACCTTGATCACAGGTGAACATGATGACAACAACAATAAACATGAATGATATGAAGATAACATATCTTCATAATATCATTCAACACCGGAGTGGCTAAGTGTAATAGGAAAAGTTCTTATAACACTCAGCTCACAACTCGATGCAAATTACAAGATAACACGTAACAAGTATCATCCACCACCTGAGTCGACTAAGTGTAGTAAGACTAGCTCTTGCAACACTGTAGTGACAACAGGGTGACCATATAGAACAACAAGAATGATAATCATGATAATGTACCTTCATGATAACAACATCATTCACAGAACAATTAACATCGTATAATAAGACAAATTCTTATATAACTTTGTTAACAACAATGAGAGCACACAACATTGAGAACAAACAACATTGGTGAACATAATACAATTGATTACTATTGAACTGTCTGTATTATATCATTTCAATCATGTGCCATGCATTCAAGTTGATCATTGTAAGTCCCTCACACAAATCGCTGACCAGTTAGTTTGACATGACTAAATCGACGATAGCATAGTGGTACCATAGGTTTGACAAACCTCCAGCTTGTAGGGCTGGTATGTTGATCGTTTTGATTCATTGGCCAGTAACGTATGACCGGTGACAGGGCGACGAACAGTCAGGGTCTGGAAAGCGACACATGGTGATATTAATCTGCAGTTATAATTGTAATTAATCCATCGATTCCTGTTGACTAGTAGACTGAGGAATTGATTTTCTCTCATGTCATAATTCTGGTAATAGTTTCGATGAGGCCTATGGGAATACAAAGTGGTAGAGGTAAATCGGATGCATTGAAATCTGATTACGTGAGGATTTCAATGGATTCCTTTTAGGCTCTATGCACTTCAAGTTGAGAACAAATATCAATTGGCTAACTAACAAATATCAATTGGCTTACTATGCACTTCGGTTTGATAACTAAACCCCTCTCAACATATTATTCTACATATGATACAACGGGTGATTATCAAATGGGATGAACAGGTGAAATGAAAATGGGGATCTATAGTTGTATCGCAAGTGGTGTTAAGTTCTATTAGATATGTGGTAAGATGTTGGATGGGGCTTATTCCCCTACATATGCCATATATATAAGCATAGCTAATCGGATGAAATACTATTTTTAAATATAACTATGGTGAGGCCATTGTGCGAACGGGTGAATCAAACACTTACAAGTATCATGTATGACAATTGTGACTGTGTATGTGAACAAATCAATGATTTCAATTATCAAATTTATGAACTCACCAACCTAGTGTTGACTTTGTTTAAATGCATGTTTTCTCAGGTGACGAACATGTTTAGTCACCAGATTTCAAGAACATAGCTAGTGGACTTTAGAAGACCTAGCTACATTTTGTGTCAAGCATACTTTTGGAATGACAAAACAATGAATCATCTTTTGTATATCTTGTACAGTTACAAGATAGAAACTCATTGATTCTTTTGCATAGATTTACTTAGGTGGTGTTTGTTTTTTAAGAGGTAAAATGCCTACGGTCTGCGGACCACATCTGTAAACCTCTTTTGCAGAAGAGGTGGACCAAACATCTACAAGAAGAGTTTATGAGGGTGTTTGTTTTTAAAAACCTCTTCAAAAAAAAATGTCTTCCCAACCCACCGTCCCCAACCCCACTGCGGTCTTCAACCCCCGTCTACCACCGAAGATCCCACCTACCGCCGCACCTCCGATCGTCCCCCTCCACCTACTGTTGAGCCACCACCATCCACCACTGTCACCATCCACCATCGACCACCGAAGATCCCACCTACTACCGCGACGGTGGAGATCGAACGAGGAGGAGGAGACCGCGATCGAACCAAACCCACCGTCCTGGTCACTATCGAAATCGAACCAAACCCGCGACGGTGGAGATCTCCGATCGAACTGGTTACCGTCGAAATCTAAGACCTACCCCTGTTCGCCGCTCATCTCCGATCGTCCCCCTCCACCCAGGGTTCGTCGCATCACATCTCCGATCGAAATCGAAGACCCCTGTGGTAGCAGATCGTGGATGGTGGCAGCCGATCGAACACATCACCTAGGGTTCGCGTCTGGGGTAGAGGCCGGCGGTGAGAGGGCGGTGGAGGGCGGCGGCAGTGGAGATCGTGGCTGAGAAGGGGGTGACGGCTGGGGAATGAAACGGGAAGAGGTTTGAAGAGGTTTGGAAGATGATGGTCCATGTCTTCTCCAAGAAGAGGTCTCGCAGACATTTTTTAATGAAATGTCTGCGAGAAAACAAACACTCTACATCTTTACTTGGTCTGCGAGGTGCAGACATAAGAGGTTTCGCAGACCTTCGCAGACGTTTTTTCAAAAAACAAACAGCCCCTTAGTTAAATTATGAATGATACATTGTAATTTAACTTTGTAATTTTATATCATTGTCATGTTAGCATTTCTCCTTTATATATCATGTTCTATGCAAACAATCTGATCATTACGATTATCAAACGATATCGCGCCCCGAGAACCTTCCGCCCGACGGGAAAGTCGATCCAGCCCGCCGGCTCGGGGTGTGACAGCTGTAAACGAACTGAACTTCAACGAACAATTCGTGAACCGTTCGGAGGAAAGTTCGTTTGTGTTCGTTCGCTTAATAAATGAACTAACACGGAATTTTGTTCGTTTAGTTAAATGAGTAACATTAATAGAGGTCGTTTTCGTTCATTTGTGTTTATGAACATTCGGCAATGTGTGTCTATTTATGTAAGTTTATGTTCATTTATTTTATTCATTAAATGCGTTTTATACTCATATTTTTTTTACTTTAATTAATATCATAATATTTAAGTTAGAAAGGTAGTCATTTGTAATTTGTATTTTGTTAAAAACATAATAATTTGAAACTAATACTTTTAAAACATTAGTTTAAAATAATTTTAGTTATGGTTATTACTTTTTTAACTTTTGTTTTGTTTTATGATAATTTTTTTATTTTTATATAAAGTGTTTAACTTTATATATTATGGAAATAATTATCTCTAATTCTTAAGATTAAGAATAATGATTGTTATTTTATAAATTCTATATATCCGTTTGCGTTCGTGAACAAGTTCAATTTCTTGATAAACTAACACGAACAAAAATTTTCATTCAGTTAGTGTTCGTGAACCATTCGTGATTAAGTTAAAAGTTAAATAAACAAACACGAACAATGGCTCGTTCATGTTTTTTCGGTTCGTTTACAGCCTTACATACATATGAAAAGAAAATTTATAAAATAAAAAAAAAAGCAACCGGCTGAAGAGTGCCACATGTTGATGAATATTCATCGTCCATACGATCATTACTCAAAATTAGTTAGATAAATAAATACCAATTGACTTCTAGTTTAGTGATACATCTTTTATTTTTCTTTTGAGAGATTTTAGGTTTGAGTCTTACTGTGAGTATTTGCTTTCAGATGATCGAGCGTATGTTTTCTATTGTTTTCCTCTTAAATGGTGAAGTCAAGTTGACATTTGCCGAATGATGCTTGATTCATCTGTTAAAAAAATAGATAAATAAATGTAAACATATTTCAAGTTTCAATGTTAGATACATATATAAATCACATTAATCTAAACACACATGTTTTATGTTAGTTTTGATTAATTAAAATCATTATTAATTTACAATATTATATAAAATAAAAATAAAGTTGTAAAACATAATATCATCACTTTAATCAAAAGTTGGATTGTCTTCCTAATGTATTACAAGTGATTGCAAACAAATATCTATTAAGTGCCTAACTAAATCTAAACATCAAACACATAAAATTACACAAAAACAACAAATGTTTGAATAAAAAGTCAAAACTTCATGTTGTTCATGAATCTCTTTCATGACTTCATGCGAGTAAAATGTAACTCGCGTAATAACGTTTTCTTATCAATTATATTAATTTGTTAAAAATAAAGAGCCTTCAATATGCAAACATTGACGACATGATTTAAGATACCAACCAACCATGCCTAGTAGATCATATTTATATTTGTAGCATTCTAATTTGTAAGACCAAGATGGTAAAATGTAATCAGATCTTACCTTTATCGGTATCGGTATGAATATACAAGCCGTTTTCAAAAAGATCTACAGCTCAAATAGAAATATACAAACACAACTATGTATAATCAAATAAGTGACAAACATATAATGATAAAAAAAAACTAGCAAAGATAATAAAAGTTCGTAATTACCTACATTATAGCAATGAAAACAAGCTACACTGCCTCTAAAATAATCTTATTCGGGAAAATTCAAGATATAAACTAAAACAAATTCAAAGAAATTAAAACAAAAGTTGATTGCTTAGTAAATCTATAGACAATCTTTGAAGTTGGGGCAACGTATACTTCTTTCTTTCCTTTTTTTTCTTATAAATATTTTGGAATCTTTAAAAATTTAATATTGGCGATCTCTACTTTCAAACTTAATAATTTTATGTTTTCAACTTTCTAAACTGTAAGGTGTAGTTTTGATATCCTTAAAATTCTAACTTTCTAAAATAAAACAATTTCTTACGTACTTATTTTTCGGTGTATGTCGATATAAATTTGAGTTCATTTACATGAGGTAAACTCTTTACTAAAACTAATCGGGTCAAATATAATATGTTTTTTACCTATATTATGTATGCTTCCATTTCAACGTTTAGTCGTAAATTTGTGTAGCACGAGTCGTTTTAAATATAATATGTTGTAAATATACTATATCAATTCAAGGAACTCTACGTTTCCACGTCGGCGCAACGTGCGGCAAGTAAATTACCAGTTCAATCTAAAGATATAATGAAAGGTTTCTTCCTTTTTAACATATAAAACAAAACGATCATTTACACAAGTGGTATATCCACATATAACGAACCAAACAAACACAAATACATACTTTTGTTCATATTTGTTTGTTTAATATTGAACTTGCTTATGAACGGTTTGCGAACACATAACCAAACGAAACTTCTTGTTTTGCGTTCGTTCATTAAGCAGTTGTTCACGTACTGTTCATGAAAGCACACAAACATATACTATTTAAAAAATCAATATTCTTGATCCCAAACATAAAACAAATCCATCTTAAATAAATATAAAATTATAAATGTTAAGGTCATAAATTATACATAAAATTTAAACCTATAAAACATATTTAATGAATGAACGTAAATCAACAAACTTATATGAGCACATTACCGAACATTCACTTTATGGATACAAATGAAAGAACACAACATTTGTCCATGTTTGCTCTTGTTTAGTAATACGAACGAAATTTCTTGTTAATATTCGTCCATCCATTTAACGAACACTATAGACACACTTCCTTATCCTAAGATGTCAATAACTAATAATACATGGTTTACATATATAATGTTAGTCGTTCGAGTTGTAAATCAAATATTTAAGTTCAAAGTTTGCTTGCAAATAGTCCGAATTGCTATAAAATGTTTATGTTCAACAAATAGAGTTGAAAGAATTATTTTTAAGTGATGTAAATTGTATAAATTTTGTTGAGGAAAATCTGTCTAAAAAGTATAGCAAGGTTTTAGGTTTGGTAGTTTATTGGGCCCTTTAGGCCCAAAATGATTTGTTTAAAAATGCAGGCTTCGGGCCTAGCCGTCAAGGCGTAAATCATTTCTTAAATCTATTTTTAATCTTTAGAAACATTATATATATTTTTAGTGATAGTAACTAGATATGAAAATTGAAGATTTAAGTTATATTTTTATGAACACTTTATTTCCAGTTTCATAAAATGATTTGGACGTCTAAATCAATTTGGTTAGATGATTACATATTTCACAAACACTTTATTAGATTTTCATAAATGTCTGTGTGTGCACACATGTGGCGTATATGCGTGCATATGCGGTGATTTCACTATTATTTTGTTTGGATATGAAGATGTTTCTGATTTTCACTTGTTAGATGCGATGCGATGCGATGAGATGATGATGATGATGATGATGATGTAGTGGGCTTCCTTGTTAACCTTGGATTTATCTTTGGGGATATAGACTCACAGGTGGGAAAACCTGGTTTTTGGGGACCGGTTCTGTTTCCGGTGTTTGGCTGGTTCCTTTTCGGGTTTTGCCGGTAAAGGTAGAACCAATTTTGGTTCCAATTTCTAGGTGAATCCGGGACCAACTGTACCACCGGTTCGGGAACGGTTGGTTCTGGTTCGAGTTGTCAGCTCCAGTTTTGGGTTTTTTGCACACCTCTATATAGACTTTATACTTGTTAAAAGAATTATCATGTTGTTTCTCTATGCATTTGTGTGTATGTGTTAAGCAGTTCTGTGCCTGTATGTTTGATGTTATATGTTTAGTGTTCGTAATATGTTTTGAAAATTTAAATAAAAAAAATATGAGCTGGGAAACTCATCTGAAACCGCCTCTCTACCACATAATAAGGTAGGGGTAATATTTATATTTGATCATCTATCATAATAGACCTCACAAAGGAGGATTTCATTGGGTTTGTTTGTTTTATTTGTTTTCATTAGCGGATATAAGCAGTGGCGGATGTAGGTTGAGGAGGTGGGTTTACATGAACCCACCGCGCTTCGACTCGGTAGCAGGAAAAAAAATTTCGGATGAGTTAAACAATAGGTTGAACCCATTAATATTTTAAGGGTGAATCCTGAGATGAACCGATTAAGATTTTTAAGAGTGAATTTTTAATGTAATTTTTACATGAATTTGTCAACTTGATTAAGACAAATGATCTTTGTTAGAAAAATCTCGATAATCAATGGTTAGATTTCTACATGATCGTGTTAATATCACTTTCGTGTCTTATAAACTTAGCAAACAAAATGGTACTTATTAGTGGTTAAACCCTCAAGTCAAGTTAATTTTAGTCATACAAACTTAGCATATTTCGTTTAGATTTCGGGACGTTGCATCCTTGACCCATGCTTGCTGAATGGCTAGCAGGACCACCACCTTGGACCCCGCAAGGGTGCGTGACCCCCTTGACTCCCAATTGGTCTGGAGCTTAGAAGTCTTAAACGAAAATGCACTATGTATCTTCGAACTCTTTAATGGCGACATTTTTTAATTTTAATTATTGACTTAATATATCGCACTGTTATTACGTGAAGAAATTACAAGACCCAAACTGTCAACCCGACCCGAAAATTTTTATGTCCGGTTATATTTAATTAAAACGTCGGAAAAAGGTGAACCCACTGAAAAATATTCCTGGATCCGCCACTGGATATAAGGCATAGGTATGGGGGGATAGACCCTGATGCGAGCGGTCAGTATACTAAAAACAGGACTAAATTTAATCTAATTAACCTAAGCTAAAGACACCTAATCTAATCCTAGACCTATACTTAACCTAAACACCTAGTAATAATCGGAAAACCTAAACTAGACCGCTCCTAAGGCAAGTGTACCTGTCGGTGGCAGTATAGCTGACGGAAGTCCGGATATCGAACCACGGACACTAGTGTAGCCAACTAACCTAGACTGTGAACAAAATAAAGTAAAAGAGAAAAAGGGGGGGGTTTGGTGCAACTGATAACCTAACCTGACTGAAACTGACTAAGGAAACTAACACTAATAACTACACTAAAAACAACAAACTAAACTGATAATAAAACTGGAATCTAACTGCAGTCCGGAAAACTGGTGTATCTAGGCTGGAAATCAAAAGTGTGACAGATGCTGACTTGGACTGATCTATTAAGGATGAAGACTAGGATCTTAAGTAACAGACTAAGGAATACCTAATGGGACCCAGATCAGATACCAGGCAACTCAAATGGGAATCCTAAGGCTGTAATGTATGCACTAGTCTATCGGGTCACCTTCCGGATTTTCCCGATATGCAATTGCACTCAAACGGGTGAATCACCTCCCGGATTTCTCCACCCGTTTGTATCCTAAGATACTAGAGAGCTATAAAGTTGGCAACTTTGACATGGATTGACACTAACACTAAGTAGATCTAAGACAACGCCCTCCCGGGTCGTTTAACTCAAATATCCCAAGTGTCAGAGACCAACCATCTAACCTATCACCTCCCGGATTTCTAGGCTAGGTCACACATGCAAATAACCATACTTGATGAAGTCTAATCCTATGGAATGTGATCAACAACCCATAAACTAACCTAAAACACAAAGTAGTAGGCCTAACATGCATCTATGTGTGGAAAGACCTTCCTAAACACATGTGGATCAAACATACACCAAATATAATCATTCAACACATGCAAATATCATCAAAGTTCCAAACTTTACAGCTGATTACAAAGCATATATCATCCATGAGCATAAATCAAGTCCAAAACCAACAAAGTTCACAACTTTATCATCCAAAACCTAGATACAACCATAGATCTAGCCACAAATCATAACTACAGTAGCTAAACAAGTCTGAAACATGTCTAAATACATCAAAGATCAAAACTTTAAACTAAAAACATGTAAAGAAAGGGAAAATACTCAAAATGGTCCTTCTTCTCTTCTCCAACAAGCCCTAATCAAGCCCCAAACTCCATGGTTAAGCTCCAGCAGCTCCTAGGCTCAATTAGGGTTCCAAAGACGCAAAAGAGGATCCCCAAAACGGCTGGAAAGCGTCCAATTTATAGAGGGCAAGAAATTAGGGTTTTAGGGCTCAAAAACCAAATGGGGCGTAACGCCTGACGTGGGTGCACCAAGTCAGGCGTTACGCGCGGATTGATTGGATGCTTGGCGCCTGATGACTGCCGCGCGCATCGCCTGGGTCTGGTTGCACGCGCTAGGCGTACCGCCTAGGTCACATTTTCTTGTTTTCTTCGCTTGGTCACCCGCTCTTGATTCCGACGCCCGTTTGCCTTCATTTCCGCTCCTCCGGGACACATTCCTGCACAAAAACACTAAAATGTAAAAAGGAAATAAAACCGACTCAAAATATAAACAAAATTAACGAAAACCGACTCGAATATGTACGAAAACGGATGTGTTAAACTAACACATCAAAAAATACCCACACTTAAACCTTTTTCGTCCTCGAAAAAGCTAACAAAATAGAATCATAGATCAGGGCTAGGTTTTTAATATGCAATGATTTACCAATCTTAAATCCTTGTGTATTAACCGCGATTATTGGTATAATGGTCCAATCTAAACCCAAACACCGATTTCAAGTTCCCTAATCATGATTTATTTATGTTCAAGTTAAATCATTCATCTTATGGATCCCATCCCTTGGTTAAAACGAGTTATCTTAATCCTAAATAACAGCTTTCAAGGCACAGGATTAAATCAGAATATCTAAACCCACCTCTGTATGCAAACTACCTAGATAAAGTTAAAATTTTAACCTAATGATGGAGATGGATGAAGGTGTGAGCATTTTGCCTTTTTATTCACTCATTTTTTACCTCACTTGAGCATATTACAGCACTGTTTCACTCGGTTATGAGCCGGGGTATGACAACTGCTTTTTAGCTCTTATTCTCTCTTTCTTTTATTTGCACAGGCTCAACTCACTTAGTGGATTGTGGAATTTCTTTTATTTAGCGGGCGCCATAAGTCTCGGATTTATTTTCATAAAAAGAGAACATATGTGCCAGGTTTAAATTTTAAGAAATCTAGGTTGTTAGTTTACAGAGGTTCCTTTATTCACTATTATTTAGTTTCAGATTTCTCGAATTTTCCAAGTCTTAAACCCACAAGAATCCTGAATTAAAGTTTATTCTATCAATCCTAAGGAACTTTCTATCGGCTGGGCCTACCAACAAATTCCAAATCAATACACAAGTTAGCCTATAAAATCCTAAGCCCTAATCATAGTTCGATCATCTTCCATTTGTAAAATGCAAGCCAAAACAAGGACATTTTTTCAAGACTCTAGATATATACATCCTAAAACTCTATACACAATCAAAACATGCAAAATAAATAAACAAACAATATTTACAGAAAGATAAAAATAAGGTAAAAAGTGGAAAAGACTTAGCTGATAACGCAATATCAGCACGAATGAGTCTGATCCAAAAATAAGATAATCAATAGCCGGCTGTTTGCAAATGAAGTAGTCTGCGTAGCCGCCACCCGAATGTAATTGAGTACGAGTGGTTAAAACCAGATTGCAAATTAAGATCTCAAACAAACCAACTAGATTAACTGAAAATAAAAAGACTCAATAACTGACTTGATTAAATATTTACAACTGACTCAATTGAAAGAAAAATCTTTTTGTGAATTTTTTTCAATTTTTTTTTTAATTTTTTGTGTTTTTAACTTCAAATATTTACAAATTGAATTATTTAATTACAAGTTTTTATTTATTTACAAAAATTTCAAAAATAACCTAATTTACAAAAAGTAAAATTAAAATTAAAAGGCGCCAGCCTGTCATACCCACACTTAGAACAACACATTGTCCTCAATGTGGATTTAGAACTGGCGAAAGATAATAAAAACTAGAATACAACAAAGTAAAGAGGCGGACTCCCTGATAATTTGCAATCATGTCGTGAGTGAAGCCGCGTGCCTTTCTATATATACAATCACAAACTCAAATATACAATTGTTAATACAACAACAAATATATTACAATAATACAAACACCATTAGATACAATGTTACAACATAAACAATAATATACAATTTGAAACAATCATACAACAACAACAACAAAATATTACAACAACATTTGATATAAATATACAACTTTTATTTTAGTATACAATTTATTTAATAAGTTACAAAAATTATACAAACATATTATACATACATTTTGTGTTCAATTATTTCATACAAGTATAAATTTACAAATTTTATTTATGTTAAAAGTATTATACACATATGTTATACATATTTATTATAGTATTGTACATACAATATTTATTAATTTAGTACAAGTGATAGTACAAGTATACAAATTTATTTGTTAGGTTACAATATGATACATACATATAACTTATTTATTTCTAAAATACATACTAAATTGTATAGTTTACAATACAATTGTTTTTTTATTAAAATTATTTTTGTACAAAATTATTTGTTCATAATATACAATTTATTTTATTTATATACTTAAGGCATTAATTATTTAAAATTACAATGTACTTTTACAAGTGCTTTATTTATTTTACAACATTTATATTTTTAACATACAACATATATATTTATTTTAATTTTACATTTACATTAATATTCAATATACATAAGTTTACATACATACATTAGTATCACATATACAACACTTATGTTACAAAACATTTTAATTTACATTTACATAAGTATTAATATACAAAATAACATACATTATTTTTATTATTTTTAATATACGATATACATACATTTTTTTTATATTAAATGAAAAGAAATCCTAAAAATTTAATCAAATTAAAACTAATTAATTCCTAAAAACTTAAATTAAATTTAACTATACTTAAACTAATATCTAATTTAACTAAAGTTAATTAAAATTAATTCTAATACAGCAAAATTTAAACTAGGCTATTAAAGTAGTTAAAATCCTAAGTAATCTAAATTAAACTAGAAAAATAAGGGAAAATAGAGTTAAAATCAAAATGGAATTAAAAGCAAACAACCCTAAACAAAAGCAAAAACTAAAATTAACCTAACAAAAATAAAAGAAAAATCGAGTAAAGCAACTAGTGATGCAAAAAGTAATCAGATTTAATGCACGGTAATGAAATCAGTCGTTCGAAATGGTGATATGGAACAATACTGATGTCATACCCACACTTGAATCTGACATAATCGCGATCACCAATTACATATACTAGAAACACCAAATAAAAGCTATGTACACTATATACAAGTTGGGCTTAGGCCCAAATCCCTAACATAACATCAGTCAGGAGGCTTCTCCTTAATCCATCCTCTGTCCAGCCCGTTCAATTCCTTTCGCTCATGATTAAAAATCAAACCAATGGAATTGAAGAACATTTTAAAACAATTGAATGAGTCGGGCCACCAATATTTAAACTTCCCTGGACCAAACCTGATGCGTGGCATGTAATGAGGAGAATGGTTGTGCACAAACCTTGCTGGCTTGGTTCTCCTTTTCTTCAGTCGGTTTGGATCCACTAACTTCCTTTTTGTTGCCTTCTCCCGAGGTTTTGTGAATTTTAGTGGAGCTCCATCCTCCATCTTCCCTACGGGCCGGCTCTGGCGCTCTACCTCTTCCACTAACACTTCTCCTTCGATCATAGGTAGCTCAACCTCCATATATTCCATCTCCTCAACATCCTCATGTGCTTCTACCTGAATACCCACACTTAGATCTCTATTTAATAATGACTCTAACATCTGTAGATCACCAAGTGGGTCAAAATGCACATCCTCCTCTAGAACAGATGGTATATCAATCAGCTCATCACCAAACTCATCTTCCCAGTAGTGTTCTCTAGTGACTTCATCTTCCAAATCAACTTCAACTTCCTCCTCCTCTTCTTCATCATTATGCTGAAATTGAAATCCCAAGTAGTTACCATCCCAGTCGTATGTAAATCGTCCCTGATTTATCACACGGGATGCATTTATGCACTTAATGATATCTTGGATTTCTCTATCTCTTTTCCCCTGGCATCTCTCAACCATCCATTTAGATCCCCTCTAGACCTATATGCATACATGATGCACTAAACTTAAAAACTAGACCTGAAACCTAAAAATATAACCTAGACTCACAAGACTCACCACAAAAGACTCACAAATAAAAATAAAAATAAAACAAAGAGAAACACAGACACAATCAAAGCTAGTTTCGCTATTGCCTAGTGTCCCCGGCAACGGCGCCAAAAACTTGATGCGAGCGGTCAGTATACTAAAAACAGGACTAAATTTAATCTAATTAACCTAAGCTAAAGACACCTAATCTAATCCTAGACCTATACTTAACCTAAACACCTAGTAATAATCGGAAAACCTAAACTAGACCGCTCCTAAGGCAAGTGTACCTGTCGGTGGCAGTATAGCTGACGGAAGTCCGGATATCGAACCACGGACACTAGTGTAGCCAACTAACCTAGACTGTGAACAAAATAAAGTAAAAGAGAAAAAGGGGGGGGTTTGGTGCAACTGATAACCTAACCTGACTGAAACTGACTAAGGAAACTAACACTAATAACTACACTAAAAACAACAAACTAAACTGATAATAAAACTGGAATCTAACTGCAGTCCGGAAAACTGGTGTATCTAGGCTGGAAATCAAAAGTGTGACAGATGCTGACTTGGAC
The DNA here is from genome assembly GCA_009363875.1 of Mikania micrantha. Taxonomy (NCBI): domain Eukaryota; kingdom Viridiplantae; phylum Streptophyta; class Magnoliopsida; order Asterales; family Asteraceae; genus Mikania; species Mikania micrantha. Next base: position 14,418,568 of record CM018688.1, read on the forward strand.
TGATCTATTAAGGATGAAGACTAGGATCTTAAGTAACAGACTAAGGAATACCTAATGGGACCCAGATCAGATACCAGGCAACTCAAATGGGAATCCTAAGGCTGTAATGTATGCACTAGTCTATCGGGTCACCTTCCGGATTTTCCCGATATGCAATTGCACTCAAACGGGTGAATCACCTCCCGGATTTCTCCACCCGTTTGTATCCTAAGATACTAGAGAGCTATAAAGTTGGCAACTTTGACATGGATTGACACTAACACTAAGTAGATCTAAGACAACGCCCTCCCGGGTCGTTTAACTCAAAATTCCTAAGTGTAAGAGACCAACCATCTAACCTATCACCTCCCGGATTTCTAGGTTAGGTTACAAATGCAAATAACTATATTTAATGAAGTCTAATCCTATGGAATGTGATCAACAACCCATAAACTAACCTAAAACACAAAGTAGTAGGCCTAACATGCATCTATGTGTGGAAAGACATTCCTAAACACATGTGGATCAAACATACACCAAATATAATCATTAAACATCTGTAATATTCATCAAAGTTTCAAGCTTTACAACTGATTACAAAGCAAACATCATCATTAAGCATAAATCAAGTCCATAATCATCAAAGTTCACAACTTTATCATCCCAAACCCAAGTACAACCATAGATCTAGCCACAAATCATAACTACAGTAGCTAAACAAGTCTGAAACATGTCTAAATACATCAAAGATCAAAACTTTAAACTAAAAACATGTAAAGAAAGGGAAAATACTCAAAATGGTCCTTCTTCTCTTCTCCAACAAGCCCTAATCAAGCCCCAAACTCCATGGTTAAGCTCCAGCAGCTCCTAGGCTCAATTAGGGTTCCAAAGACGCAAAAGAGGATCCCCAAAACGGCTGGAAAGCGTCCAATTTATAGAGGGCAAGAAATTAGGGTTTTAGGGCTCAAAAACCAAATGGGGCGTAACGCCTGACGTGGGTGCACCAAGTCAGGCGTTACGCGCGGATTGATTGGATGCTTGGCGCCTGATGACTGCCGCGCGCATCGCCTGGGTCTGGTTGCACGCGCTAGGCGTACCGCCTAGGTCACATTTTCTTGTTTTCTTCGCTTGGTCACCCGCTCTTGATTCCGACGCCCGTTTGCCTTCATTTCCGCTCCTCCGGGACACATTCCTGCACAAAAACACTAAAATGTAAAAAGGAAATAAAACCGACTCAAAATATAAACAAAATTAACGAAAACCGACTCGAATATGTACGAAAACGGATGTGTTAAACTAACACATCAGACCCTCCGTAGGCTCCTACGATCGAGTGTTAAAACACATTATTTTTAAATAATTTTGCTTGATTTTCAAATAAAATGGGCACAAATCTGATTATATGGGGCGCAAATATAGTTACAAGGGGACAAACTTAATTATAAAAAAGCACAATTAGAAATTAATGATAAAAAATGTGTTCTTTTCATAGATTTATATGAACATTAACTTTTGATGTAACTTTGAAATTGATTAATTAAGCAATTGTTTTCCTGAATACTTTTGATAGTTTTGTTTTATGTTACCCGAACTATTTTTTATCCTAAATGATAGGTTTGTTTTGTGGTTTCAACTAACCTGAATTATATTTTCTTGCACTGATTTGTTTTATGATTTCAATTAGCCCAAATTATTTTTCTCGCATTGATAGTTTGTTTTATGGTTTCAACTAACCCTACCTGTTTTTTACCCAAAACTTTTTTAGTAACTTATTATTTACCCTCCTAATTTTTTGTTTTTGAATTCGTCACTGTTCGTTGTTAAAATAATTAATGCTATCATTAGGGCTGTTGAAAAAACTCGCGGCTTGATGCTCGCTCGAAGTTCGCTTGAAAAAAGCTCGGCTCGAAAAAGGCTCGATACAAACGAGCCGAGCCCGAGCCAGGGTTGGCTCGGCTCGATTTTTAGCATGTATATATATATATATATAATTATATACACACATATGTTATATTACACACAAACATATAAATATATGTATATAAATATACATACATACATATATATTATACATAATATATATATATATGTATATATACACACATATACACATATAGATATATTAAATTATATATATATAATGGATTTTATGTAGAGTGGAGGATGTAAAAAAAACGAACTGGCTTGTGGCTCGGCTCGAGGCTCGAGTTTCTTTACGAGCTCGAGCTCAATTTTTTGGCTTGAAATTTTTTTTGAGCTGGCTCGGCTCGATTACAGCCCCTAGTTATCATGATGATTACAATGACTGTATTTCCAAGGATATTAAATGGCGGAGAAAACTTATTAAATGAAGGATGACTCCCATTGTGTTTTTAATTTTTTGCATCACCAAAGCTCATAGAATTCACCACAACTCAACAAGCATATATATATTATTATTATTACATAAAACAAACAATATATAGAGTACAACAATCCCTAAACGTGTCCCTGCAGCTTACATCTTGTGATACCAGTACACACCTTGGTGCTTACTACCTTCATCTGTCTCAATGTAGACACATTCCTTAGCCTCTCTCCACATCGCTTTGATGATCGGCGTCCTGTCGATTTTATAGTGTGCACCCAACACCGGTTTGATTGCGTCTCGAGCCTCCTTAGCATGATAATGTGGAATGTATGAGATCAAATGATGCAACACATGAGTATGTGTAACATCATGGAAAACCCTATTCAAGAATCCAAAATCTCTATCAATGGTGGACAAAGCCCCCTTGATCCAGTCCCACTCAGTTGAATCATAATGAGGCAGTGATAGATGAGTATGGTGCAGATAAGTGATCAAAACGAAGAATGCATTTACAACCAGCACAGGAACACCGTAAATGCACATAACCCATGCAGCCCCTTTAGCCAAAACAGCTTTACGAACCATGTAACCCACTGCAATGAGTCCAAGATCAGAAAGCAAGACCTGGACGCGCTCCCGGTCTGTAAAGATTGGGCTCATGGGGTCAAAATGGTTTGCGAACCGCTCGTATTTCTTACCAGACACATTGGTGAAAAGGTATAGAGGAAAACCAAAGATGAGTCTGAAAGCCAAGGTGATGACTCGACCAGGTGGGTTGTTAAGAATCTTGGAATAAAGTTTAACTTTTGATTTAACTTTGGGGATGTAAACTTCATCGTTATCAAGAGAATTGGTGTTAGCATGGTGATTACGATGGCTATATTTCCAAGAGAAGTATGGGGTGAAGAGTGCCGAATGAAGCACGAACCCGACGGTGTCATCGACCCATTGGTGCTCACTGAACGCATGGTGACCACATTCATGACCAATGACCCAAACACCGGTCAGGATGCTACCTTGACAGAACCAGTAAAGGGGCCATGCTAGGTACGCAAAGGGTGATGGAAGAAGTGGGATGTATGTGTTTGCGAGGTAGTAAAAGACGTATGCGACAATAAGGTCATGAACCACATAGTACGAAGAGCGGATGACCGATCTTTCGAAGCAATGAGACGGTATCGCTTTCTTGAGATCGGCCAATGAAAATGGCGGTTTCGAGCACGGAACTCGTTCTAAGAGGTTCTGTTGATCATCAACAGCAGGTTCGATCATCCGGCCACCCGCTCCCATTAATTTGTTTTAATTTACTACTGATTTGAGTTAGAAGATGGCCGGAGATGTGAAGTTTTGTTTTGTTTTTGTTGGTGATGGAGGGAGTGTTAAGTTGTGTATTTATATGCTGAAAGTGTTGAGTTTTTAGTCATTTGAGAAGGAAGGAAGAAACATCATATCCGCTGCTAAAAAACAAATTCTCACTTGTTTGGAGCACACTTAAGTTGACCACAGTTTTTTAAGAGTAAAATTATGGTTTGAGGTCATCTATTTTAAGCTTTTTAACTGTCAGCTGAAAATAGAAAATATATATTTGAGGGTAATTTGGTCAAATATTCAAGGGTAATTTAATGACCTAAGAACTATATGTATGTCTTGCAAAATGGACGGGTTGGGTTGGATTGGATAACGGGTCAGTACGGGTGTGGGTCGGGATTGATGCGGGTTAAGATAGATTTTAAGCAAAACTAGTTTAGGTTTAAATTAGTCATTTTTAAAAAATATTAAATTTAGTTCAAGTTAAAAAGATTTGTAACTAAACAAACAGTATATTTCAATAATTTTTAATGATTCTCTGATCAAATATATTATTGATGATTCTTACATGTTTTAATCTATTATATTCATATAGTTTTAAAGTTACTCATCTTGACCCGCACTGTGTTAAGGTGTTACACATCGCAACCCGTTATATGTTATAATACAATTCATTTCAATCCAAAATACAATAATTGTTTACCCAATTTTACCCATTTATCTTACTATGGGTCAAGTTTGCCATATATAACCATTTGTGTTACAAATATCTAAAGTCTGGAATCATATGAGTAATTTATAAAACCTATGTATCAAGAGTGAAATATTAGCAAAACACAGGGAACATGCCAGTAATTCACTTTATATTTTCTTTTCTCAATACAACCCCTATAATTTAAAAACTAATGGTTTTGGCCCCAACTATACTTAGGTTTAGGTGTAAAAACCGTTAGTTGTTTAACTCGAATAGGTCAAAAACCTAAATTTACGTTTTTTTTAATTATAATTCGTTTTTATCGGTTGTTGCAATTTTTCATTATTAAAAAGGAAAGAGTTTGCACGTGCTGTTGGTAGAGGTGCAGGTGCGTACGAGACTTGAACATATGATTTTCACCAGCTAATATTTATAAAATTATTTTAATATATTATTATTGTTATTGTTATTATAGTTTATCTAATGGCAGAAGACTTTATAGCTTCATTCAACTCTGATGGTAACCAAGATTATAAATTAAATTAAAGATATAAGAATTTTATTAGTTGATCAGTGTGAACATGAAAATGATGAAATGAGTTCACATCATTTTTTACTTTTAACACTCAGTGTTGTTGACTAGGGCCGGTAAAACGAGTCTTGACAGGTGTGACAAGTTTCAGACGACACGATTAATGTAAATATAAAACATGAAAACGACTGGCTTAAAATTTGGTTTGATGATTTGAAGCATGTCAGTTCTCTGTTTTATATAGTAAAAAAGAAAATTGATGAAGTCTATCTTCTTAATTTCTATTATTTTTAAAAAGCGTATAAAATCAAATAGCAAATTTTTTTGTTAAACAAGTATAATCGTGCCTTAATAGGTACCCATTTTGCCAGCTTTATTGTTGAGTATTAGTGATTGCGAGTAGAGATAGAAAAAAAATTAAGGCATCGACGCCGGTTTGAAACTAGTTATGAATTACCCTAAAACAGACTATTATATACTGATTCGGAGATTTTGAGGAAAAACAGTTTTTTTGACCGCTTATTGCCGACAGTGAAAACATTAGCCGGTTTAATTGCTATATAGTTTTGGTGGTTGTATATGTACTTGGTGGACATCGAGCTTTAGCTCCTTGATAGCTCGCTTTTGGTGGTATTAATAAAATTTGATGTTCAAAAAAATTACTATATAGTCATTTATAGTTGTTTATAACCTTTTTCTGAACCATTTTCTCCAATATATTAGTATAAACTAGGTTAATATCCCGTGTATTACACGAGTTAAATAAAGAAATATAATATATAAATACTAACGGAAATTTATACATTATAAGATAATTTTTAATAATATAATTAAAATTTAGTATAACTTAATACTTTAATTAATAAAATAATTATATTATGTCTTAAAACCCTAATTTTTCAAAGGTTATTTTTCTTCAAACCTTTCATTTTTTAAAATTTATAAATAATTTTTTTAGAAAGTGTCTAATTTTAACATTAATATATTTTTGTTGTATCAAAATTATTTTTTAATTTAAAAATGTATAAAAAAATATATTTAATATAAGATGTATTTAATATGAGAGAGATGTGGGAAAATAAAGTTAAGATGGTTTAAGAACATGTCAACTGTCTTTAGAAATATTTATTTATTAGAATATATAGATATGTATTATATGTATTGTCAGGGCCGGCCCAACCATTTTGGAGGCCTAAAGCGAATTAAAAGATTTAGGCCCTTTCTACAAAATAATAATCTATACATACATACATACATACATACATACATATATATATAGTTTCTTCTTATAAATCAAGATACAGTGATCACTTTGGTTCAAATACGAAAGTAATACCCTTAAATACTTAAATGCATTCAAACATAACAACATAATAACAAACCTAAGTACGAAGAAAGTGGTGGCTTTGCATCAAACAACCAATTGTTTTGTCAGTTGTCACCTACACTAACTGAATTGTTATGAAAGTTGATCAAAGTAAAACTTAGGAAAAAAATCTTGAATTGGATTCTTCTCTAAATTAAAAATATGTTAAGAAACCTAGACCATCTATAATCGAGTAATTGTCTTGTCTATATAATAGAGTAATTGTCTGGTCAAGTTATAGAAGTCAAAATTTCATAAATGCTTCATTTATCACCTATTTTTCATAAAATCAAAATATTGAAATTATTACAAGTGAATAGAAAGTATAAATGCTTAGAGATCAAATAACCAAGTTGAGTCTAAATCAACTAATTTCATAAATCTCAAGCCTAAAAAGGTTGAGTTATCACATGTTTTTTCCCTTTGCTCGCAGAGAACAAATTTTGTACACAAAATGCTTTATTATATCATAACCAGGAGGTACATGTAGTCTTAAGAAATAGAATAAAAGCCAAATAAAAGAAGAAAATCAAACACCATAATGTATTCGATTTCTGAGTTCAAACAGAGAGATTTTTGGTTCGATTTCTGTTTCATGCATTTGGCTTAAATTTTCACTCTTTTTTATAATTGGTAATCAAGTTATTAAAATATTAAAACTAAAAGCAAACTTATCATCACAACGAAATTATCGAATCGAAAAGGTTAAAGGCGTATTATAAAATGTCCATACCAGGAAATAAATCAACTCAGAAGTGATGTTGCGTGGTTGGGGTAGGAACAATTAAAATTTCCAAACTAGTTAAGAAACAAAGCTCTAAAAAATTTCTTGATTATCCTAAATTACTTTGATTCTTGGAGAACTAAAAGGATGGAATCTACTAAAATATTCACAACCTTGTATTGAAAGATGGGTAATCGAATCAAGAACTGAGAACCGAGAAGATGAAGGGAAAGAACGCTTCACATAGTTTTAATTCGGTATAAATAAACCCTAATTAAAATAACGTTGGGCTAGATGGGGCCCTAAAAGTTGGGTGGCCCCAAGCTACTGCTTTACTTCCTTACACACATGGGCCCGCCTTGTGTATTGTTTTGATATGCCAGGACAACATATTCCCTATTTTTCTAATGTTCAAAAATTTTTCAAAAAAATTAAGTATTTAAAAGTTAATATAACAAGCTTAATAAATAGTTAAAGCTATCTTGGTTTTGGTGTTTTTTTTTTATCAAACAAACCAATTATTGTAAGAATCAAGCCAATGATGAGGAACAAAGAGTTTCTTTTATTTTTTTACTTTCAACTTATGTGATATGTCGAACGAGGCTTAAAAGGATTGATGTAAAGGGTATGATTCGTTTCCTAACTTCGAGCTAACTCTACGTTGGAAAGTCATTTGCCAAATCAGTATTACATGGTAAAAAATAAGCCGGATGGTGATGACTACAGGTATAACCAAATGTGATATTTCAAATTTCGACCTTGATATTGATCATGAGATGATGAGGAATTTCATATTTAACTAAGTTTTCCATTTAATCACTTTAAAAACTCATGCTTTGACATAGATGATTCAAAATGCGCTCCAATCATTTATCCCCAAGTAAGATGCTCTACTATTAAACGTGATTATTTAAATACATAGCAAGAAACAAAAAATGAATTAAGCTGGGGTTTTGAAAATTTAAAGAGTGGTTTCAATGTGCGGTTAGTTTCACATGGGTTACCGTAATCTTACCTTTGTGTAACTGCACATCATATTGATATCAAGACATGGTGAATGATAAAGCATATAATTCAATTTTCACATGAATTACCATAATTTCACCTTTGTTTCAAATAGATGCTCTTACGAGGGATGTTTAATGACTTAAATTTTGAATAGTCGAATCAAATCAAATTATTTGAATTTTTATGTTTTGAACATAATAACAAGTTTGATTCGAATTCAAAATAGATTTGAATGACTTGATTCAAATTTAAAATTCAAATATGCATGTCATTAAAAATTTGATTCAATTTGTATTCAAAATATGGTTTTGAATCAAATTATAATGAATTTGATTTGATTTTAATTTACCAAAAAAATATATCATAATTTTAAAATAAAAACTACTATAGCTTGATTTTTTGATCAGCAAGTGCAAATTTATAAACTAACAAATAACTAAAGTCATAAATGTAAAATTCGAAATAAAATTTAAACTATAGAAAAGATAAAAAGTTCAAAAATAATTGTGAATTGTCTAAAATTTATAGCGAAAGCATCTAAAATATCTATAGTAACATGATAATATATTTTTGAAACGGAATTTAAAAAATATAAATAATTAATATAAAATTAGTTTTGACAATTTTGACTCAAAGGAGTGGAAATAGATTGGTTTGATTGTAGTTTTTTTTCTTTTTATTTTGATTTGAAATAATCAACGGTATAACATTTTTTTATTTTGATTTGAAATGATCAACGGGTAAATGCCAACAACCACCACCCCCATACCTTCGCCATGGACAAAGGATTATAAGGGTCCGGGGCAGTGGGCACCACTATTTAATATCGACCGAAATATTATTTTTTATTTATTTTAAGCATTGGTTTCACTCATCGTTTCAAAAATAAGTCACGTAAATTTTCGGCCCCTCTTTTAAAACGTTGAAGCTTCGTCACTGACCTTCACCTTAGACAGACCATCACCACCAACCAACACTATTAACAACCACAAGCAACTAACTCCGCAACTGCCTTCGATGTTACTCTAAATATTTACAAAAGTCTTTATTGGGGCCCGGGGCCCTGTTTTTCAGGTTAGAAGTGTCGATTCAGAAGTATTTTATTGAAAAATCATTTGGTCCCCTTCATTTTCTTCCTAAAAATCTTTCGGCCACATCATTTCCTTCCTAATATCCTCCAGCGCCCTCCAGGCTTTTTTTTCAAGCTCCGATCCTGTTTGTAAGTAAGACGTTTGTTGCTAGTTCCACTTGTGTTTATATATAAATATATAATTCATGCTCTGTAGAAAATCAAATGAAAATTATATTCAGATAAAGGATATATATATATATATATATATATATATATATATATATATTACTAATTACATACATCGAGTAGTGTGACCACCCTAGAATTAAATATAAGAGTAAATTACGGTTTTGGTCCCTGTGGTTTGTGTGTTTTAACTATTTTGGCCTAAAATAGAATCTTATATCAATTCAGCCCCTGTGGTTTAGATAACTATCGGTTTTGGCCCCTCAAACTTAATTATTATAACGGTTTTGGCCCAAAGTCTACCTATGGTTGGGAGCCAAAAATGTTAGTTTGTCTAAACCACAAGGGCTTAATTGATAGAAGATTCTATATTAAGCCAAAATAGTTAAAACATACAAACTATATAGGCCAAAACAGTAATTTACTGTAAATATAATGAAGCAATAGATAAGAAATATATGAAAGAATTTAATTGATATTGATTCTCAAATTCATTCTATAGGTGAAAAAATATGTTTAAGCGGTATTGATCAAAATTGACCCGCACTAAAAGTACAATTCTTTTAAACAATATATATGGCATGTTTGACGTGAATATAATATAATGTCGTCATGTCTGAATCGACATGGGTGTGTATGAAAAATTCAATTGAGAATCAATATCAGTTAAATAAAAAACTATTTATAATTACGTGTATTTTATTTTAAAATTAAATTAAAAGAAAGTGACTTATATGCTACTTAAATCATGTAGATACAAATGGCTGATTTTTTGTTCTCAATCTGTTCAAAACTTAATTTGAGGAACACACGTGAATTGAAAACCTACACAATATCATATTGATAAAAAGCTTGAATGATTAAGCCGATCGTTAACGAGCATGAACTCGAACTCTAATCCTGAAATGTGGCTCTTTGGTTATCAAACCCGACTCAAGTTTCATATAAAGAGTTCGAGCTGCTTCTTGAGCTTAAACGAGCTTTTTTTATATCATTTTTATTTAATCTACTATGAGTATATTTAAGAAAATAAATATTGCATATATTAAATTAAAGATAAATAAGAGAACAGTGCATCTTATGACATTTTATGATTTTTTTATTTCTATTTTTTGTATTTGGATTCTTTTACGTTTGATTCTATACATGTGTAAACTTTCAGGCTTATGCTAAGTGATAGGTGCTAAAAGGAGTTATGATGTCTTAATAATTAATCATTCTTTAGCTTAATTAGTAAAGTTTTACACTTTTACTATAAAGAATGCGTTAGTGTTATTGCCAGAGTGATAGCTGCTTCATTATATTGTTTTCTTTATATGTATTTAGGTATATAGGAGATGGTGTTGGTTATCGTTGCGACACATGGATGTTAAACAATGTTTTAGAAATCAGTATTTTAGGTGCACCAGATTTGGCTGGTTCAACCGGTTGAACCAAGTTGTACTCAAATTCATTCAAAATCAATTCAAAAAATACTCAAATTTATCCAAAATAATCTAAAAGTACTCAAATTCTAATAAATTTTTTTAAAATAAAAGTGCATAATAGGATTATGACATTGGCATGTTAAACGCATCAACTTCACGATCGCTTAAAAGCCAAAAATCGCTTAAAAGCTGAAATTTTGTGTTTTTTTGAAACCGGAAATACCGGTAAAACCGGATTAAACCGCCGGTACTATCGATCGAAGCAACCTGCGTAATACCGAAGGGTTTCGTACCGGATTAGTAAGCGGCAGCCGGTTGAACCGGTCGAACCGGTTTTTAAAACATCGCTATTATACACACATGGTCAAATACAAAAGTTTCCTGTTGTAACATGTGAAGAGGAAACACTTAGTTATATTTACATATAAATATAAATAAATAAATAAATATATATATATATATATAGGTGATGGTTTCATTGGTAACCCATTCCAACTGTGGTAACCATTTAACTAATTTTGATTGGTTCTTTAAATAATGTGTTTTAAAATGAGTGATCCATATTAAATCTGGAAAAAACAAGTGAATGAGATTTGTTTAAGGATATTTTTGACATTTGGTAGGGTGTACTTGATTCATTTTTTAAAAAAAGTTTACCCCCAATTTTTTAAACCTTCATAACTTTTATATACATTATTATTTTTTTATAAAAATTTCACCATTAAATTTGTCACTTTTTTTATCTTTAATTCAAGTATAATTTTGTCAAATTTTGTTAAAATTTTCGTAATTTGCACTGATGAAGCGACATTTTACACTGATGCAACGGCGTTTTGCACTGACGTAACGAGCTAAATTTTTACAAAGTTTTCGTAATTACACTGATGTAAGGAGCTGGATTTTTTCAAAGTGTTCTTAATTTTTTAAAATATTAATGAACTAATTTTTGTAATAAAAAATAATTTGTAACGAGATGGAAAAATTTTACGTTGGTGTAATTACAAACGCTCGAAAAATGAGAGAAAGTTACGAACGCTAAAAATAATTTGTAAAACATTTTAAAGATGGAAAGATTTTGAAAAAATTAGAGAAAATTATTGTATTTATTGTTCGTTACATTGGTGTAATTACGAACAAGTGTATAAAAATCAAGGGGGAAACTTTGTTTTAAAAAAAGGAAAATGGATAGATTTTTAAGAGTGTGACACTTGTCACTCTCTTATTAAATCTGACTTTTTTATATTAAGTGAAATAACTTGGATACCTTTTTTAATTTAAAAAGGTTAGGTGACACTTGACAAAATCTTATTAAATCTGGAAATTTAAAATCATTGGATTTGAGTTATTTGGTTAACACAATTATGGTGGGTTCTTATTTGAACAATATCTTATATATATATATATAATAATAATAATAATAATAATAATAATAATAATAATAATAATAATAATAATAAAAGTAAATTAATAAAATAATTTAATAAGTCAAGCTGAGCCAACTCAAGCCTAACAAATAAAATACGAAATGAGTGTAGCTTGCGAAGAGTTAAAAGAAGTTATGACATCTTAATGAGTAATGACAAATCATTCATGTCTTAATCCGTCTAATTAGCCCTAACTACCAATATTGACTCTAAAGTACTGTCATTACATAATTTAATAGTAATTACATATATAATGAACTATACACAAATTGTTTTATTATTAAGTAATTTATTTTTTTATTATTAAATTGTTTTTGTAATAAACTATTATTAAATTGTTGTTTTAAAATATTAGCTATCTTGGATTGTTTTATTATATTAAATTTATTATTATTCGATTGATGTTGTCAAGTGCTATTTTAGTTATCGTTCTTTTTTCTTTATATATCTATTTAATTTTTTTAAGTTTTGGTATTAATTTTTTTATTAGTGTTATATATATTGTTGCGTGTGTATTTTAGAGTTTTATGACGGAATATGTTTTATAGTTTTACATCAAAATTTTCATTGTTCATGTTTTGGTATATAAGTTTTGATATTTCAGATTGTTTTATATTTTAATACTCAAAATCATAACAAAATTATAAGTGTGACACATGTGGGATATGATAAATGAATTTACCATAAATTAGCATTATTAGCTCTAAGTCTCTAACTAACCATAGTGTTGATCCGATCATTAACCAATATTAACCATAAAAGTTAGGGAGAATTTCATATATATCCCTCCAATCTTGTTAAATATCATATATATCCAAATCAAATTTTTAATATCAAATATATCCTTCTCTAATAAATTTTAACTTAATGACAACTTTACCCTTTTTAGAATTAGGTTATTATTTTAATTTACTTGCAGGTCATCTTCAATCCAAGCTGCGCAATATTCTCTCGTTTCAGCCGATGTATATTACGGCAGCTGCAAATTAAAGGATCTTAAAGCTTCTTCTTTGTTCACATTTATTCATGTGAGTGTCTCCATCCAATGTTCTTAACAATGATTGCTTCCATAATTTTTAATTGTTGTACGTTTTATATGCATATATATATATATAATCAATTATTTGATTAGTTCAATTTTTATTGTTTACTACGTTGTTGTTTTTGATTATCTAAGATGGACGAAACTGAAAATAACTCTTTTATACCAACATGGGAGTTTATGGTTCAATCACCTAGACTTGAGTACGTGAATAATTTTCTATTTTTATGTTCTAATATTGGGTTGTTTTACATAAAGTCTAAAGTTGGAATAAACTTTTTGCAGGTCGGTATCTTTAAGTTAATAAACTTTTTGAGAAGGATATATTTGATATAATGGAATTTAAGGGCAAAATGGTAATATTCGGAAATATTTTTTAGTGAAATATATTAATAAGGATAAATATGATATTTTAGATATTAGAGAAGGATATATTTGATATTAAAATTTTGATTTGGATATATATGATATTTAACAAGATTGGAGGGATATATATGAAATTCTCCCTAAAAGTTATTATTATTATTTTTTGAACAGTCAACTAATCAATTATCGAGTACTCTGTACGCGGCCGCCAACAGCCACCAATTCCCGAGAAAAACCCGACCTAAGCACCCGCCCGAAGGCACGACGGTAAAAGGCCGGTAAAACCGGGTGAGATCAAGGATCTAACCCAATACCTAGGCCTCCTATCACTTCTATCATACATCCATGTTACTATCAGGATAAGACATCATTGGTTAATAAAAGTTATTATTGACCATAATTACTCTAAAACTAAAATTGTCGAGATAGTCCTTGTGTTTTAGTATTATTTCATTCTTTGTACCTATGTTTTATAAATTACTTATATGTTTCCAAACTTTACATTTGCATCTGATGGTAATTTGTTAAAGTATGTGAGGGTAATTTATTCAAATATGTGAGGGTAATTTAGTGATATAAGTACAGGGATGAAGGATCACATGGGCCAGGGGTGGCCCCGGCCTCGGCTGTTTTTCGGCTCAAAAGCAGGTATTTAGTAGGATTTGGCCGAAAAATTTTATATTAATAGAGTCCTGCCCTTTTGGTTTTTCTTCCTAAAAATCCTTGGGCCCCTTTGGTTTCTAAAAAAAATACTAAAGTTAAACTAGAATATTAATAATACGTTTAAGTGTTTAACGGTTTACTATTTAAACTCATTTTTCAGCTAAATATAAGTATAAAGCTTAAGTTATAAAAAGGTTAAAGCTTGAAGGGGCAATATGTAAAATTTAACTTTAAAAAAAGGTGAATAAACATAAGAATAGGGCTGGTCGATTAGAAGTCTAGAAAAAAAAAATCACGCACAGCCGCACATACCGATTTTGATCTATGCAAGGATATGAGAGTGCTTCGGTTTATCCTGACACTTTCAGGAGATTTTTAATGTTGAAATGGCGAAGAATGACAAGCTAAGTGGTGTATCAACCATTTTTGATCTATGCAAAACTCTGACGGAAACGAAAAAATGTGAGCCGTATTATTTGATTGATAGAGTGCTTTGGTTAATCCTGACACTTCCAATATCTACCGCAACAACTGAGAGAGGATTTTCAGCAATGAAAATTATCAAGAATCACCTTCGCAGTAAAATGTCGGATGAGTATCTTGCGGATTCCTTGTTGATTTATATTGAAAAAGAAATTGCTGTGAAGTTTGATTCACTCTCTATCATTGATGAATTTAAAGAGCTTAAGGGTCGGCGAGCCGAGTTGTAGTTTATCTTTCGGATACTTGCTCTTTTATCTTAAACATTTTACCTTTTTGTTTGTTAAAAATATTTTCTCTTTTGTTTGTTGATTTCCTTGTTGTTTTTTAAATTATATATTTAAAGTATTTAATTGTTTTACCCAACCCGAATGGCCGACCCAATATAAGAAATATAGCAATAGGAAAACAAATATTGGCCCGTGGCTTTCGGCCCCCCTATCGAAAAATTTCAAGCTTCGTGTGACACCCCAGTCACTTTCATGTCCCTCCCGGACATTTTCACCAATATTTAATAATTTAAGTTTAGGTCCCAGTAAAAACAAACTTTTGTGTTTTACAAAACTTTAAACATGCTATTATCAACACCTGTTAAACAAGTTTAAGTATGTTTACAAACTTCACAAAACATTTATTACACAAAAGCTTCACCCAAGTTCGATTATTTAAAGATTAAACCACCATACGAGCCTCCATGTTCGATTCCTGATCACCATCACCGCTCACCCTACTCTTTTGTACCTGTAAGCACCACATTTAAATTCACCATTAGTTCGTTAGAACTAAGTAAGATTACCTCACTATTCCACCCAGTGTATTCCATAACACCATATGGATACACTAATGAGGTTTCAAATAAAATGTTGCTGACAACATTTAACCACATACAAAACGATTTACTAACGGTTCGTTTTTAACCAAAACCTCAATACCTCCCATTCATACACAATCATTATAATTTAACATAACACATATATGCGCACACAAAACTCCAGTTGTGCGTCATATATCTCAAAAGTCAAAATTACACGGTTTGACTCTTAAATTTTGAATGCCCACACTCTTGTAGGTCATCATTTGTTCACACACCTTGTGAATCAATTATATTGGAATTGCAACTCTTATGTTCACACACCTTGTGAATCATAGCATGCACATTTTCAATCCACCATTTGTTCACACACCTTGTGAATCAGTTACATTGGAATAGCAAGTCTTATGTTCACACTTTGTGAATCAAAACATGCATATTACCAATTTAACATCTACACATTCGTAGATCACCACATGTTCACACACCTTGTGAATCATGCAACTACAATGACCACAATCATTTATATTCATATCAACCAAATCAACGAATCATATATATATGCTAAATGCATAATTACTTGTAGTGTGGACTCACCCAGTCCTTTAACTACAAGTTCAATCAATTAGGTAACTTACCTTAATTTGAAGAGTTATCAACAGTTTTCAACTCTTTCCCAGGCCTTATAGAATTAGATTCACCTCCTCTTCCTATTATATATTTACATATAACAGGATTTAACAACATGAACACACAACTTGTGTTATTTATATAATCTAATTCATTTGACATGTTTCATTCTTTATTTTCAGTTAAAACCTCGTTGAGGTTTTTACCAATACCCCATGTGTAGAAATTAATCTACACATGTTCTTAATCATATTCAAATTATCACAACATCGTTTTACACTGAAATCATTAACTTTCAACTTTACACGTTAATTTATCATTCTAAAGAATGATCCAAGACCATCACAACCACTCTTTAATAACCCCATTAGTAATCATACTCAGTAATATGAGTTTCATAACAAACGGGCATCATAACGGATCAAAATCAAGATTTCACCGTTAAAATACCTAGTTCCTCGTTTCTACCCATCCACAACCAGTATATAATACTCAAAACTATATTTAATCCGTATATTATCAAAATAAATGAGATAAAACGAATCGTTACCCTTCAAATGAATTTCTGGTTGTAATACGATGATCAGAACTCGTAGAAACGATCCACGGCTCGATCCAGACGTTCTGATGACTTCGGAATTGAGTTTTGATGGCAAAATTTCGATTTAGTGGCTTATGGTGGAGCTGAAGTTCGAAAATAATCAAATTGGATGTTTTCTGGCGAATTTCTTCGAAGATAAGCTTTCTGCAGCCGTCATAGACCCCAGGCGCATCGCCCCACGTGACGATGTGGTCTCAGGCGTACCGCGCAGGACTAGAATCTCAGATTCTTTCCACCATCTTCCGCGCGTATCGCCTAGCGTGGCTGTGTGGCTCGGGGCGTACCGCCCCAGGTCATTTTCGTCCATTTTTCGACTTTATCTTCGTTTCGCAATTTCGGACAATCCGGAACTCTGTTTTGCGCTCGGTTTTCTCCCACGTTCATCATTTCTCACATATTTCCAATTTGTAATACTCACAATCATTTTATTAATGATTATCTCAAGCGTATGATTATTTCAAACATTTTCATTTTATTAAAAACGGGTCGTTACACTTCGTCCCTGTATAAGTACTATATATGTGTTATGAATATTTAAAGTTTGAGACCACATTAATAATTTATATAACTTTAAGAATAAATGTAAAAAAAACTAGCAAAACACATGAACTATCGATCCTAATGGACCCTAACTCACCATTATTGATTAATAGTGACTTTATTTCTTAGCATTTAACTTTTTTTTTCCAATAGGATATAGCTCTATCTAGGGTGTAAACAAGCCGAGCCGAGCCGATCCCAAGTTCGTTAAGGCTTGAGCTCGACTTGTTAAGAGCTTTATTTACTTGGCTCGAGCTCGGCTCGTTAGAAAATTTTTAGGCTAGGGCTAATCTCGTTAAGATTTCATTTATTTAATTTATTTACTTTAATTACTAATTTAATTATATTTAAAATTATATTTTTTAAATTTAACATAAAATATTTGATTTAAATATATTTATCATAATTTTATATATAAAAATAATAAATTTTATAAATAAACACTTAATATAATAAATAAAAATTATATAAACAAAATCTCGTTAAGGCTCGCTAGCCGGCTCGAGTTCGATATGCAAACCTCGAGTTCGGGCTCGTTAAGGCTCGGCTCGTTCGAGTTTTTTTCCGATCCGATGCCGAGTATTTCACAAGCTGCTTTCGTTTACACCCTAGCTCTATCAACCTTTATAAACTCACAATTTTTAATTTTTATTTAATTTGTTATTTTCTTTTTGAGATTTCGAAGCTCCATCTTTAATTTCCGTCAGATTTCATAATGTGATTTAAAAAAATATTTTTTCCTTTCTTTTTTGGGAATTCGTGGGCTCCGCCAGCAATTTGTCGGAATTTCTTTATATAATTGCTGATGAATTTTTTGAAGACGATTAAACAACTGTTTTTCTGGATTCAATGGAATCAGTTCGAAATCTGTTGTTAGTCACCCAAAAAATTTCGTTGAAAATCAAGAAAATATTATTTGTGGGATTGCCTGCGATCGATCTGTCGGTAATCAATCTTTGGCTACAATCAATTTTTTCTTTTGATAAAAATCAGTTTGTCATTAGTTTATTCAAGTGCAATATGACTAACATGATGCATATCAAAGAATAGCTGTCATGAAACAAAAAAAAAGCAAAAAAAAATAAAAAAAAAAAGGAAAGAGAAAGAGGAAATAATAAGAAAATTTGAATAGGTTTTAGAGGATTGTATCAACCAAGAAAGCAAACACCGAAATACAAGCACACATTGCAATGATGTGATAAAATCATGGTCGTAAAAGTTGTTATGCGCTATTCAGGCGGCTTGGAATTTTTGTATTAATTTCACAAGTACGTATTATATACACATATCAATATCAATAATTTAATATAATAATTCAAATAATGGTATCATATTGACTTTTTTAATGAACGTTTTGGATTATAGTCTCGTCTAAACTAAAATATTCTAGGTTGAGTCATAGAGCTTTTTAATGTTTTGAATTTCCTTCTGAATGATGTGGGCTCGGGCATATCCAACTCTTTAGCGGAAGGTAAACCATTTCTCTGGAAGATCTAGGTGACTGAGTCTTATAGGCAAAAAAAAGTTTTTTTTTTATTAAACTTTCTACCGAGTTAAATGATTGTTGTATTTAATAATAAACCGTGAAATATTTATAGTTTTCCCAAATAGGTTGGAGTCTGTGTTGTATTTTAATCAATGTCTGCAAGATCTGAATATGCTTTCAATTGATTAATTCACAGAAGAATCAATGAATTTGAGATCCGGAACCTCTCAAATTTACAATCTTTTGCTTGAATTAAAATGATCACTACCATGTTACAGATTAAACAAATTTGTAATGAATTCAACAACAGCACACACAACAAAAAAAAAATCTCAATGTATTATTGACCAACTCTTGGTAATAATTACAAGCAATAATGAGTTTGTATGTATAAATTACAAGCCCTAAACATATATTAACTAAACTAAGTTAGCATCCCGTGTATTACACGGGTTGCATAAAAAATAATAACCATTCAATAATATAAATTTAAAAATTGTAAATGATTTTTTTATTTATAATATGATAAACATTACATACAAAATAAAATAATAATATTGTATTTTAAAAAAATTCTTTTATCAAAGTTTGGGTTTAAACCATCACTTGGGAAGTTTTGGTACATCATCCTTACATATTCTTGCAAACTCCCCTAAGATGATGTTATCAAAATTAACCTGTAACATTTCTCAAGTAGCTATTTAATTTCTACTTTTTATTGAACAAGTAAGTTGTAATATCGAATGAAATGATGTTAATCTAACTAGTGATCAACAAACAAGATGTGATTCAATGACTAATGAAACATACATAAACAATCTCACTAGCTAGTTATCCTCAGTGAATATAACAAACAAACAAACTTACACAGTGTATTCCCACTCTTTAGTAGGATTTGGGGGAATGATAGATTACCCTTATCCCAGTTGGGACAGAGATTTACTCCAAAGGAGTTCCTGGCTCAAAGTTATCATTTGAAGTTAATCATCCAAACGTTTTTAACGAGATAACAAGTATACTCAAGAACACAAGAACAAGAGATGTACGTAGGGTGAATTGCTAGGACTGGTCTTGGACTATATCTTAACCTCAATGGAGTTACCAAATGCATCTTCTCAGGATTTTGTGTATTTAGAGATTTACCAATCTTTAACATTCTTCTTAGATCAATCTTGATTGTGGTTGCTGTTAATAATGTTGTTGTTGTTATTGTTATTTATGCTGTTGTTGTTGGGATTGCTATTACTATGAATTCGGGTCACAAATTCTTTGTCTATTTTCTCCTCATGAAAATCTAACCAACTGATTCATAACAATCTTAACTTTCAGTTTTTATGAATGTGATAGACAATAACCATTATATTTAATCGGATAATGTTTAAATGTTTTGTTTCATTATTTCTAAATATACCATTTTTTTAAAGAAGGTTTTTGCACTAATTTAGATAGACTAATTAGAAATCATAGTCGTACCCAATAATTAATTATGTGATTTTTTAAACGTGATGATGTTTACAACATTTGACTAATTAATGACCAAACAAGATTCTTAAAAAAATGTCATTTTCCTTTGAAGGTTGGTGAAACAACCGTCTACTTGTCCGTATTCATGGGTGACAGTTAGTAGCTGGTTTTGTTTAATTGCCCACAAAACTTGACTCATCAAGCGTAGAAAGTTGAGTTACGAAACTTGCAAGAAAACCGATCTAAAGGGATAATTAATATTATCTAATTGATGTAACTTTTGCCCTTAAAAAATTATATTAATTTTTATGATATATGATACAGGATTACATCTTTCTATGTTTCATTGCGGGATGTGGATGGTAATCTTACATGAAACCTATTGCTCTGATTGATCGTTACAACGTCATAAATGGTTGTGCTTAGGTGCTCCCCTATGGCTTGCTTATTTGGTATAATGCTTCTAATTTGGTTTCTGGTATAATGCTTCTAATGGTTTTTGTTCTAACTTGATACATGTGGGTTGAGTGCTTGATATAATGCCATAAATGGTTATGCGTTGTGTTACCGGTTTATGCAGGGCCGCTTGGTATATGTTTTTGCTTAATATATATTAATAATAATATAAGATAAAATAAAATAATAATAATAATAATAATAATAATAATAATAATAATAATAATAATAATAATAATAAAACGGAACTTTGAGCAGTGAGACTTTTACGAAGCAGCCTCTCTATCTACCCGTAGATAGGGGCAACGTGTGTTTTTATCCTTCCCTCCCTAAACACCACTCAAAGTGGGATTTTCACTGGGTATAGTTGTTGTAATTTTTAGTTGACGAACACACACACCATTTAGAAACTCATAAAAAATAAGGCATCGGCTAAGCTTTAAAAATATTTGGCTAAGCCTGCCACATGACAGGCGAATTAAGCATTCAAAATCACTAGCTAAATTTTTAAAAAATTTGGCTGAGCTTGTCATGTGTGAGACTAAACCTCTATTTTAATTTTGAAGTCTTTAGTTTACGCTTTAACATGTGGCACTCTCAGATTGGTTTTCATGGTTGTCTGAATAGGGCTGAATTAGCCAACGATTATATGCGATGTCTATATACTTTCGCCAACTAAAAGTTAATGTTTATTTTGATAAAGTTAACAGTCAAAATGTTTAATCTCATAAATTTATTCGTCTAAGTTACTAAATGGTTCATATAGAGCCAGGAAGATACATAAAAAAAGATTCAAAACGTGCGAAGGAGATTATGACTTCCTCTTTGCACTACATGGAAATGGTCCTAAAAGGACGAGAACTATAGGGACGACAAAAATCGTTTCTATAGCAAAAACTATAGCGACGACAAGTGGTCGCAACAGGCAACAAATTACTTTTTTATACTTGGATTGTTGATAATTTCATTTATTTATTAATAATAAAAAATGGTAAGTTTTGACGATTTGTTAAAAAGATTACTCTAAAGGTGAGCATAATAACTGATAACAAAAATAAAAAAAAAATAATGCCAAATTGAAGATAATTGAAACTGACTTAACCGATAATTAGTTACGGTTAAGATATGATCAAAACCAAATCATTTTGTTTTGGTTTGCCTATATATCTTTTCATAACCAAAATAACCTAAATTAAACATAAAAATTATAAATTAATGTATTTTATTTTTGTATTGCTTTCATGAATTAATTTTAATGAATCTAAAGTTCTAAACCATGTTTTCGTGTATTTTTAATGTATTTAATGTAATTTTCATGTACTTTCATACATTTATATGTTTAACGAGATTCAAAATACTTTAAAACAATAAAACCGAGCTTACATAACCAAATTCATAGCATAAAAAGGTATAAATCGAAAACAAATGTGTACACTAACTATAAATATTAAAACAAAAAGGAATTTCACACTAATAATATCTGTTACAACCAAAGAACTAATTTACTCTAATAATTGGAGCCCCTTTAATTTGATAGTTTTGAGACAATGCTTATTTTTTAACAAGAAATAGCTGGCCTCGTCACTTCTTTGTACTTTATTGTGTAATTATCGAAAGTCGTAAAATAATTTTTTATTTTAATATAATTCATTTCTCTTAGATCCTATCCAAAGATAATCGTCAAAATATAAACCATATATTATTATCTATATAAAACAAAGGAAAACAAATATAGTAAACGGTGATAATAATAAATAAATGACTTACTATTTATAACCTTATGTAGCAAATTATCATTTATATTCTTTATTTTTAGATACATAAAAAAAAAAAAAAAAACTAGTGACCTCACAAACTCATACTCACGATTCTGTTTTAGACGGGCATACCCACTCGATGTTTCCTTTATGAAATATGTACACTTTTTTGGATGCATATTTATAGTAACCAACTTAAGTTTTTAATTATTATTTTAATTTACGTTAGTTATATTAAACCATTTTTGTTATTATTTTTTAAAGTAATGGAATCACTAATTCACTATTACTTTATTAGTCACGGGTTTTTCTAGATATTTTACTTTTATTATTGGATTAATTTTTATGATATTTTACTTTTACTATTTAACTAAAAATTAGTATCTAATTTTACATTAGAGTTTTAAAAAATTATTATTTAATTTGCGTGGATCAATTTCATTTTAAAATACATTTGCTTAGGCCATCGGTTTTCTTTTAAATCAACCTGCCTTCAGTCGGGTAACACCGGCCCTAGCTAGTTTTTTTTGAAGTACAAATATTATCTCCACCTAAATTACTCCAAATTAGTTACATCATTGCATGGATTAGAAAGAACCCATGACTTTCTATTTTAAAAGCCAAAGCCTACATCAAGTTTAAATGAAAGGAACACATCTCTATGGGAAATAAGCATATGTGAATTGAATGAAACGGATTCCCAGGTTAAATAATAGATTACATAAAGTAAATAGATTCCTTATAAACGAGTTCATTGTTGGATCGATTCAGATGTATTATTTTATTAAAATCATTAATAGACTATCAAAAGGTATCTTGCTCATTTTCTAATGTGAAATACCATGGTTGCGTACACATGCTCAAGTGCATACACTCATTTTTTATTATTATCATTATTTTTAATATAAGAAACTGAGTACTATTCATGTGTTCAACATGTCATTTTATAAAAATTGTTTATTTTTCGAAACTAGTTACAGCTAGAGGGATATATCCTTAGGAAGATTTGTAGTCGTGTTGGTTCATATGGAGATGTATTTACATGTGTTAAGTTTCTTATAGGTTCATTTTTATTCTAATTGACGTTTCCGGTTTCCTAATTGATGGTATCTCTTGTTTTAGGACGTAACCTTTTTCTTCTTTGCTTCATAGTCATAATATGCATGAACAATCAAACTACAAGACTTCTTGTGTTGGAATAATTATTAAAAATGAGTTTTTTCACAAAATAGGAATAATAAGTTTTTGCTAAATGTAAATATAAATAAATACAACTAACTATTGTTGATATGTATGTTAATTATTGGGTTTGCTGTCAATGTTTCAGAACCGGACCGGACGTTGAACCGGACGTTTTACTGGTTACTGGTCGGACCGGATTCAAGAACCGGGTGACATAATAAATATATAAAAAATTCCAAAAAAATTATAGAATTATAATCACATTTAAACAAACATAATTAATGTTTACACAAACATAATCATTTTAGAAAAAATACAAGGTTTGATTGTTATGTTTTATTTTTTGGATTTTGGTTTAAAAAAAAAGAAAAAAAACTTGAAATATCTTAAATTAATTTTTCAAGAAATCATTTCCCTTCCTTGTTCCTCATCCCACATAGGTCCATATTTCTTAATTTTCCTTCCTAATTCCTCATCCCACATTGGTAAGATTACAAGAATAACATCCATCACTTGATTATAAAAAGAAAAGAGAATGGTACCACTTGTATGAAAAAACTACAAGTTCAACCACTTGTTTGGTTTAATGTTTTATTCTATAGATTTTTCTTTAAAAGAAACTAAAACCAAAACAGGTCTGACCAGTGGTTTGGTTCTAGGGGTGTAAACGAGCCGAGCTGATCCTAAGCTCGTTAAGGCTCGAGCTCGGCTCGTTTAGAAAAATTAAGGCTCGAGCTAGAGCTCGGCTCGTTAAGATAAATTAGGGCTCAAGCTCGGGCTCGGCTTGTTAAAGAATTTTTAGGCTCGAGCTCGGTTCGGCTCTTTTAGATTTTATTTATTTAATTTATTTACTTTAATTACTAATTTAATTATATTTATAACTATATTTTATAAATTTAACATAAAATATTTAATTTAAATATATTTATCATAATTTTATATATAAAAATAATTAATTTTATAAATAAACACTTAATATAATAAATAAACACTTAATATAATAAATAAAAATTATATAAACAAAAAGCTCGTTAAGGCTCGCGAGCCGGCTCGAGCTCGTTAAGTAAAGCTTGAGCTCGGGCTCGATAACTAATTAAGCCACACTTTTGGGCTCGAGCTCGGGCTCGTTAAGGCTCGGCTCGGTCGAGCTTTTTGCCGATCCGATCTCGAGCATTTCACGAGCTGCCTTGGTTCGTTTACACTCCTATTTGGTTCCCAGTCCAATCGCTCACCCGGATGGGCCAACTGGTTCTCTTCCTAACAGTTCATCTGCTTATTTTGAGCCGGTCTAGTTGCCGGTTCCAGGGTCCAAACGGCCGGTCCGGTTCAAACAACACTGGTTTGCGTTAGGCTATGCGAGAGCATCATAACAAACCAAATTTGCTCGTTATCTGCTTTGCCTAAGCCATAAATCCATCTGGAAACTGTTTCAGTGACATAATCAACAACAATACCTATTTAATTAATCTGAGGACATTATGATTAATCTAATAAGTCATCAACCTTGTATGAGGAACTTGAATCATTATAGGTTCCAACATTATCATACATCGTATGATATTCAATCAAAATAACTAATTAAAAATTTGATATCAGTTTGATTACTTTGAATACAATGTCCTTGACGTTGAACGTTAAGAAATATCTAATAAGTAATTTAAAACACAAATAACTTATAAAAAATTAACTAATGCAGAACTAAACCACAAACACAAGTCTGCGCGTTATCTGTTAACTTCGATGTCTCAGGTGAGTTTCATATAACCTCTTTTCTTTTTAATGTTTTACAAACATCGGGGTATTACTGTGAAACTGTTCTCAAACGTATGATATGTGTCACTGTTATCTGTGTGATTTCATGTGAACTTGTGGGATTTCATGGGATTTTGCCCGTAACTCTCTATCACAATATCAAAAAGTCCTCATCTTTTGAACCGTATCTAGTGAACCCATGTGGGGCCAGACAGGAAACAATGATAGTACTATTAGCTGACAACCCATTTGCCGTAAGCTTGCAACTCTCCTTGGTGTAAATGTTTGTTCCATGTTTCCAATATCAGCTTAATGTTTGTGATAGACATTAAGAATGAGGCACAAAGATATTTACCGACGGGTAGTATCCTCGTAGAACAGAGCATTTCGTCCGAAAGGAACTAGATATGGATCCCATGGTTATCTTTGAAACTGTGTATCAATAACTTGCATATCATATCATATTGTGTGGATCAAATATTATGAACTTACCAGCTTTGTGCTGACTTTTCAAACTTAACCATTTTGTAGGTAGACAGTGACAACGGGTGAGATTGCACTATCAAGCACTTGTAACTAAATAGCTCAGTTGTTTAAGGAGTTTAGGTTATGAGCTGTAACTTGTGGCTTATAATGACGATATTATCCTTATAATGTATTATCTGTAAATTAACCTTGTGTGTTGTGATACCGGATCAACTAAGTAGCACCCTATCTTTGAGAAATCACCACTATGCTTTCACAACCTTCTTAGAGTAGTCAGTGACGTCATCATCAGGTGACGAGAGGTGGGGGTGTGTGACATATGTATTTCTGGCTGAGTGTCAAGATCAATCTGTGTCTGAGAGTCAAGATCCGACCGAGTGTTCAAAACTTTGAAAATTTAGGCGAATTCAAATTCGATCTGAGTGTTGGTTCGATCGAGATGTTGATTTTCGAGCTTTACTAAATCAACGACGAAGAAAAGGTGGGGGTGTGTGACATATGTATTTCTGGCTGAGTGTCAAGATCAATCTGTGTCTGAGAGTCAAGATCCGACCGAGTGTTCAAAACTTTGAAAATTTAGGCGAATTCGAATTCGATCTGAGTGTTGGTTCGATCGAGATGTTGATTTTCGAGCTTTACTAAAACAACGACGAAGAAAACTCAAGATGTTTATCGATTAGGGTTCGACTCTGGGTCTCTGTTGAGGAACCAGGACACCATCATGAGATGATTGATCGTGGGAAAATTATCAGAAATTATCAACCAAATTCTTTTGTAGGTAAATCGTGGGAAAAATTGTACGTCTAATGTCAAAAATATTTTCCTACGGGGATTTTCTCTACAAATCTTTTTTGTAGAAAATTTGTGTTAGTGTATGTTTATGACAAATTTCCTACGAATATGTACATCCAAAAAATTTCTTACTTTTTTTTAAGTAGTGTGAACACTAATATCACTATTCATTTTATTGATGAACACCTTCAGAAGGGATTACATCACATTAAAAAAAGGGAAGAACAAAGTACATGTTTTACAGCATCAACATTACTTATAATATGATAAATAACAATTTTTTTTTACTTGTTTGCTCTCTTCTTCAATTGTTCAATACTTGTTACTGTACCAATAGATACCCTTGTTCTTTTCATCACTTTCATCCGGCTCAATGAACAAACAGTTCTTGGATTCTCTCCATAACGCCACGAAAAACGGAGTGCTATCACTTTGATAAAACTCGCCAAGAACCGGCCTGATCGCTTTAGTCGCTTCCATGGCATGATAATGAGGAATGTATGAAAACAGATGGTGTAACACATGTGTGTCAGTAATGTTATGAAACACCTTGTTTAGAACTCCATAATCCCTATCAACCGTCGCGAATGCACCTTTCATCCAGTTCCATTCCGAGTCATCGTAATGGGGCAAAGACGGGTGAGTATGATGCAGGTATGTAATGGTCACAAGAAACGCGTTCATGACCATCAACGCACCACCATAGACACAGAAAACCCAAGCCAACCCTTGAATCATAGCCACTTTGTACAAAAAGTACGAAAAGCTAATAAGCCCGATATCAGATACGAGAATCAAGATTCTCTCGTTATCCGAAAAAATCGGGCTTCTGGGATCATAGTGACTAGCAAATTTATCATACGGTCTTCCAGCAGCATTAATGGACAGATAAATGTACCATCCGAGAGTAAGTTTAACAAGAAGAGTTAGAGTTCGACCGATAGGGTTGTCGAGGTAAAACGCAGAGGCGTTAAGCGTTGATCTTGTCTTTGGGACATACACTTCATCATGCTCAAGCGAACCGGTGTTAGCATGGTGCCTGCGGTGGCTTATTTTCCATGAAAAGTAAGGTGTCATGAGGCATGAGTGTAGAACCAACCCTATAGAGTCCTCTAGCCATACATGGTCACTAAAAGCATGGTGACCACATTCATGAGCGATGAGCCAGATTCCCATGAACACACACCCTTGAAGGAACCAGTAAACCGGCCAGGCGAGGTAAGGAAGAGGGTGCGGAAGGTGTGGAATAAAAGTGGTGGCGACGTAGTAGAACACCGAGACGGCTGTAAGATCGGCTACAAGATACGAAAACGATCGAACCAATGATCTTTCGAAACAATGAGGCGGTATGGCTTTTTTGATATCGGCTAATGTAAATGGTGGTTTTGAGGTTGGGGCTCTTTTGATAACTTCAGTATTGTTATTGGATTTGTTAACGTGTAGATCACAAGGGTTTGATCGGCCACCCGCACCCATGGCTCAAATGGTTCACGAGATCGACCTGATTTTGGGTCTTGGTTCTTTCTTTGGATCGGTGGTTAATGGGTGATGGGATCGGAGCTTACATCTTCCACAACTATATATGCATATAAATTAAGGTGTCATGTAATATGTAGCCGTCTTTGTTTACTTTCAGCTGCAATGACTTTAATTAATTTCGGGTTTATTTAATTTTACTTAATTTTTTTACTTGCCAATGAATAAAACCAAATTGTTGGTAGTTGTAAACTTGGCACAAATTAAGAAACATAAAAGAAAATTTTATTTTAAATGGCCGTTAGTTGGAGTTCTTTTGAAAAGGAATTAATTTATTTTTTTTTGTATTTGCTAATTTTTGTTGAACTTTACAAAAGTATAAATTAGTGACATTCAATGTCAATATGTATATAATAGATTACTAAATTTGTGGCATATGTTTGAACATGTTTATCACAACCACATAGGATCCGCTTAATCATTTTACGGTCCTAAGCGGAATAAAAAATATGAGGTCCTTTACCAACGAATAAGTTAAAAATCCTCCTCATTTTATCCGGGTTTGGGACCAGAAGTAATAAACTAAAAGGTTTTTTTCATAACTTTATAAACTAAAAAGTTCCAAATTTCCAGCTAAATCAAGTTCTACAAGTTATTTCATGTATTTATAATCGTATCATCTTTCCTCAAACCATATGTGAATATTAGAAAAGAATGAGCTTTTATTTAAGTCTTTATTGCATTTTTATTTCTTGCAGTGCCCATAAACTAAAAAAAAGTCTACAGGGCAAAAAACCCAACTACACTATTTTTTTTAAATATTGAAACCTCTATATTTATTAGATGCTTAAACCTTTATTTGGGTTACTTGAACCACTGGACCGGCCTTAAAAAATGTTGCATCAGTGCATCACTTTTTCTTGTTAAAAGTGTTATATTTTAATATTTTAAGCTAAGTTGGGTTTACATGTTAAAAAATGAAAGGACGTATATAAAATTCGTGTCATTCTTAGGTCTTTAAACAGACATCCGGTTAAGTAGCATTCTTATATTTCAATTTCCAGATCTAAATATTAAAGTAGCGAAAATTGTTATTTTTATGTTTTTTAAGGGCATTTGATCTCAACGTGTGAATCAATGATTTTTAGGCCATGTTACTAAGGTGTAGTTATCATGGCCTCCGTTGAGACCTCACCACCACCGCAGGAGGAAACTGCACCGGAAAATCCCCTAACCTCTCAATGACCCCTATTTCGGCTTGGGAGGGATTTGAACCCATGAACCTTACATTTGGAAAGCCATGAGTAGCGCTAGGACAAAACCCCTTTGGTTGTTATTTTTATGTGACTAGTAGTTTTTTTTAATATTTAATTTAGAATTTAATGACGCAATAATCTAATTTATCTAAAAGTTAATCTAAATATTAAAAAATATCATTAAACGATAGGTCGGTTATTTCAAGGGGGCCAGGGTAGTTGGCATGAATGCATGCATGATTGCATCTGGGATAAAAAGATTGGTGACAAACAAAGAAGGTCCAACATTGCCTTGTCAGTTGTCTCCTGAATTTTTTTAAGTCATTTTTCTAATGTGTTTGACTAAACAGGCTGTTAGACTAAAACATAAAGCAAGATTGATCAAAAAATATTTTTTTTAATCATTATTTAGTCCAAACTAATTATCTGAGTTTTAAACAAGAATTTTTTTTATTTATTTTAAAACGTAAACACATAGAAGTTCTTAATATTCATACATCAACATCATCCTCAATCTTATGGTTTTTCTGCTCAGACAATGATGAAGGCACTTGTGACGTGTGTCGTGCATCGGCTTGATATAGGAACATTTCGAACAACAATATATAAGTTTCTTATCTTCAATTTCTATGACCTCGATCATCTTCATCACTTGAAAAGCCTTCTATCATGGAAGGGCAGTTGAAATGGAAATTTAAAAATAATATTGGTTTTATATACAGGTTGAAAACTAAACATAAGTTGAGAAACTTCCAATGTAACTTGCGACTGTAACTTGCTGAAAACTGCTAGTTAATCGCCTCAACTCCTTAATTTTTAATGACCCAAATCGATTTTTTGCTTGATCTGACGACCAAATTTGATCTTGATGCTATTTTACATAATTGGATATACAAGTTTTTTTTTTTTTTTTTTATTATAAACGAATGAAATTGTGTATAAACTTATGTCATAAATCGCCACTAGTGTTGATTTAGATGTTGTCCAAGGTTTAATGATAAATTATGTTTTGTTTTATTTTATTGTAAGAATAATGATTTTGACTAAATATGAGAGAACGAGTTAATTAGTTAACCGAATTGTCCAATAATATATACTAGTATTTTCAAAAACGATCAAATACTTATATAAGAGTTTTTAAACATCAAATTATATATAAAATGTGATCGAACTCAAAGTAAAGAAATTAAACAAAAGCGTACGTATGTTTAGGACCTAATTTTTATGCGAAGGATGACAATGATCATTCATCACTTGGATGTAATTTTGTTCAAAGAACGCGCTAACTGGGTTTGTTTTGACATGTAGGTGATGAATAATCATAAAGGATTAGCGAAATGGATGTTTAAATTGATTACATAAGCTTTATAAAGAAAAGTATACACTAAATAACATATCTAAAACTAATTACGATGGTATGACAGTACACTTAAAAAATATATAAAGTGAACAATAGACCAGTATAAAGATTGACATGTATAAAAATTAATATTATATATATCCCGTATGTTGCGGTATATGATTTTTAGAAAAAGTAATTTAATAAAAAACATTAAAAAAAACTCAAAAGTGACATCATGCCCACAACTTGTTTTCAAACAATATATATCAACACATAAACCAACTGAAAACATATATAAATCAAGCCTAAAAATGTACGATTTTTGACCCAACTTATTCTTGGAAAAGGCATCAAAACATTGATTAAAGCAAATTTATACGGACTCGTGCATAAACTAGGCACAATATAACGAAATAAGAAAATTCAAAACTTTAGAAACTTTATAGGTAAAAATAATATTTTATAAAGCTTTAGAAAGTTGAAGAGATAGAAGTCTCAACTCTAAAAGAGTTGGCTAGCAAATAAGGAATGACATGGTTAAAATCGAAACCTAATAAACTTGACGCAATTAAAATGATATTTTATAAAGTTCTTAAAAGTTGAAAGAATGAAACTGTAAATTTTAAAACTTGACAGGGAGCAAATGATGGTGGAAAGCTCCACCAACATTGCTTTTTATGAAGTATATAAAAAAACTTGAGAGGTTAATTTGATTACAAGCTTTAAAGGATGAAAATGTCTCAAAATTTTGAATGTTAGAAGTGGTTAGTGCTCATGTTCTATTAAATTAAGTAAATAAAACCTAAAAGTTTAAAAACAAAACCTAAAAGTTTAAAAACAAAACCTAAATATTTCTAAAGTTGGCAGTTTTAAATTGTCGATGATCATATAGTATAAAGTTTAGAGACAAAAAGAAGTGAAACTTAAAAGTTTTAAAAATTTGAGAGTTCATCCTAGAAAAGTAAAAAAAAAAAAACGAGAAAAATATAAGAGTTAAAAAAGGACATAGGGACAACACAAATATAGAAAGATTATACAAGGATAAAATAAAGAAATTAAAATAAATAATTAAAATTAAATAAAGAAAAATAAAAATAAAGAAAGAAAAAAGGTCAAGAAATTAAAAAAAAAATAATTAATTAAAGAACCTAGGTGCAATATTAATTAACAAAAATAGTCAGATGATATTGGTTTTTAAGTGTATATGCAATTAATGCCATGTGTTGTTGCACATAACATGTTATTTCTAGCTACTAAAAATGCCACATGGATATGATAATATCTTGATAAATTGATATAGACTTAGTCATGTGACCCACGTTTAGATATGTTGTTACACGAGGCATTGTGAAACCTTAAACTTGCGAATTGAAATGCGTAACTTCATAAAAGAAATATTGTTTAAAAATATATTATGTTTGCTAAATGTTAGTTGTTATAAAAAAAATAACAAAAACGTAAATACAAATCTAAAGATTTGTCGATCTAACATAAGAATACTCCAAAACATAATCAATCATAAAAAGATTCTTATTCTAACATAATAACAAAAGCATAAAGTTATTACAAACATGAAAACAACGATCAAAACAATGATAACAATAGAAAACCTTAAAATCAAAGATACCCACCCAAAAAATTGTACATGGAACCACACCGACAATAAAAACGATATGTTAAAAATATTGATCAATATTAAAAGTAGAACGACAAAACAATAAAAAAAAAAAAACTAAACCATGTTTTTGGTAAAGAAGAATAAAAAAAATTGGACACGTTGAGTTGTTGGTGTCTTTTACTGTACCTAGGCTTTAAAATTGTTACAAAGATATGTTTGGCTTGGAAGAGATTCAAAACCATTCAAAGCTTAATATAATATTCCACACGAATAAGGAAAGATAGTATCCAACTGCCACTCTTATGCATGTTCGCTGTAGAATCACCAATGACAATCGATTCATATGGATTTCTACAAATGTAAACTCAATATTTTCTCATATTCTAAATGATGTCAGAGATATGTAGAATTGTAGATATGGATAATTATCACTATTAAATTTAATTATTATTTTTACGGAGCTTGATCTTTATAGAGAAAGTGTCTTAATATATATACATGTGTGCGCGTGTGTTTGTGTATGTGTATACTAGCCAAGAAAACAGTGTATTATACGGGTTAAATAATAATAAATATAATTAATTAATATTAAATAATAATAAATATTTAATAATTATAAAATTATATTTAGGATGAGATATAATCGAATTATTTCTATTCTTGATTAAATTTTAATGAATTAGTAAATTATTGGAGTAAGAAAAATTATATTTTTAAATATTTAATTATATATTCTAATTACTAAAAATTAATACTATTTATTAGAAGAAAGAGACAAGAAAAAATATTTTCAGATTTAACAAAAACATGTCACGTGTCTCTTAAAAATACTCTTTTATTATAGTAAAGTAGATTTAGACACACATACTACTAATTAGAAGGATAAAATGATAATTTAACTAAATCTTTTAAAATTAAGAGTTACAACTCTTATGTCATATAATATAATTTTTTAAATCTATCCAAAATGTTTTGTTTTTTTTTTCTTTTTACAATGTCCTACAATGGTAACCTTTAAGATTTGAAGTGAGATAAAATGATTATAAATCACCAAAAAATTATTTTTGTTATGGTTATGGCTCAAAAACGAACATTACAAACCTTTAAAATCACTCAGTTGTGTTTCCCGTTGCATTGCGCTGGTGCTATGCTAATAGAGATATATATACACACACACACTAGGTTATAAACCCGTAAATTGCACGGGTTTGAGTAAAAATAAATTAATTATAATGTCGTATGCATACCCACAAATGGATTGTCTATTACAAAGTTTGTTCTCATTATCATATATGTATATTTGAGAGAATTGGGGTACGAAACCATGTTCGATTAAAAGATTTCTCATATTATGTTAATCTGACTACTCAATCTGAATATAAATATAATAATTTTTTTTGATAAAGGGCTTTTAGCCCAGAAAAAATGCTTTACAACAAGAAAGGTTACAAGCCAGAGAGGGCATACCCTCTGTATACATACAACATTTTTAAAAAGAACTTAAGAACCCAAAAAATGACTGAGATATACTTAATCCCATCCCCCAACTATACGAAAACAGGAGGCCAATAGTAAGTTATATACAAACAACAACACTTGTAACAACCAACACAACACAATGTAATAAATTGAAGGTCTTCTACTAGCCCTGTGCGCATTTTGATGCCAAGTGTTCCCCCGCGCTTCAAACGACGTCCAAGCATAGAACCGAGGAACCCAAAACATCAACCCAAAAAGTAGCTCACACACCCCACTACAATGTCAGGTGCCTTCTAGCAAACACGGAGCCCATCATCTTTGCAAATCACCATAAGAATAATGTTTTTGTTAGTTGAAGAATTAACATTTTCACACGTAAATGAGAACCCTGAATTGTTATGACAATTTTCTTGGAAAAGAATTTAACCAATAATATATTTGTTGATAAAATTACTAAAATTTATGCAAAAATAAACTATTTGTTTACTTACAATTTATTTTAATTTAAACTAAATTAATTATTAAAAAATGACGCATTTACATCCAAATTGATTTGATTAAAACTTATCATGACCCGTTACCCAACGCGCTAATTTTGTCGATCTTACTTGTTGCCCTCATGTATTCGATTTTGAAATTCTCGATACAAAATAAATAGACATTAGACAAGTAGGAAATTTCTTGCAGCTTTCTAGGAATGGTTTGTCTTAGCTTTTGATCTACTTTTGTCATAATACAAAGTTACAAACAAATTTGGGTTCTAGAGATCAAATCTTCACCTACTGTTTTTCAAGTATTTTGCAGCCCTCCACCTTGTACACTTTTTATCAGATACATAAAATTATTTGGAAAGACAAATGATAGACAATGGTATTATTTGGAATCCGTGTGACAAAAATTAGAAAATAAGGGAGTTTTAGTGTTTATTTTATTTAATTTTTAATAGTAAAGGTACAACGATTATTTTTATAAAACTTTTACTTGGAAAATCTTAGTTAGTATCAACAACGAAGTGTTGTAACTGAGTTAACTATAATATCTCTACAAGTAATTTCAAACAAAACAAACTTATCCATTATATTTTCACTCTTTAATAGGGTTTATGAAGAATATTGACGACAAACTTAATCATATCACAATTGAAAGATAAAAAAATGCTCGTTTTTATGTTATATTTAAAAAAAATTCGTATGTAAAAGTCATAAACGTTTAAACAAGCAAAGATAATTTGATAAAAAGTCAACAAAAGTAGTTATTAATAAAATATATTTTAACAACTTGATTTAATCATATTAATTAATTGATTAATTATTAATCGATCAAGATCTTTTTTAGACTTTTATGTTAACAGACTTATTTAGTTTAACTTAATTTTATTAATCTAAATAGTAATATCAATTTTATAATTGCTTAATTTTATGTTTAATCAAAATAAACGTAACCATCAGAATCTTATTAATTATAAACCGATGTTTCTGTCGTTTTCAACACAGATTTAATATGATCTTGCCATTATCGCGTATTGGCTACCACATTGGACTAGCATGTGTATGTACATGTGCATGTGTAAGTTTGCACGTGTCAGTTTGCTTATAATATTAGTATAAAACTGCACAGATACCTGCTTATCAAATTAACAAAAAATAATAATAATAATAATAATAATAATAATAAATAAATAAATAAATAAATAAATAAGCTACGCTGAACTCGGACATGAATAGTTAAAAACTTAAAATAACATTGGAACGCCCATTTGTTTGTGTCAATACATCTTGTTATGCCTGACAAAATATGCGGGTTGAGTCGGGTTGGGTAACGGGTCAGAATGGGTTCGGGTCATGATAGGTGCGGGTCAGAACGAGTTTTAAGCAAAATTAGTTCGGGTCTAAATGGATTGTTCTTAAGATACATCAATTCATTTTAACTTAAGATGTGTTATGAGTAAACAAATAGTCAATTTGGATAATTTTTAGTGATTTTCTTATCAAATATGTTATTAATCATTTTTAAATGTTTGAATCCATTGCATTTACATAGTTTTTTGGTTACCCATCTTGACCCGCATTGTGTTTAAGTACTACCCATTTCAACCCATTCAATATTATGATATTACCCCTTTCAACCCATTATACTACAATTATTTACCCAAACCAACTCATTTCCTTTTTGATATGGGTACAAATTGTCACCTCTACATCATGTTAATGTAATTCAAAAAACTTGAGAAAATAAGATTAGAATTAGTAACTTCTCACTTATATTTTCTTATCTCCTGCTAAAAAATAAGTTATTATTTTCTGTCTAGTTAAATAATAATGAAAATAAAAATTATATAATATTTTATTATTTGTTTGTTAACTAATATGTACTTTATTAATACTTCAGTGTTATAATTTTTTTCAGCTAATTTCTTATTTTTTTACTCATATTAACCAGTTTAATATTTCATTATTCTAATATAATATATGTGTTCCTGACATAGTTATATATAAAACCTTTAACTCCCTACTTATATATGTAGCCACTAAATATAGAAAGGTCATTTTTTGTCGCTATATCCTCAGCGGCATAGGTTAGAGATGTCATCGTGATAGATTGATATGTAAAAACGAGTTGTTGCCACAAATAAAATAAAATGACATGCGTGTTTATTTAAAATTTTAAGATAACGATGATTTATCATGGTTATTAGGAAAAGAAATTGAAAATTTATTTAAAATGTCTTAGTGATGACTTTTTATTTCCAAAACATAAAAAAGTTATTTCATTTATTGCCATTATATTTCGTCGCTATAAGTTGGAATTGTTTTTTTTTTTTTTGGTTTATATTAGCATTAAAATGAAAGGAAAATAAAAATACTTTTTCTACGGCAACAACTTGTCTTCATGAGTAGAGTTGTTTTCTTTTTCAAACACAAAGAGAACAATCTAAAAATAGTTATTATATTTATACTAGTGATATGTCATCGCTAAAAGCTTTCGGAAGCGTTTGAACATTTCACGACATCAAAATATATTTATTGTGTAAAAATGACAATGTGGTAGTTTTAAAAAATCAAGCAAAGTTTATGTGCCGTCGCTATATACTTTCTATACCGACAACTTCTGTCGTTGCTACATGTGTCATTGCGAAATTTTGTTTTTTCTTGTAGTGTATGGTAACCTGTAAAAGCTTCTATTATTTTAGTTTTTCTAAAAGTACCTCATGGATGGTTTAATTATTTAGGGCATCTATATATTTTTTATACTAATATCATTTATTACACACATTTCTAATTAAAAAAGTAAATTACATGTTTATCTTTTTCAAAATATTTTCCCTTTTAAATAAACTGTTCAATTTTATATTTCCTCTTTTCAATAAGAAATATGTAAATTGATTTTAGAAGTTGAATAAATATGTAATAAAAGTTTTTAGCAGCTGGATATATATAATAATGTAAAAACTCTTTATTATTAAAACCATAACAGCTAACTTAGTATACGTGGTATGCTATAAAAAATACCATTTCTTTCCAGTTTTATCATTATCGGTGTTTTTTGAAGTGTTCAATTATTTGTTTGCGAGTCTGAATTAGAAGTATCCCATGATATATTTTGGAAAACCATAATTGGCAAAATAGAATATATCAGTTTTATTACTTAATTTTGATATTATATATATAGAAGAAAGATCTAATAAGAAGAACTTTTAGTCTTAAAACAGTAGTAATTAATAAAGGTTTGACATGTGTCATATAATTTAGTTATAACATATTATTTTTTGTATTATATTTTTATTTTTTGTATTAGGATTTTTTTTACTTGATTTTTTGTATTTTTGTGCTTTTTTGTTTTTTAAACTATATGTTTATTTTTTTGTTCTACATTTTCATTTTTTTGTATTGGATGTTTTTATAATGTATTTTTTTACTGAATCTTTTCTTATATTGGATTTTGTTTTCTATATACTACATTTTTGTTTTTTATATTTTTAGCATGTCACATTTTAAACTGATAATATTTTTACTATTTTTAGGTAAAAATCTCTTCTTAGTGGATCCACAGTAACCTTTACAAAAAACACAATAAACTCTACAAAAGAGACAGTGACTTCTGTAATATACACAATGACCTTACAAAAAACAAAATGAACTAAAAAACAAAAATTTTCTATAGCAACAGTATACTAATTTTGAAGACAAAAAAATGTTCGTTTTTGTAATATCTTTTTTCAAAAAAATAATTTTGTATGCAAAAGTTATGAAAGTTTAAAGAAAGTGAAGAAATTGATAAAAAATCAACAAAAGTAGTAATTACTAAAGTACTCCCCAAAAACTTGATTTAATCATAGTTATTTAGTAATAATCTAATAGCTCAAGATCATTTTTAGACATTTTAGGATAAGAAACTTATTTAGAAAACATAGTTTAAAAGCAAATATGCAATAGTTTCAAACGTCATCATCATCTTTTAAGGTAGTAATATCCATCTAGTCCCAAGCTTCATCATCTCCCCAACAACATATCCTTTGTATGCTTCATTTTGGTCAAACTAAAAAATAACATGTGTGTAATCATATATGTTAATTGTTAAGTAAAATTGTAAGAAGGAATCACATACAAAAAACCTAAATCAATAACAATATTACCATCTTCAATGTTCTACACATTTTTCATTAACATTTCGGTGAATCGGTTCCGTTTGGTTTTTCGGTATTTTAGGAGATAAATTTGAAACCATATTGAAAATTTGGTTTCAATTTCTTTCTTTTCGGTTAATTTTAATTATTTTTTATGTTTGATTCTTTAGGTTTGGTTATATCGATTAATTTGGTTTCGGTTCGGTTTTTATTCACCTATAACTGACTATCAAACAACCCTTATTGTTTTTGTGCTTTATCTATATATTTATTAATTTTATGTATTTTGTAATAGTTTGGTTTTAAGTTTTTTGTTAATATCTTTTTTATCATTGTGTGTGTGTTTATGACGGAGCTTGCTTAAAAATTTTATGTCAAAGTGACAGTCGTTTGTGTCTTGTATATATGTGTTTTGATATTACGATCATGTTTGCATTTTAATATTTAAGATTATGACGGAATCTCAGCCACAAAGTACAAGTAGATAATAGGCTACTTAATATTTAATTGTCATGCCATTTTTTTTTTGTGTGACTACCATAAATTCTAACTATAGAATCTAAAAATAAAAATAAAAAGTATTTCTCATATATTTCATGATTAAATAAACAAATGCTAAAAGTTAAAATAAGAAATAAAGGAATGAATAAAATTAATATAAAATATCAAGTTAGCATAGATAATATAAAGAAGTAAAATAATGAAAACAAAAAAAATCTTATGCGTGTTAAAGTATGACATGTGATGCAAATATTTTACTTAAATAGATTAAAGTGTAAGATAGAAAGGTCTTTTTGTGTACAAGTATAATTTTTTAAGCAAACATTAATTGGTATAAAATCACTTTAATGCGAATTTATCACATATAAAAGTTTGCCTGATAATCTTATTTGTGTGACTCATTGTTTGTGAAATTGTATAACACAAGAACAATTAACTATTGATAAAATCATGCAAACTTTATGTATTCGCAAGTTATTTTTTTTAAGTATTTGAATCGGCTCCTACTTTTATTATTTTATACTTGTCATCCTAGAAAAATAACACATAAATCCTATTTATACTTTTAGAAATAGATCCGATTGGCATTTTAGTAGTTTTGTAGTGTGATTTGTGGTTACTCGTTACTTAAGTCATCAATTATACTTAAAAAACCGACAATATCTAACGTCTTAATTCTTCTCCTCCTGGAAGTCAAGATGTGTGAGCTAATGATTTTTCGTCTCGCTTGAAAATGATTATGAATTAAAAATTACATATTGTTATTGACTAAAAACATGCAATAAAGAAAATGTTTTCAATAAATTAATGATAGTGTTTTAAAAACTGTACTTTTAGTTTGGAAAGACGTCAAAACTAGATGGGAAACTGCAACACTGAAGCATATCGTTGGTGACGTGTAACTTTCTTATATACTCCTCTCACCGAACAAGCTTTTGTCTTTTTATATATTTTTTTATTGCCATTATAGTTAAAAAAAAAAAAAAAAAAAAAAAAAAAAGAGTTTATCAAGGCCTTTCGCCAACAGTTACGAAGATGTTTGCACAAATATTAGACTTTCTATGATATGATGGTTTAAATCTTGTTTGTAACAAGAAAAAAGCTTTATTTAAGTCCTTAATTAAAAAAGGATTTTATTTTCTCATATTATTTATAACGATCAAATTATAAATTTAAATAGTTATTATTTGTGTGTTTTAAGTGTTTTTAGTTTTATTTAGAAACTAATATTTTGCAAATTCTTAAATAACCACACTAAGCACATCGGTTTGGTTCTTCAGTTACTAAATTATACAGAGAGAAGCCACCTCTGAGTGAAGCTTAGATGGTTAAAGTTTGGGTGAATGTGAAATAGCCCATGAGTTCGAATTCAAGCTTTGTCGAATCCATGTCGTCGTAATTAACTTCGCCAGTTAGTCACAAGACAATCACCTAGCTCGTCCTAGCACTATTGTTACGTGACACAACATGTTAAGATTTCCTAGCACTGCACCTTTTGACATATAGAGAGGGCTTACCATTTTATATAAAAGTTCAAAAATCATCTCTTAGCAAAATTTTCTCTTGAGATTCTTGTTTTCTAAAATACAAAGGCTCAAGCTTATGTAAAAGCTAATAACGTTCCAAAAAATTTTCTCCACTAAAATAATATCACTATGACATTTGTTTGTTTGTTTACTTATTTTAATGGATATTGAATTACCAGTATGAATGAATAAAAAAATCATTGAAGTTGTACACACATAATAAGTTGTTTGTGTGGAGATTACATTACTTTAATGGTACCAAGCATGGTTGTAGAAGTCGCTAGACGCTAGTCGGGCGACGAGGGACCGCCTATAGATTAATCAGGATTAATCGGCGCTAGGCGGATTGGAATTTTTATATGTAATTTTACAAATATATATTATATACACACATTAATATCAATAATTTAATATAATACTTTAAATAATTTAAAAATAAACTTAAATATACTAAATAAAGTACTTCAAAGTGCAAAATTAAACACTGAGTTCAAAGTTTAGAGATGAATTTCGATGTTTAACTGGCTGGATTCGATGTTTCAGAGACATATTAATGATTTTTGGTTAAGAAATGTCTAAATAATCATGAAATTGATTCATTTTTACTATAAAAAAGTCAAAAAAAGTCAAAAAAGTCAAAAAAATAAAAATAAAATGTTATTTAGTCTTAGTTAATTATGATCAATGATTGTTTGATTGTTTCTATGATTTTGAACAATGTTTTCTTTGGTCTATGTATTTTGGTTGGTTATGAGCAAGTTTGGATAATTTTCTAGCTCCTTAACAATTTATAATATCTTAAGTCAAATCAATTATTCATTTTGGTTCACTACAACGAAAATCACCTATAGCGAAGACAAAAGTCGTCCCTATAGACTTGGTTCCCTTATATCCCTTTTCTTGTAGTGGTTATTAGCAAGTTAATTGCAATGTCTCATTTTGCTCATTTTACAATTTAGTACACAAAATTAAGAATAGCGTTACAATTTGACCAACTTTTCTAAGTTGATCATCTGCAATTGATAATTTATCTATTTGATTTATCAATATGAAAAATTTTTCCATGTTGCTACAAAACTACAATTTGGTGAAGGTTTCTACTCAATTACGAATAACATTAGATGTCACAAACATAGAAAATAATTAATATTTATTTCCAAAAGATGTATTACATATAAGACCCATAATATACATATTAAACATCAGGTTTGCTAAAATTTACATCATAAAAGATTACTTTTTATGAAGTTATTACATATCAAAAGCATAAAAGATCATCGCCAAAATGTACATCATTATCATAAGCTTTCATTTCTAATCTATATCTATACATCATAGTAAATAAATATTAGGATGAGACACATATTATTAGAGGTGGCCAAACCGGGGTTTTTTTGGAACCGGAACCGGTTCCGGTTCCGTTCAACAAAGTCAAGAACCGGTTCCGGTTTTTGATCTGTTTCAACCGGATTTTTGCCAGTTCCGGTTCGGGTTTGGCCGGTTTAAGGGTGGAACCGGTTCCGGTTCCAACTTCTCTGAAAACCCGGAACCGCCTCGTACCCACCGGTTCGGGTACGACCGGTTCCGGTTCCGTGTACGTTGGCCACCTCTACATATTATATTTATAGGTTATAAAAAGATAGTTTTCCCGCCTATCTCTTATTAAATATTCGTAAAACATATAGTTCATATTTAATTTTTATCTTTAAGAAAAATATTTATAGAAATTATAATGTTTTTTATGTGTGAAGAAATTATTGGGCATACATATTTATATAAATTATGCTTTAAGAGCATTGTATATTATGCATTTAAAGTTTGTATTTTGAGTAAATGTGTAATTTTGTAAGTTAAGAAAGGAAATATATAATTCTTTCAAAAATTATTGAGTAACTTTAGAAAGAAAAAAATAAAGGTGTTTTTTTAATGATATTTAACATTGATCTTTGATTTGGTTTTTTGTAAAAGAACTTTTGTATTTTAGTGTTAGTTACAGTTTTCGTCCTTGAAGTATATGGTAAGTTGCAGTTTTTGTTTTATACTTTAACAATAACACATATAATCCTTAATGTATATATATAGTTTACCAAGGCTTGCGTCCTTTAATTTATTCAAAAATGTTAAAATTCACGGTTAGGTTTCTAATTAAAAATAAACTAGTATACAGGATATACTGACGTAAAAAAAACCAACAGATGACGTAAAAAAAACCAACAGAACATGAGGTCAAAATCGTGTACAATAAAATGCACGAAAATACCATATACAACATCTATACTGTAAGCTTAGAAACTAAGGGTTGAAGATTAAGAATAGTAAATAATGTGATCATAGAAGACTTAAAAAAAAGGCCCTGCGTAAATGTAAAATTTATAAATGATACAAATATTATAAAATTATTAAATGTAAATCGTATATATATGTAGTATATATAATACTCATGGTTTATAAAATTATTAAATCTAAATCGTTTGTGAACTAATTACGATCTAAATGATATAAACGATACAAATATTCGATAATGTACGGATGCGTTATAGGCATGTAAACAACGCGCAAAATTTCTGTGAACATTTGGGTTAGAAATTTATATAAATGTTCATGAGGCCGTTGCGATCAAACTAATATAATTATGACATTTATCAGA
Organism: Mikania micrantha; assembly: GCA_009363875.1. NCBI lineage: Eukaryota > Viridiplantae > Streptophyta > Magnoliopsida > Asterales > Asteraceae > Mikania > Mikania micrantha. The sequence continues at coordinate 14,461,615 of CM018688.1, forward strand.
TAACCTAATGACGCGTTAAAATCATGTGAACATTAAAAATATGTGAGTAAAGTGAGAGGGGCCTTTAAAAATAAGAGTTCAAAGTTCAGGGTTATAAACGAAAATTTCAAATTAATTGAAAAGTATTGAAATATATCTTTTGATCTTTAGACGCGGTAGTGATTAGTGATTATGTGAGGGTTTGTATCATGCGAAAACCCGGTATAAGAGAGAAAACCCTTAAACCCTATCTGGACCATTGATTTGGACTTTTGAAAATAAAGTATGTGGTACACATTAAACTTGAATAAAAAATTAGGTTTTGGATAAACAAATCAGTTTTGATGTGGGTTAATGTAGACCACATTTTTATTTTCAAGATTTCAAATCAACGACCCAGATAGGGTTTAAGGGTTTTCTCTTTAAGACCGGGTTTTCACATGATACAAACTATATATATATATATATATATGTGTGTGTGTGTGTGTGTGAGATGTTGGGGCTCACCATGTGTATGATGTGTGTGTGTGTGTGATGTTGGGTGTGTGTGTGTGGTGTGTGTGTGAAAAAGTAAATAGTGTTTATGTGAGGGGGAGAATATTTGCAAATTAATATTCAAGATTCCAAATCAACAACCCAGATAGGGTTTAAGGGTTTTCTCTTTAAGATTTGCAAATTAATATTCAAGATTTCAAATCAACAACCCAGATAGGGTTTAAGGGTTTTCTCTTTAAGACCGAGTTTTCACATGATACAAACTATATATATATATATATATATATATATATATATATATATATATATATGTATGTGTGTGTGTGTGTGAGATGTTGGGGCCACCATGTGTGTGGTGTGTGTGTGTGGTGTTGGGTGTGTGTGTGAAGAAGTAAATAGTGTTTGTGTGAGAGGGATAATATTTGCAAATTAATATATATAATAATGCATTGCCCTTACATTGAAAACACAATAAAAAAAATAAAGGCAGATTAACTTTTAATAATCCAAACTTTGATTAATTGGTCACTGTCAGTTCCAACTATGAAAATTCCCAATAACGGTTCGAACTTTAGACATATTTACCTCTGGTGGACAGCCGTCAAAAAACTTAACGACGTTAACTTTTTTCGAGTTTCGAACGGATTTTTAAGGGTTTTTGTTCAGAACGAGAATACGAGTCAAATGACGTATAACTTATCTCGAAACGTTGCTCCAAATTTCACAATTTGATATTTTTTTGATGAATTGAAAGTTTAAACACAAAAATTGGAAATTTGGAGCAACGTTTCGAGGTAAGTTATACGTCATTTGATTCGTATTTTCCATCTGAACAAAAGCCCTTAAAAATCCGTTCGAAACTCGAAAAAAGTTAACGTCGTTAAGTTTTTTTTTTTTACGGCGGTTCGACAGAGGTAAATATGTCGAAAATTCGGACCATTATTGAGGATTTTCATAGTTGGGACCGGCAGCGGCTAATTGATCAAAGTTTAAATTATTTAAATCGAATTTGTCAAAAATAAAACTACTGGTTGTACCCATTTAAAAAATAAAATAGAAAAAAAATTAATTAATTAATTAAATAAAAACCACTCATGTTTTTATATGAGAAGCGACGATTTCGCACCTGTTTGGCCAACAATCGGAACCCAAAACCAATAAGAAAGATCAAACAATGATGACGAAGACCGAAGATAGTCAAACCCAATTATTTAAGCCAACAAAAAATAATCAACCGTAAGAAAACAGTTTGGTCTGATTTTGATTATACATAAATTAGTTTCCCTTTCAATTTAGGTCTATAGGAATCACATGATTTTGATTTGAAAAAAATTGGTTCAAAATCATTGCTCAATTCTATTTATGAACTTTGGTTGACTTAGGAGTGTCCCATCACCTTTAGGCATTAAGATTTGAATTTTCGTTCTTAAAACACCCCACCTGATTAATTAGCTACTCAAATTTAACAGTTGTATTTGATCATACTGTACACTAGGGTGTATCAAACCGAAAAACCACTCAAAACCGAAATAATTGAACCCAAATATAAACCAACGACGGGTATGGTATGAGTTTCAAAAATAAAACCCGAAAGTTTGGGTTGGTTTGGTGTTACTTAAAACAAAAAACGAAAATGTGTGTACATATATTACCTTCCAAAAATTCAATAATTTATACAATGATGTTAACATCTTAAACGGTGATGGATTTTCAGAAACTAATAAAAGAAGAAAAGTGTTACAAATGTGTTTAATAAAAAAAATCCAAGTTTTGACTTTATCTTTGGAAAGTTATTTGATTTAATGCTTTAAAATTGGTTATTATATGTTCACAATCCTATGCATACAATATTTCCAATGATTCTTACAAGCTCACATTGTGACAAGCGTCATACATACACTTGTCCTATTTTAGTATATGGAGGTTAAAAACTCGTGTATACCGGGTATTATGATGGTTAAATCTTATACCGGGTAATTATTATTTATACACAATTTTTAACCAAAAATTATTAGCTACTAAAATAATTAATTTTTTGTTAATAATAATAATATTAGATGACATATGGTACATTGTGTCAGCTTTATCCGGGTAAAACACACTAATAGTACGGGATATTAACCGTTAAAACTATCGGATGTCGTAAATACCAAGTCCAATACGATACGTGTATTATTAATCTGTGTTTTTTTTAAATCGAGTCGCTTTGCAACTAAATACATTTAAAATATATTTAGTAATTTTAAGATGATGTATCACCCAAAATTTTTTTTGTCTGTTATAAAACTGTAATTATTAAATATTTATGCTCTAAAATTCTGCTTAAAGAAAATGAAACTGGCGCCATGCGACGAAACTTGTAGAAACCACATCAATAGATATCCAAATTTTGTGTAGGTAGTTTCCACATTGTTTTTCTAGTTAGTTTTAGGTGTTTACACACTTAATTTTGTATGCATGTATGAGAGTATTCTAAGGTTGGCTTAAACTTTTTTGAGACCTGAAACAAGTAATAAAATAATGGACTTTGAATTCAATTATGAATACAACTTTGTAAAATGTTATTTATACTTATCTCTAGTTTTTATAGCTTAGAATATATCATAATATATAATTTGGTTTTATTAAATTATGAAAGTAGATATAACAGATGCGTTCTCGAGAATGAAACTATTAATTTTGAACAACAAAAGACCAATTATCAAGTCCGGCTGCGGATTTTCCATCAAGCCTTACAAGGAACTTTGAATATTTGTTTAAACAAAGAGTTACAATTACGTACTATCAGTGCCAATATTTGCATATTCGCTGTGATGAAACAATTTGTTTGTTAATTTAAAAAGATAATCATCATGATTTATATTAATTGACAGTAACATGCTGCTATTATTAATTATGATACCAATATAAAGTGAAAAACAATAGTATCTATATATATATATAATTACTTAACAATATTAACGTTACCGATATAACACACATAATAAAGTTTGTAAACATACCATCTCAAAAAATGTTTCTTTTTGGCTTTTTTTCTTCTTTCATTTAATCTTTATAATCGGTCTACCACGACTTATGTTATAATACTAGAGTATACCCCGTGTGTTATACGGATTTAATATAAAATATTAAATACTTAGCAATAAAAATTTATAAATTATAAAATAATAGTTTAATATAAAATGTTTAAAATGCATATTACTAAGTACTTAAGTAATAAAACAATGATCAAAAACTTTAGTTTTAGAAGAAATTAATTTTTAAAATTTTAATACTACAAAATTTCATTTGTTTATAAAAAACTATTCTTCAAGATCTATGTATTATAGTCTATTTTATATTTTAAAAAAAAAATTTAGAATACATAATTTTTAGAAAAAAAATTCTAATAAATACTAATTTAAAATTTTTTTATTTCTAGAAAATATTGATTTTTAGAAAAAATTAATATCTTAGAATTTTTTTAAAGTGTTGATTATTAAAGTATTATTTTTAATTGATTATAAAAATTTTTAGCATTAAAAAGATCAATTATATTATTAATATTATAACTATTGAATATGAGAGTTAATATTTTTACTTAATAAGAGCGAGAATTAAAAATGTGATATGAAGTTGCCAAGTGACACTAATGGCTTAAAATTGTGACAAGTGGCAAACATTATTTTTGTTTATTAAGATAGTAAGATGTTATTATGTTAGTTTGAAAGATTGTTAAGCATGCCTCTATTTTTTATTTCTACTTCTTAGACCACATGTACGCTTTATCATCTTACATCAATGATATTATACTATTGTGAGAGTAGCAAACTTTGTAGAGACAATGTCTCTTAAAAGAAAGGTCGGGTTCAAATCCAGATAAAGAGATATTTATTTAAATTATTTTAACAGTAGTATGATAGATTTAATTTGTTGTATAAAAAATCAATAATATTCTTTTACTTTAATGATAAAAGATAAAAAAATGGGAGTAGACTAAAAGTTTAAAGGATAACCCCTGGTTACATTAACGAAAGGAATATTATAACATTTGTGACTAGCTTTAGAAAATTCGCTTTGTCAAGACTCAAGACTAAACCAAAGATGGTCTAGCATAAGTGTGCTTTTCAAATATGGTACCTATATAAAACAACTTGTGGGTTGTTGTGCCAAAACAACGGCATGACAGACAACTAATATGTAGTTGAGAGTAAGGATGGGGTGGTGCCTCGGGTTTTTTTTCTTCAGGTAGTTTTGGATTTTTGGATATGGTTGCATGGTTGCCTCATGTTAACTTATCAGTTCATAGATTCGGATAAATTTTAACGAAGAAACCTAAAGAGAAAGAGAGAGAAAAGGGGCGGGTTTTTGGTGAGTTGGGTTAAAAATATATTGAGTAGATTCATGTTACATTGCAAATGATTCATGTAGTTTAAGGTAGTTTCAAGTAAAAGTAAGATAATATAATCTAATTAATTTAAAGTAAAAATATATTAAGTACATTCGAGTATTCGACTTGTGTCTGCTTCGCTCTTACACCCCGTTGAAGCAAGTTATATTCGTTCATCAATCGAAAATAAACTCTAGTTATAATAATGTAAATGATTATGTAATATTAATTTATTTTTTTAATAATCTTAAATATTTTATGAGGAGAATTTGATATTTCTCATTCTAAATTTTCAAAATTGCATCTTTAATTTCCAATTCAAGAATAAAATTGCATGTATTACCTGTAAATCTTTTAAATTGTTTATTTAGCTAACAAAAAACAAAATGTATGTACATACACACACTTATATAGTTATATATCCACTCTTAATATAAAATTTCAAATTTAACAATTTTGATTTATTTTATTAAAAATTTTATAGTAAGACTATTTTACAATTATTTTTAATTAAAACTTTCAAATCGACTATATTATAAAACCAGCCGATTCGAATAAACATGCTTACGAACAAGCTTTTAACGGAGCTTTAAGCATATTGCAAGTTATAAACTTTTTGAAGAAAAAGATAATTAAAGAAAAAAAATAAGTTATTAATAGATAGATGTGTAAGGAGGAGAATTTTTAAAGGTTTTAGTAAAAATGGAGGTGAATTGACTATTAATAAAATAATCAAAGTAAGTATATTTAAAACTTTTTATTATCAGAGAAGATACGTGTTGCACTTTGATACGATGTTTAAATAGATTTTTTTGTTTTTGGATAAAAGGCTTTTAGCCCGAAAAAAATATGTTTAAATATATTTTGAAGATATATGCAATATGAAATCATATATGAAAGGTTCGGAAAGAAATATATATAATTAATTTTATATTGGATAAATATACAACTAAAAAAATTCTATATGAAGATATACATTTTTCTTAAAAAAGTAAATCATTAAATTAAAAATTCCTCTTATACTTTACAATCTCAAACTTCTCTTTTTGTTGAATATTTAAATTTCCAAAAAAGTTTAATGAATTTAAAAACTCTTGTTGCATTAAGATTATGCAAATCTGAAAACGTTTCCTCAATCATCAAGTATTAACTACAAGAAAAGTATAAGAATAATTATTATACTAATAATTATTAATCATTATACTTATTCTTAAGTATAAACTTAGTATTGTAACAATCACATCCTTCGACTAAATAAAGTTCAATTTTTAAAAAATAATCATCTTCTCTTTATTATAAAAGAATGAAACATGTAACTATCATTTTATTCTTAAACTTCAATTATTACGTTAGACATCTTTAATCTTCATATTTTCTTTTGGGTTCTCTTTTTCCAGTTATCACACCTTCTTTAACCCGTTATAACCAATTTTGGTTATATATCGGTTTCGGCTTTAAATTTTGAAAACTGGTTATTAACCGAACCAGTTATTAATTAAACTATTGACTGGTTAACCTGTTCAATTATTACAAAATCGATTTTTGACCGGTTAATTGGTTTGTGTACCTCTATTTATAGATAAGAGCTCTTTTACATAATTTGCTCTGTTTTTATTTCCTTTTATTTTTCTTTTTTAGCATTTTAATTATAAATTGTTTAAACTTATTGATTATTTAATTATAAATTAAAACGCTAAGTAAAAAAATAAAAGATCATTTAGCTAAATACATATAATATATTTGATATATCCTACTATAACAGAAAAATAACCATTTTAAAAAATATCTAGAAAGATAACTTTAGTTACTAGAAATAATTTGGTTGTTAACAAATATAAAAACAACAATGTTTGATCTGATTATTAAAGTCGTATAAATTAAGGAAAAACTTCTCTTTTATTTACTGTGTTTTGATAATTTTACCTTCTTACTCCAAACTTTTTAAAATGACAATTATGATCCCTATGATTTTATAGTTTAACCATTTTGCTCCAAACTTTTTCTATATGTCTCCATTTTACTCCATTTTTTTCGAAACCACAGGGAGCAAAATGATTAAATTGTCAAAAAACATGAAGCATAATGGCCAATTGGCCATATTGGCCATATTGAAAAGTTTGGAGTAAAATGGTTAAAACTATCAAATCAAAGGAAGCAAATGAGAAGTTTTTCCAATTATTAACACCTTTTTTTTTTGTTTAGTCTAAATACTTTAACCAAATTATTTTTAACGAAAATAGAAACTGCAAAACCAAAATAAGTTTTAGTAAATGTTCGTGTTATTGTTATACCTTTATACGGTCGTTGTGTGGCACATACACCTGGCCTATAGGCTTGTATGGCTATACATGGTAGGTGATATTAGAGTACAAGGAAATTCAGGGATAATATGGGCATATATATGTATATACACACACATATGTATGTATGTACATGTAGTATAACACCCCTCTTATATGACTCGATCGTATTATACGACTTGAGCATACCTCTACAACCCGTATAATTAGACGGGGTCTTCGAATTATGAACATGATGTTTTTAAATAAAACCACTCTAGTAAAAAGTCGCTTAGATCTGACAGTACTGAAAGATGAGTCCTGTAGAACCCTACTATCAACTCCAACGATGAATGAATGATCACATATCATTTTGCCAAACATGCATGAATAATTTTCAATGTATATATATAAAATACTACCTAATCGCCATGATTTCTTGTTGGGAAAATCATTACATCAGATTTACACCAAAATTATTGGATTCATTAATACATTTTAAAAGCTTGATCATACATATACCAGAATAAACTGAAACAAGAAACCATATATATATTGCAACATTTTTCATATCTTATTGTTGAACCAATATACACCTTTGTTATTGTTTTCACCTTCATCAGCTTCAACAAAGAAGCATTCTGTAGCTTCTCTCCACATTGCTTTAGCTATTGGTGTATCATCGAACTGGTAGTATTCACCCAAAATTGGTTTGATTGCTTTTGTGGCTTCCATGGCATTATAATGAGGAATGGTGAAGAACAAGTGATGGGCTACATGTGTGTCAGTAATGTGGTGAAGAACCGTGTTCAAAACACCGTAATCCCGATCAACCGTTGACAAAGCTCCCCTGAGCCAGTTCCATTCTGTCGAGTCGTAATGGGGCAGTGAGCGGTGCGTGTGGTGCAACCAAGTGATGACCACCAGGAACCCGTAAACAATAACCAAAGGAGCGAAGTAAACCAACACGAGCCATGTGAGCCCTTGTGCCATACCCACTTTGTACACCCCATAGCTCGCGACAAGAAGCCCGAGATCGGTTAAAAGGATCTGCAACCGCTCGCGATCGCTGTAAATGGGACTCTTCGGGTCGAAATGGTTGGCGAATTTCTCGTATTTTCGGCCGGAAACATTGAAACAAACGTACAAGAGCCAGCCTACGGTGCATAAAATCACAAGCCTCATAAGACGACCAGGTGGTGTGTTAAGAAGCCTAGCCGAAGGTTTTAGGGTTGACTTCTTTTTGGGCACAAAAGATTCGTCATGTTCGAGTGAAGCAGTGTTCGAATGGTGACGACGGTGGCTATATTTCCAAGAAAAATAGGGTGCAAGCATACCAGTGTGTAAAAAGTAGCCAATAGTGTCATTCAACAACGGGTAGTCACTAAAGGCTTGATGACCACACTCATGACCGATAACCCACAAGCCCATTTGGACACTACCTTGTAGGATCCAGTAAACCGGCCAGGCCACGTAGGATAGAGGGGCCGATAGGCTAATGATGTACGTGGCTGCAACATAGTAAAACAAGAACGAAAAAAAGAGATCAACGAAAAGGTAGGACGATGATCGGATGAGGGATCGGTTAAAACAGTGTGGTGGTATGGCTTTTTTGATGTCACCGAGAGTGAACGGTGGTTTGGATGATGGGGCTCGCTTAACGACTTCGTTGCCGGAGTTGTTTGGCTCCGTCGCGCGGCCACCGGAACCCATGATTCAACTTAATTATATTATTTATTTCTGCCCTAATAAAATATTATAAATCTTTGTGTTAAGAGTATGGGGTTTTTTGGTATCACCAAGAGTGCAAATGCTCTGATGGTGGTCTGTCTACATGGTGAGTTTGGGTTAGGTATATATAGTGGTAGATGTCCACAAATCATGACTGTAGCATTTTAAAATTTTAATATATATATTTGACCGTCACATGAGAGTTGTGAGTTGCTTAGAAGTTGCTAAAATTTTAAAAATTTATTTAAATTTGAGTTTGAACTGTTGGCTAGTTTTAAATTTGAAATTGGACTATCGATATTTATTTATTTATTTTTATTTTGCTTTTTGGTAGTATATTTGTATAGCTTTTGGTTTAATGACGTGGCATCAACAAAACAGAGTGAAGGATTAACGTAAGTTGTGTTAAATAACTTCATAAATAAAACATATAATTTTACTTTGTGTTTTAACAATTGTCAATTTACTGTTAAATTTTATTTATAATGACATTCTAAACCTATTCATATGCTATAATTAGACTCTTAAAATACCCAACTAAATCTGCATCTTGCTTTGGAACGAACCTAAGACCTTTTATTTAAGGGATAAAGTTTCTATCAAATGAACTGGTTCTAGTTAACTTTGTACTTGTATGATGTAACTTTGTAGTTGTAAGATTTAAACTCACACCATTTTTGTAAAGCAATGTATGCTAGCCTATTTGACATAAATTTTATCAATGCATGACCCTAATGATGTAAGGTGGGCGCTTCATATCCTCAGATTTCTAATCAGTGAACCAAATTTGGGTTAGGTTAGATGATATGAATTTATTTACATGTATAATGTATTTGTAATCTAAAGTTTGTTCTATTTGTTCAAGTTTAAAGAATTTTAACCTTCTAGTTATTTGTAAATAACCTTTACTAGAGGTTAAAAACTAATCCAAAACAATTTTTTAAAAGTTAATCCAAGCAACTTATTGACTTAATAACTATTCACATGTCGAAAGCCAAATCAAACACTTTTTAAAAATTTTTTTTTTAAAAGTCATAAGTTAATAATCACGTTCGATAATAAGTTCTTTTGAAGCTAAATAAGCAATCCCAAACATGCCATAGGTTTTGGTTTTAGTTAAAATAAAAAAAAAACGAATATATATATGTATGTATGTTATATATATTACTTTTCAAAAATTTTCAATAATATATAAACGATCTATTTTTATTTTTCTTTGTTATTGATACTAAAAATCATATAAAATCATATATTTTATTATTTTTTATGTTTATAATTCCAAAAGCTTAAATGATTTTTACTAAATTTAAAAATTTTATATCGATTTGTAAATGTTAAAGTAGTGTTTTACTTCAAATATTTTTAGTACAAATATAATATTTTGATTTTTTTTAAGTCTAATTTTATGCATAAGTTGAAAAACCGAAAATACAGAAACCTAAATCTGAATTCAAATGGATATAAAAAGGTAAAAAAAACAACAGAGAGAGAACCCAAACGGGTTTAAAAACCTAGATTTTAGTTTTTGATTTGAACTAAACAGAAAACCGACTCATGCCCACCCAGTCACCACACGTGTAGGTGTTGTATAATTGTATGGATGGGACCTTAACTTCAAGCGAAAGATGTCCTACATGGAATTGTAGATGTGGGGCAAAACGCAAATGGGCCAAGAGAAACGACCTTTAGTGGGCAGTTGTTTGATAGTTTGGACCTCCAACTCCCTTTATGCCAGTCGCCAGACCACCTTTTTTTTTTTTTTTATTAATGTTCAAATAGTTCGACACACAAAACTCGTTCGAACTTGATCGAGAAAAACCTATTGCGTATGTTAAAACTTTCGAAGGTCCGCCTCACGGTATCCAAGTTGAGAGAGATAAATTGAACAAGTATGGTCGTCCCCTGTTGGGATGTACTATTAAACCTAAATTGGGGTTATCCGCTAAAAACTACGGTAGAGCTTGTTATGAATGTCTTCATGGTGGCCTTGATTTTACTAAAGATGATGAGAACGTGAACCAAAGAAATAAGATTATTTAATTTTGGCTTGGATGTAAACAAAACGAGTAGATAGGTTCGGTTTTTAAACAAACTATGCACGAGCAAAGGTTAGCTTGCTCTTTGCTCCTTTAATTTCACTTGAATATTTATAAATTTATTATAAATATTCACACACACATATATATAATTATATATTTATGTATTAAATTAATATTTATTTACATACAAATTTATATATATTTAGCATATACGTGCAAATGCATAATAAACAGTAAATATTTTTATTCTTAGACTCAGTTTATATAATATGGTGAAAAACAATAAAAAAACAAGAATATAAACTTAAATACATAACTAAACTTTCAAAGCATTTACTTTTTTCAAAGCATTTACTTTTAGTGCATAACTCTGTTTGTTGTTTCCTTAAGAGACAACAATTTGAAGTTATTATACTAAATTTTAATCTGAAATTGAGTAAAACCGAACCAAACCAAGCGCCCTAAGTTCGAGCATTATTATTTTACTTTGTTTTGTAAATTCTAACAAATCGATGGTTCGGTTTGGAAAGAAACCGAGTTCGTAGTAACTTGCGCTTGGTAAGATTAAGAAACAACGCTACTTTTGTTGCATACATATTTTGGCACCATACCACCATATTAATTTTTGTTGACCCAGACACCCTAGGTCAATTAATGTCAGCTTTATTTATTTATTTTAACAAGGGAACTCTCATTTGCATGGTAAACCCTCGGTCACTCTAATACCCGACTAACGGAAAGAAATAGGGAAAACATGACCGCAAGTACTAGTTCGGTGGCATCTAAGGAAAATCGTCGTAAGTGAGAAATAAACTTAAGACCCTACGTTGTCTATCCTACACTTTAACCACTACATTAATTCATTGGAGGTTAGTGTCACGTATTTTGACACCAACAATTTTGCAAACATAAAATAAACTAAAAAACAATAAAAAATAGAATATTTTCATAACCAAACCAGACGTCTTGATGCTCACTTGTCGAACTAGTTGAATTGATTTTAAGAACCGAATGACATAATAAATATATAAAAAAAATTAAACAATTATAAATTATAAAGAGAAAATGTTATAAAAACATAACTAACTTTTGATTTTGTTCCAATTAAATCATTGGAACATTGTTTTGTTTCAATTAGGTAACTTAAGTTTGATTTATGTTCTAATAGTAGATAAAAAAACTGGCTAACAGGTAATTTTGGTTTCTTTAGCCTTTATAAGTAAATTTTAAGACGAATTTAAGATACATTTGAATGTTTTAGACATATTTTAGGCCCATTTTGGGCATTTTTTTCTAATCAACTAAATATTTTTACAATTTTAAAAAATTTTCACAGATTTTTTAATTTTTTAAAAATTTTTACAATTTTAAAAAAAATTGAGATTTTTTTTTCATTTTCAAATTAAAAATGAAATTATAGTTACAAGTTATATAGGCCACATATCTAAAATTTAAACATAAAAATCAACTTAAGTCATCAAATTTGAACAAAACAAAGTTTGAGTGACTTAATTGGAAAAAAATTCTACAAAATTACCCAATTATAAACACATTTAAACAAAAATATAATTAATGTTTAAAAAACGTAATTATTTTTTTTAGGAAGAGGACTTTTTTTAATATTTAATTCTTTGGATTTTGAAAAAAAACAAAATATGTACGATTAATGAACCGATTCCCAACTAGGCTTGTGAACCGGCAGAACCGGTCGGTTCCTTCGACGACGGTTCATTTATTTGGGTCAACCCCCCTTTCGGGTCCCATTCCAACCGACCCGTTCAGCCTGATTTTTAAAACACTAAATAGATTGACTTTAATAGTTAGATTTGTAAGAACAAATTAGGAAAAGGTTAAAATCTTATCTAATCTTACTATTATAATAAATAAACATGTTTTTACCACATGTCAATTTATTACACAATTTCTAACATGTCATTTTTCTATGCTCTCTATCATTCTTTCTCAAATTAAATGATAATTATAATTATATTCACTAAATTATTAAATAATTATAAATTTAATGGCTAATGATATTATATACCTTTCACATATTAAAAAAATAGTTTTCATTAATTAAAAATGAAATCTTTTTTTATTAAAAAACACACTTAAAAATGTTTACAAAATATGAAGTTTTTTCTAAAAAGTATTTGTTTTCAAAAAAATTTTTTTTGTAATTTTTAGTTTTAGGAAAAATGAAATTTATGTAAAAATAAGTTTTTTTAAAATCAATTTTTTCAAAACCATTTTTTTTGTAAAATACATATCATTTCAGTTTTAAACATGTGTAACACACGGGATTTAATCTAGTTATATATATATAGGAAAAAGATAAAAATATAACCCACCAAAAATGAACTAACTCATTACTTATCCTTCAATGGTTAAGTTAAAAAGTAAGCGTATACAATCGCGCCACGTGTCAATTTTGTTTTTTTTTAATATGTAAGGTATTTTAGACATTTTGTAAATACTTAAAAAGTTATATTTAATATGGTAGTGATAGATGTCACCATCTAATATATTTTAATAAATCTAATTATTATATAAACTTTACCACATCTTTTTTTTTAAACATTAATAATTTCTTATAATATATTACTTTTTAAAAAAAAGTTGAACCATTGTACTCGTCTCATTTTTCTTTTTAATTTCGTTATATTATCGACTAGTTTTTTTAGATGCACCGCATTTACATCATTGTAACTATGAGTGTGCTCGATTCAATTCGGTTCAATTTTGGCAAAAACGGAAGTCGAAACCGACATGGTCGTTTTTAGTTACTATAAACCATTCGGTTTTCAGTTTTTTTTGTTTAAGTTCGGTTTTTGATTTTTTTTTATTTCGGTTTGATTTTGTTTTTTTATCACACACCCAATATTGAAAATACAAACATTTTAACAATAGATAATTTCTAAATTAATTGATCGAACACCAACTATATATATTAATTTTTAAACAAGATTAAAAATCAGTTTTGTTCAGTTTTAATAATATGAAAAAACCAAAACCAAACAGAAAAATTTGATTTCGATTTTTTCGGTTAATTCAGTTCCAGTTGGGTTTTTCGCCTTTTTGTTCACCCCTAATTGTAGCGAGCCTAAATGTAACAAATTGATTTGAAATTTTTTCAAACAATGATAAAATTAAATAACTGTGTATTACGTCATTGCAATTTTCATTGTTAGAAAAAAATCAAAATAATGTGTTATTATAATGTGTTATATTACATCACTGTAATTTATTATTGTTAGAAAAAAAATCAAAATAACAAGTTATTATTATGTTCGTTACATCGATGTAAATAAAGGACATATGAGAAAAAATTAAAAAAACTAGTTAAGATTATACCGGAGTTAAAGTGAAAATTATATCACTGTAAATAATTAGTTATATCACCGTAAATTATATCATTGTATATTATTTTATTTTTAATTGCATTACTTTGATTTACCGATGTTAGAAGAAAAAATTAAAATAAGTGTTTTGTTTATATTCGTTACATCGATGTAAAACGGAATATTTGGAAAAAAAAAGTAGTACAGATTAAAACCGAATTAAAGAGAAAATACATGATTGTAAATAATAAGTTATATCTCTGTAAATAATGTGTTACATCAATGTAAATTACATCACTGTAATTTACCATTGTTAGAAAAAATTTCAAATTAATTTATTATATTTAAACTCGTTACAATGATGTAAATACATGACATATAAAAAAGTAGTAGAGATTATAACGAAATTAAAGAGTAAAAAATGAGAAGAGTATAACGGTGAAATTTTTAAAAAAAAATAATATAGTGTAAAAAAATTATGAAAGTTTAAAAAAAGAGTGGGAAAACTTTATATAAAAAATTAAATTTATTAAAATATATTAGATGGTGACACTTGTTACCATCATATTAAATCTAGCTTTTTGAGTAGTTATAAAATGTCTTAAATGCCCTCACATATTAAAAAATAGAAAATGACAAATGTCACAATCCTATACGCTTACATTTTAAATTAACGATTAGATGATAGTTAATGAGTCAGTTTATTTTTAGTGGGTTATGTATACTTCCATCTCCTCACTTATGTTCTTTGTGTTTTATTAAAGTGATAGTAGGTTTTGATGATTTTTCTTCATGATTTCTTAGTGATTTTGGAGTTGAAGAATCAGTTGGAACAACATAAAAACAGATTCACCATCATAATCAATGGATCCACCGTGAGGTACCTTAGTTATATCACTGTAAATAATTAGTTAAAGTGAAAATTATATCACTGTAAATAATTAGTCATATCATCGTAAATTATATCATTGTATATTATTTTATTTTTAATTGCATTACTTTGATTTACCGATGTTAGAAGAAAAAATTAAAATAAATGTTTTGTTTATATTCGTTACATCGATGTAAAATGGAATACTTGGAAGAAAAAAAATAGTACAGATTAAAACCGAATTAAAGAGAAAATACATGATTGTAAATAATAAGTTATATCTCTGTAAATAATGTGTTACATCAATGTAAATTACATCACTGTAATTTACCATTGTTAGAAAAAATTTCAAATTAATTTATTATATTTAAGCTCGTTACAATGATGTAAATACATGACATATAAAAAAGTAGTAGAGATTATAACGAAATTAAAGAGTAAAAAATGAGAAGAGTATAACGGTGAAATTTTTAAAAAAAAATAATATAGTGTAAAAAAATTATGAAAGTTTAAAAAAAGAGTGGGAAAACTTTATATAAAAAATTAAATTTATTAAAATATATTAGATGGTGACACTTGTTACCATCATATAAATCTAGCTTTTTGAGTAGTTATAAAATGTCTTAAATGCCCTCACATATTAAAAAATAGAAAATGACAAATGTCACAATCCTATGCGCTTACATTTTAAATTAACGATTAGATGATAGTTAATGAGTCAGTTTATTTTTAGTGGGTTATGTATACTTCCATCTCCTCACTTATGTTCTTTGTGTTTTATTAAAGTGATAGTAGGTTTTGATGATTTTTCTTCATGATTTCTTAGTGATTTTGGAGTTGAAGAATCAGTTGGAACAACATAAAAACAGATTCACCATCATAATCAATGGATCCACCGTGAGGTACCTTAGTTATATCACTGTAAATAATTAGTTAAAGTGAAAATTATATCACTGTAAATAATTAGTCATATCACCGTAAATTATATCATTGTATATTATTTTATTTTTAATTGCATTACTTTGATTTACCGATGTTAGAAGAAAAAATTAAAATAAATGTTTTGTTTATATTCGTTACATCGATGTAAAATGGAATACTTGGAAGAAAAAAAATAGTACAGATTAAAACCGAATTAAAGAGAAAATACATGACTGTAAATAATAAGTTATATCTCTGTAAATAATGTGTTACATCAATGTAAATTACATCATTGTAATTTACCATTGTTAGAAAAAATTTCAAATTAATTTATTATATTTAAGTTCGTTACAATGATGTAAATACATGACATATAAAAAAGTAGTAGAGATTATAACGAAATTAAAGAGTAAAAAATGAGAAGAGTATAATGGTGAAATTTAAAAAAAATAATAATATAGTGTAAAAAAATTATGAAAGTTTAAAAAAAGAGTGGGAAAACTTTATATAAAAAATTAAATTTATTAAAATATATTAGATGGTGACACTTGTTACCATCATATAAATCTAGCTTTTTGAGTAGTTATAAAATGTCTTAAATGCCCTCGTATATTAAAAAATAGAAAATGACACATGTTACAATCCTATGCGCTTACATTTTAAATTAACGATTAGATGATAGTTAATGAGTCAGTTTATTTTTAGTGGGTTATGTATACTTCCATCTCCACACTTATGTTCTTTGTGTTTTATTAAAGTGATAGTAGGTTTTGATGATTTTTCTTCATGATTTCTTAGTGATTTTGGAGTTGAAGAATCAGTTGGAACAACATAAAAACAGATTCACCATCATAATCAATGGATCCACCGTGAGGTACCTTACTCCTTAGATTTGTTGATTTGTGTCTAAGAACACTAGCTAGAGTAGTGATAAACCAAGTTGTAAGCATTAAATCATGATTCTTGAAAGTTAGCCCACATGCAATTGGCGCAGTGACGGAGCTTGACCAAGATCCCGGGGGAGGAGGGCCAAATAAAGGTTTTTAAAAAATTTTACACTACGTATCGGGAAATGTACACTACTACATAAAAAACAGGGGGGCGGTCGCCCCCCGGTCTGAACTAACTTTCGCCCCTGAATGGCCGGATGCATATTGATTAACTAATTAAGACTCCTAAAAAATTTGCTAATTAACATGATTGTTGCTATGCTAAATGACTTGGGCATGTTAAAGTGGGCAAATAATGAAGAAAGTTTAGGACAAGCATATGCTTAAGAACCATTGGCAGCCCACATTCAACCCATGTATTCGAATAGATATTCAATGTGAACCGTGTGTTTCTTGTGTTTCCAACGACTTGTGTTAAGCAAAATGTTGATAATTGTGTATGTTGAAAGGATCCTATACCTAAATTTATCTTGGAACTGGATTGTGTGATTGAAAGTTATATCGTTGCACTTTAAAAGTTGACATTTTTTATTGTTAAAATTAAGTTATATTATCTATGATCCGACCCACTAAATAAGATGATTCTGTGACCCATATTCCCCCCCCCCCCCCCACATTTAGTTTACACATTTTAGGGTTGTATACGAGCAAAACTATGTTATAAACTTTTTTTGAGAGTATATGCTAAATTGTAATTCATAGGGGCCAGGGGCCGACCGCCCCACTCTTTTTCCGTTCGTACTGTTAATTTTTCGGCCGAAATGTTATTTTTAGTTAAAAATAGTGGTTTCGCATCACATCGCTTCAAAAAATTAACATGTATACTGGGTTTCAAAATTTTCCGCCCCCCTCTTACTTCAGCCCAAGCTCCGTCACTGATTGTAAGAGGAAGAGAAATGCATAACGCTAACAGGCTTGGGTGGCCGAGAATTATTTAGGTCCCGACAATCATTAAGGTCATATATATGTGTTTTGGGATACCTTAGAGTGTATGCGTAATTATCGATATAAAACAGTTTAGGGAAACCTACACAAATAGGGTACGTGGTTCATGTATTTGGTCATATTTTTCGTAATACATGGTCTTTAGATCATTCATTTACTGCATAATAAGGTTCTAGCTAAACTAATATATGGAAATTTAGTTAATGCAACTTTAACTGCACATGCTATGTATGATTTTTTAGAATCAATAGTCATGACTTACCAACAATTTATATTGATGACTTTTTAGGACTCGTTATACATTAAAATAATGGAAAAAAGTCGAGAGCTTAGACGATCTCACAAGAGGACTATATTTTATTACATGTTATAATAGATTATGGAGTAAATTACAGTTTTGGCCTATGTGATTTAAATGTTTTAACTATTTTAACTCAAAATAAAATCTTCTATCAATACAGCCCCTAGTGATTTAAACAACTAACGGTTTTGACACCCAAACTTAACTATTCTAATGGATTTGACCCCCAAACCTAACTATTATTGGGGCTAAAACCGTTAGTTCTTTAAACCACATGGACTGTATTGATAGAACATTATATTTTGGGTTGAGATAATTAAAACATTTAAACCGTCAGGGCCAAAACCGTAATCTTCTCTAGATTATAATATTGTATTATAAGAACTTTGGTTTTGCTTCTATGGAGATGTAAAAAAAATACTTGTTTTATAGGACTGCAATAAATAGATTAAACGGAGATCTAAGTTTGTGGGTAGATTTGTGATCTTATTTTTATTTGCATGCTTAACATTAACCACATTGTCCACCCATTACCACACAACCATTAGCCACTACGGAGCCACAACCTCAAAAAACCTACACAAGAGAGAGATGATGGGTTTATAGATATATGTTAAGGGTTTTAGAGATGTGGGTGGACGACGGTGAAAGGGGGAGAGGAGGTTGCTTCGATGGTGGCAATGTAGCCGTGGTGCACCATATCGTTTGTACGTATTTTAAGATTAACGTTGGCGACTGGATCAAATATGACTCTTAGAGACATGAATAGGCATGGACGAATCCTAATATGGGCCAGGGGCAAACCGTTCCCTCTTTTATATGTCCGTAGTTTAATTTTTTGATCGAAATGTTTTTTTTAGTATTGGTTTCGCCCCCTCTTGTTTCAAAAAATTAGCATGTATTGTGTGTATTGTAAATTTCAGTCTCCTTTTAAAACGTTCAACCTTTGTCACCGGAAATAGGAAGCTTCTAAGTAAAGCAGAAAAAATTAACTGGACAAATGCTAATAGATAACCTTAAAAAAATATTCATTGCAAAAATGAAAATCATATCGAAGGTAGTAAGAGACTTCCTTCATATGCTTATCTAATCTTAAGATTTGGAACAAAAGTTTAGAGATGCGAAAGCAAGTACATATTACATTTTTTTATTGATTTACACTTTATTAATACATTTTTATTTATTTATGTATTACCCAAGTTAAAGTTTTTTTTTAATACTTATAGTAATTTTTATTTTAGTTATTATTATTTTTTTTTACAATATCAAGCAACTTTTAATGATATATGTATATTTATATTCGTGTTCTTTTAATTCTTGACGATACATTATACATATATATATATATATATATATATATATATATATATATTGTCGTTGAAAAACACATATATAAAACTATCCTATTAAATTTTTTTGAAAGACGACGATTTTATATATCACGTATGCTGTCTTAACAAAGTCTACTATGCAGAGGTAAGACATACACTCCAGATGCAAGAAAATCACGTAGAATAGGTGAACTCTCGTCCCCCTATTGAGATCAAACCTGCGAGTAAAGCCCAGATTAAACCACTTACCTGAATATGCAAGGAAATATTTCAAGTGATGTTTGAAACCTCATCGCTTACGAAACATGGGTCCTCCCTCGCTTACTTAGCAATAACACTACACTAAACAGAAAAATCTGCCCATAGGTTACGCATCTTTTTTTTTTTTCTTTTTAAACCACATATAAAGATTTATTTATGCATAATTTTTGGTTTACTCTTTATTTTAACTGCTCCAAAAGGGTTTTCCTCTTCTTCTTCTTTTTTTTTTTTAATTTTTACATAACTAATATTTTTCTAACAAGTTTTTTTAGTTTGGTATGTTTTCGCTAGCTCATGGTTCGCTAACACGCTTTTTTTAGTTTGTAGGTTCATTTTCGTGTTTCTCAATTCTCATTTTTCACTACAAGACATTTATATTTTATAATTTTTAAAAGAGTTCTTACTTTACTAATTATTTTAATTACTTTATTTAAAAGAAATTTAATTTAGAACCACCAGCTTTTAAAAATCATGACTTGTATATTTATCATGCCCGGCAAAATGGGCGGGATGGAATGGGTAACGGGTTAGGATAGGTGTGGGCCAGGATGAGTCTGGGTCAGGATGGGTTCTAAGTAGGGCTGTCCAAAATGCTCGTCGCTCACTCAGAACTCGCTCGGAAAAAGCTCGTTCGAATTTCGCTCGATTTTAAATGAGCCGAGCACAAGCCAATGTAAGCTCACTCGCCACTCGCTAGGATAGTCGCTCATTTGACTCGCTCGTTTTGGCTTGTTTAAGTATAACTAAATTATATATATATATATAATATTAAAAAAAATTATTAACACTAAAATTTTACAAGTTTCAATAATAAATGATAATGTTGGTATATTAGAATTATGAATAATGATGTTAATAATTTATTCAAATAGTTATGTTTTCGTTATTCGTACTATCACAATTTGTAATTTATAAAATTTATTTTGGTTTTGGATTTGTATATTAATGAACTTATTGTTTTTTAATTATTGAGTTTGAAATTGATATGAATATTTTAAATTTGAATTAAATTTTGTTTTGAAACCGAGCCAAACCGAACAACCCGAGCCGCTCGGTTTTAAAACGAGCCGAGCAACGAGCACAACATTTGGCTCGATTTTACAAATCCAAACCAAGCCGAGCCGCTCGGTTTGTAAACGAGCCAAACACAAGCATACCCTCGCTCGGTTCGCCTCGGCTCGTGAACAACCCTAGTTCTAAGCAAAATCAGTTTGGGTCTAAATGAGTTGTTTTTAAAAACATCAATTTATTTCAAGTTAAAATGAGTTGTAATTAATGAAACAAATAGTTTATTTTAGTAATTTTCATGATTTTCTGAACAAATATATTATTAATCATTCTTACCCGTTTGAATCAATTATATTCACATAGATTTTAAGTACCCATTTTGACACACATTGTATTAATTGCTACCCATCTCAACTCATTCAATGTCATATTGTTACTCATTTCAACCCAAAATACACTAATTGTTTACCCATATTTACCAATTTATCTTGTTATGGGTCAAGATTGTAAGTAATAATATTTATAGCTAGTTGTTATGCATGATTTGAAATAACAAAGTTTACTAATTATATGATTTTTTTTTTACAAAGTAATATATTATTTAAATCATTTGTTCAGTTTTACATGTCACAATTCGCGTGTTTACAATTTCTCAATGCATTATACAACAATCTACCAAAACACATCTCTGTTATCATGTAATTCGGGTCACAAGAGTACCGGTCCTGGAATCAATTCGAATTCAAACCAACGTGAGCTTGTTTTATAACTGAGAAATATATGATAAATTAGTTTTTTTTTTTTTTCTAATTTATTCATCCATACTTATCAAAGTGATCATAGAAACTACCAGCATTTTGTCTCTTAAGAAACCACCAATTTTTTGTTTCTTAGTCGATACGTGTAGAAATAATATTATACAATGCATGTATTTACATCTTTCTTTGATTGAGGAGGATAAAATATTATTGTAATCATGGATGGGATATACACGAACACATGCGGCATTTGACACTCATAATTTTTTATGTATTATATCTTGTTTTATGAGCAAAATATTTATCAGGTAGGCTAGTCTTACATTAGTTTACATTGTTATGTGACACTACTAGAAAACAAGGTTTTTGTAACTGCATATTTGGTGGCAAAATGGTAGCAATTGCTCTTTTGCCACCATTTTGCAACCAAAGATGCGGTGGCAAAAGCCCCCGTGTCAAATGCCCTTTTGTCACCATTTTGCCACCATTTATATTTTTTGCTACCAAATTTTTGCCACCATAAAAATGGTAACAAATATTGTGACCGTACATTTTTTCCACAGAATACTTGGTTGTTACCAGGTTGCCACCATTTTTGTCACTGTTTTGCTACCATTTAGCCACCGATACTTGTCACCATTTTGTTACCATCTATTTGCCACCAATATTTGTCACCATTTTGCTACCATTTATTTGCCACCATTTTGCTACCATTTAT
Source organism: Mikania micrantha (assembly GCA_009363875.1). Taxonomy (NCBI): domain Eukaryota; kingdom Viridiplantae; phylum Streptophyta; class Magnoliopsida; order Asterales; family Asteraceae; genus Mikania; species Mikania micrantha. The sequence continues at coordinate 14,483,909 of CM018688.1, forward strand.
TTGCCACCAATATTTGTCACCATTTTGCTACCATTTATTTGCCACCATTCTGCTACCACTTTTTGCTACTATTTGCCACCATTTTGCCACCATTTTAAAATATTTGACACCACCTGACACCACTTTTGCCACCATTTTGCCACTGATTTTGGGACTACCTGACACTTTTGCCACCATTTTGCCACTATTTTTGTGACTACCTGACCATTGCCGTGACTACACTACCTGACCATTGCTAAAATATTTACCTGACCTGCTGTTCTTTTAACATTGCAATAAAAAACTGTATAACACAAACCAATGTAATTACAAAATCATAGAACATCATTAAACGATCCAACTAAAACATCCGAACATTCAAAAAAAACATTCAAAACCAACTAAAACATCCAAACATTCAAAACCTACCTAGCGTTTAGAATTAACCTATCTTCGAGGTGTAGCTGTTAACAAAGCTTCAATTTGGGTCATTCTTGTCAACATAGCTTCTTTATCAATCTTGTCTTTTTCCTTTTCAGCCGTCAATTCGGCAATAATTCTATCGAACCTTTCTTTGTCTTCCTCTTTTTCCTTAACGAGCTCGTTGATAACCAAGTTTAGTTTTTCAATCTACAAAACAACCACGAATAGATTTTTAGTTTTCTTCTTCTGCTGTTGTTGCTACTGTTGTTGCATGTTGTTATATCAATTGCTTAGATTTTAAGTATCCCATATATGAAAAATGTTGCAATCATGCAACAACAACAAAACAAGTTTATAAATTTACAACCGATAGTCCTTACTGCTAACTGTCATGGTGTTGATGTTCTTTGATAATAAGTTTATAAATTTAAAATACTTATGCTACACAACCCCATGTTGATGTTCTTTCATAGTTAAAGGAATAAACATACCTCTGGGCGATCTCTGTCATGTACACACGGGTCACTAACATTGGGTAACCCGTACACTTTTCCTCGATTCTTGCCCCCAGCAGCTTGTGTCCACAAATCTTGGTCAAATTTAGGATGCTTGCTACAATCATTCCCGTATTTCTTCACAACAAATGCTTCATATGCAGCCTATTGATATAAACACATAATTACAATATTTAAATCTCATTGTAATATGATGATATGTTTTTTCTTTCTTTCAAAATATGTTGTTTGAATTTACTAATTAGTTAACTTACCCAAGTTTCCCCTGCCCTATCGTCAACCCAGATTAAGTTTTCTTCTTCAATGTTCTCTTCCGAATCAACGCTCGAAACTGCAGAACTACTACAAGCTAGATGTTTATCCAACGGCCTGCTTCCTTTTCTACAATGTGATTGTTTCCACATCTCATGAGCTGAGAGTTCACGCCCCATTATTTTTTCCTACAAAAGTATAAATTAGAAGTTAACTAAAAATGATGCTATTGACATGGTATATATAGTAAAAGAGCGTTATTGACATTCTTTACCGCTTTTCTTTTTGTAGTCGTATAAGTTTGAGATCCAAGGGTATGTTTGCCTCCGGTTGCCTCACTTCTAATTTTAGTATTTTTTTCAGACTTCTTTTTCCACTCTCGCGTGTTCCAAAGATCAATCATTTTCTTCCACGTATCAGTTCTTATCCATGGTGGTTTAAAATCAATGAGGACAGACAGATCATCTTCAACTTGGACACCTTGTAGTCTTGCCGTACATTTAGCCGTATCTCGTACCCGCCTTAATAAATTAGGAAATTTACTAGAAATGCACCTCTCCCAACATCTAAATATATTTCCATTGTCTTTTTCGTCCCATTGAAAATAGAGCTATGAAAAAAAAATTTAATAAATATATAAAATGGTCTAACTAGTTAAATGAAAACGTGTAAGTACGTACACACACCTTAAATCTCTCGTACAACTGTGTCTTGTTCTCGATTGGAACATCTCTCCAGCTGTCCCATGGACCAGACCACAAAGACTTTAAGTTTTGTCCAATAATTCGAGTGGCTTTTCCTTGATTACTAAATCTACAATATGAAAATATAAAATGCAAAAACACATTAGTAACATTTTGTATATGCATAAACAATATATATGTGTCTGAGTATGTTTACTTACTCTCCTTCTACGACCCGAATCCAATCACGGTTTATTGGTTCCGGTACTTGAACTTGGGCAGCGCTTCCTCGCCTTGCGGAAGCAAAATTATAAGTAGACTCATCATCAGCAACACTACCATCAACATCCCGATCAGCCGCATGACCACTATCTTGACTGCTACCACGCTCAACACTACCTCGCCCACTACCTCGAACACTATCTTGATCAGCCGCATCAACACTACCTCTCCCACTACCTCGCTCAATACCTCGTTCTCCAACTTGACCACTATTTCGCCTAACACCTCGACCAAATCCTCGACCACCAGCTTGAGCACTGTGTAGACCCATAGTACGTGCCATGATATCTGCAAGAAAAAAAACCATAAATATTTTAGAAAACTGCTAGATAACAAAAACTAATTACCTCTCCCAATATCTTGATCACGAGCATTGCGCCCAACATCACGATTGCCAGCTTGACCACCACCTCGACCACCATAAGGCCAAATTCTCATTTATAATTTTGACCTTAACAATAACAATCAAGTATTCTTTTAAGTACAATAAAACATAGAGTAAGTAACAGAACATAGAATTACTCTTTAAATATGTTGGAACTACTATTGAAATATTTAGTTATCATAAACATTTGATAAACCAACAAAGATTAGTTACAATAAATTTAAATGAACTAAGCTATCACTCGGATTCTTCGTCAAAATCAACTTCTTCATCATTATTGTCAGACTCCTCATCAGCTAACTGTGTGGCTTCCAACTCAGCTTCTTCATCATTATCATCATCCACATCTTCTAACATTCCACTCTCATGTACATAAGAAATGGAAGGAAGATCCTCTGTTACAGTGCACTCTATCCTTTCATCCTCTTGAAAAAAATGCTCCGTGTTTGCATCATCATCTTCCACTTCACTAACATCTTGGGCGAGTTGGTAAACTCCCCTTGGGGTCGTCTTAACAACAGCTAACCAGCCCTTTAGTTCCTTTGCTTTTGAAGGATATGATGTATAATACACTTGTTGCGCTTGTGATGCTAGGATAAATGGGTCATCAACGCATCCTATTGCCGTGGGTTTAACATCAACCATATGAGTTTTCGGGTCTACCCTTACCCCCTTCACAGGATCAAACCAGGTACATCTAAACAAAACAACGACACAACGCCCGATGGTGCTATGATATTCCAACTCTATGATCTCATCTAATAATCCATAGTAGTCGCTTTCATTTTCGTTGTACGTGGCCCCTTTGACACACACACCACTATTTTGTGTTACTCGGCCGTCATATGCTGTTTGTGTGTGAAACTTGTAACCATTGACAAAATAACCCTTGTGTGACTTTACATAAGTAAGAGGCCCTTGGGCTAGGCCTCTCAGATGTTCTTTACTTGGAACATTCATAACCTACATTCATATAAGTATGTTATTACGTTTTTAATTCTATAAAATTATAATAATAAAAGACGTCTTAGAATACTTACATGCTCTTGAAACCACATAGAAAATTCCTCTTCCTTCATTTTGTCAAGGGTTGCTTCGTCATAATGTGGGAATGAATCTCTCAACTCTTGATCAAATAAGCAAACAGTCTCCAAAAGCTCTTCACAGTTAAGTAATATATAAGTATGAGCCTTATCTCTGTCTTTTTGTGTAAGAACTTTGTCTTGTCCACCCTTTTCAAATAATCTTCGAGATGGATGTTTGAATATACTTAACCGAAGATCAGTAATCGAAGAACAAGGAATGTTAGGGGCAAAATTACGTGGTTCACGAACTGTCGGCTCAAGATACAAAGAGCAATAGTTAGAAAGTTCATCCACGAGATTAGACTGAACAATGGAACCTTCTACCTTCCCTCTGTTTCTAATCATTCTTTTTAATCGACCCAACTTCCTAAAAAATGAGCCAAAGAGTGTTAGCAGTTATCTACCATTTAATATGTAAAAAATGATGTTGTATTAAGTTAAAATAATTACCTTTCATAAGGATACATCCACCTAAACTGCACCGGACCACCAAGAATAGCTTCATTGGTTATATGTAAAACAAGGTGTTCCATTGAGTCAAAGAACGCAGGTGGAAAGATTTTTTCTAACTTGCAAATAGTTACAATGATGCTACTCTTCAATTTCCGTAAATCTTCAAGGTGGAGAACCCTTGAGCATATTGCACGGAAGAATGTGCAAAGCTCTACTATCGATTCCCATATTGGCTTTGGAAGCATCCCTTTTAAGACAATAGGCAACAATCGTTGCATGAAGACATGGCAGTCATGACTTTTAAAGTTATAGAAGGTGTTATCCTTATCGTTGACACATCCTCCTATGTTTGAAGCATAGGCGTCAGGAAACTTTACTTGTTTCAACCATTTACACACTTGATTTACCTGCTCTTTTGTTAAAGTGTATGATGCTTTTGGTTTAGAAGGTTTATTATTGTTTCTACTCAAAAGATGTAATCCTGGTCGATTGCAATACTTTTGCACATCCTTCCTTGCCTTCACATTATCTTTTGTCTTAGAAGTATCCATGACCGTTTGAAATAAATTCTCGAAAACATTCTTCTCAATATGCATTACATCAAGGTTGTGTCGGATTAACAACATGGGCCAATATTCAAGCTCCCAAAAGATGCTTTTCTTGACCCAATTATGAGTTTTACCAAATTCTGGATCTCTATGCTTTGGATCAGACGTTGCACCTTCATAGACGACCGGGATGTTAAAGACTTCTTCAAATATATCCCAACCAGTTAACTGAGGCGGAGGTCCCAATGATGATGTTACTGACTTTCGAAATCCGTTTATATCTTTACGAAAAGGATGAGACTTTGGCAGAAATCGTCGATGACAATCGAACCAACTTGGCTTGCCTCCAGCTTCTAATCGAAAAGCATCAGTGTCGCCCATACAATATGGGCAAGCTAAACGACCATGGGTGCTCCAACCTGATAACATTGCGTAGGCGGGAAAATCACTAACTGTCCACAGAAGAATAGCTCGCATAATAAAATTTTCTTTACGATAAGCATCATACACTTCAATGCCTTCCTTATACAACTCTTTCAACTCATCAATTAACGGTCTTAGAAACACATCAATGTTTTGACCCGGACTCTTTCCTCCAGGAATAATCAAACACACTTCAATAAACGTGTCTTTCATACACATCCAAGGAGGTAAGTTATAGATTGTAAGAAATACGGGCCACAGTGAGTATGGAACCGAGTTGGAGTTATTTGGATTGAATCCGTCGGTGCATAACCCGAGACGAACATTTCGAATCTCTTTAGCAAATTCAGGATTCTCTGAGTCAAAATGCTTCCACGCCATGCCGTCACTCGGATGTGCCATGCTACCCTCTGTTGTTTTGTGATCATTGTGCCAAGTCATGTCTTTGGCTGTTTTTTTAGACATATACAACCTCTTAAGTCTAGGACCAATTGGCATGTAGGACATCACCAAATTAGGTACCTTGTTCCGATTACTCTTATAACGAGGTTCTTTGCAATATTTGCATTGTGTTAATCCTTTGTCTTGCTTATAGAATAACATGCAATGGTTTTTGCATGCATCTATTCTTTCATAAGGAAGACTTAACTTCTCTAGACTCTTCTTTGTTTCATAAAAGTTTTTAGGAAGCTTATTCTCTTCAGGGAGTAATGCATTAACCATGGAAATGTTGTAGTTGTATGCTGCAGTGGACACATTGAAAAGTGATTTCCATGTCAAGAAACTCGTGGCAGCTTGTAACTTGGAACAACTTGTAGCCTTCTCTCCTTCCCACAAAGGTTCATCAGCAGCTTGTAACATATCATAGAAACTTTTTGCTTCTGGATTCGGTGCATCTCCTTCCAAATTAGTTGAAGTATAACCGCATGCATACATGTTATCTAACACCATGCGTTTGTAAGCATCATCATTATCATCAACTTCCATGGCAGAAGAAGATTGCCCAACCTCGCCAATAGAATTTTCCCCATGTTCACTCCATTTCTCATAGCGAAGCATGAAACCTTCCTTATACAAGTGTTTTTGAATAGTGAGTCTGTCTCTATAGCTTGTATTCTGGCATTTATAACAAGGACATTTTATCTCTCGTATTGTCTCACCATATTTATTAACCCTCTTATCAACAACCACATCATCTTTAGAAAATGCAAAGTCTAAAAACAAGTCAACATTGTCACAATATTCAGAATTAAGAAATCCGGCATTGTCATTCTTTTCATACATCCACTTTCGATCATCAAACCATGCCATAACTAAGCAAATTAAATGCCTAAAATTCAAAGTAAAAAAAAAACGCATATATCAATTATTTATTGACTATAACGAAGGATTTTAAATTACTACATAAACAAAAACAATTTAATCAAAATGCATCTAAACTAAATAACTAAATGATAATTATACAAACATAAGTCATATATATTTTTGGTTAAATATACTCATGATTCAAGCTTCAATTTCACAAAAAAAAAAGAAAAAAAAGAAAAAAAAAACTGAATAAAGACTATCGAAAAGCTTACCTGAGAGAAGAAAGGAGGATGATGATGAAATTGTTTAGGAATATTCTTCGCCTGATTAGATGCGACTTTTTGGATCACCGAGGACACCTATAAGACCACTTAAGTTTTCATAAAATCAACAAGTGCATAATTTCTCTTGAATCGTAATATATACATTAATCTGAAGTTAAGAAGTTAGGTTCTGAATGTGCAACCTTCTGAAAGATATAATTAACATCCTAATGATAAACTACGTTATAAAAAATAACCACAACCAAACCATTATTTTCTCATTGCTTTGAATATTCATACTCTTTTTTGTTATAAACATAAAGTTTTCATGCTTGCACAATTACTTATAATAGTGTCCCAATGGATAAGAGATCCTTACACTGATTAAGCAAAGAACATTCAATTTTTTTTAGCATCAACAAAATCTGATTGCCAAGGACTTCTTAAAAGTCACAAAATAAAAAGTGACTCACATTACTATAATTATAATTGTTCTTAACTAGATGGCACGTTCCGCACGTTGTCGCGGGACGAGCGGGGAAATCGATCGGTATCGTTTCGGTTTACCACGGAGCTGGCATAAAAAAGATAATGTTAAGAAAATATATATATATAAAAGTCGAGTTTAATCCCCTTTTCAGTCTCGGGCTTTTATTTTCCTTATTTTTTATGAGCTTTTGTTCAAGCCAAGTGAAAGATGTTTTTTTATCAGGATATATTCTGTATTCTGTTACCACAAAAACACAATTCAACTATGCACTACTATTACAAATTTCACACTAAAGGTTACAAAATAAATGGATCTTCTTAACTTGCATTCTGTTTCTACAAAATAAATAACCTTAAAGATGGAAGATCATAAGTGCAAATTACTTAACATAAGAAATCTGCGCATGAACCAGCAAGTTACATTCAGTTTTCAATACTCACATTTTGTTTTCTACATTTTCATTGTAACAACATACTCGTCTCACTCGGGTTATAACCAAGGCAGTTAGAGATAACTAACTGAAGCAAAAATTAAAGCTTTTAACCAGCAAGACTCACCTTTCTGCCTTCATGAAATGCGTAGTTAAAAGTTTTGAAACGGTAAATACATTAAACGTGTCCACATCAAAGAGCTCTTTGAGCTTGTCATCACATAAAATTCTTCTTTTGTCAGTGGGATCCTTCAAAATCAAGACCAAGAACAAACCACAACATGACTAATAATCCAACAATTTTACAAAAGAGTTGATATAATATCAAATTTAGCCAACAAAAAATCATAACATCAATTATACCCATTTTCAAATTATGACATTATACCATTCCATTAAAACTTGCATTAGGATACGAGAGTGCATGAAAAAAAGACACGGGTATAATAAAACTAATTTAATGAACTGGGTATGTGAAAAGTTATATATAATTTTTAATAGGTATATTTGATATTAATAATTTTGGTACAGATCAATTCATACACATTAATGTTAAGATAAATTTAGCTAATAAGTAACGAGATTCATCAAGGATAACCTCACAAACTCTTAACACCTTAAAATTTCACAAATGGGGCATACTCATCACCACTTGCAGAATAATGAAGTTTGAATTAAAAATTAGACAACTGATCTTATGCAAACTATACATATTAAGATATACAATAGCTGTTAAAAAAAAACATATACAATAAAGAGATTCAATTCGTAAAATTTCACAAATGGACCCAATCGCAATTATCTATTTCAACGTTATCATCTTCAACAACAAAAAAACCCAATCGACCACCATAAACAAACTCAAAACCTGAGTTTGTTTAAGTATAAAAAAGAAGCAACTAAACTGGGTTACTAAGATGGAAATCTTACCTTGAAGCGGTTTGAGCAAATCGGACGGCGACGGCGGTGGTCTATGGAACAAGTGGCGGACGATTGGCGGTGGAACGAGTGGCGGTGGAAGAGAGAAGCCGACGAGGTGGAAGAGAGGAGCCGCCGAGGTGGAACAGAGGAGGCGGCGAGGTGGAAGAGAGGAGCCCCTGGCGGTTTGGCGTGAACGAGTGGGAGTGGAAGAGAGGAGCCACTGGCGGTTTTTAGGTTTTTGTTTGCTGTGAATGAATTTTTGTTTGCTATTGAAGAATTTGGCAGCTTCTAAAACCATTGGGCGGGCTAAATCTCGATTTGGCGCCTACCCTTAATTTTTTTAGGTTTTTTTTTTTTTTTTTTTGTTGCTACTACACAATGTGGTGGCAAATACATTAATAGGATTTATTTGTTACGAGTAATACGGTGGCAAATCTTTTGTTACCACTGATATGGTGTCAAATATTATAATTTTATTTATTTAGAGTCATTTGCCACCACTTTAAGACCAAAATTAGATGGTAACAAAAATGTTAAGCTATTATTAAGTTTGGTGGCAAATCAGTAGCAAAATTTGTTACCGTTTTTTTGGTAGCAAATTTTGGTGACAATTGCCTATTTTTCTAGTAGTGTGACAACCAATAACACAACCTACCTTTTTTTTATCTGGTAATTATTCAAATTGTAATAGTACAAATGACATATTTTTAGTCATTCTTAAATTAAGAGTAAGACCCTGTTTGACATTGTTTATTTAACTTTAAGATAACTTTTTATCAAAATTGTTTATTAACTTATGACTTTTTTAAATAAAGTTTTTAAAAATTTGTTTGGGTTAACTTTTTCAAAAGTGCCTTTTCAAAATGGCCAAAAAGACATTGTTATATTGAGACAACCATTTTAAGTTTATAGGTAGCGGTGATAAGGGCTAAACTGGTAGCGGTGGAGGTGGCTGGTGGTGATGCAGTGGGTAGTGGTGACTGGTGGGTGATAGCGATGGGTGGCGGTGGATGGCGGCTTCACGGTGGGGCGGCGGCGTTAGCTGTGAGTGGTGGTGGCTATCGAAGGCGGGTGGTGATGGGTGGTCACTAACTTGCCCTAAATTGTTAACATAGTCACTAACTTTCATAAATTACTCATATATCTCAAAATATTAAACATTTGTAACACATAATTCTCATGTCACCATCAATTAAATATGCGAGAAACTATATTATGTTACAAATGTTTAAAGATTTAAGATTATATAAATAATTTATGAATTCAGTGTAAATGTGTAATAATTAAGAGTGAAATACTAACAATGTAGTGGTAAGGTGTTTTCACTCCAACCAAAAAGTTGTAGGTTTTAGCCTTGAGGTGACCACATCATCTTAAATTATTTAGGTGTTAGACAATTTTATCTTGAATATTCTAAATGTTTTGTTTAGAGAAATGAAAAGTATTTGACAACTTGAATGGTACGGTACACCAATCTTGAAAGATTGAATGTGAATATAAATGAATAGTTTGTGTATATATATGTTTGTTTAGTTGATTATTTCTTTTCTTCAATAAAACTTGTGAAATAGAATTTGCATAATTTGATATGTGATAATTTTTATAAAATTTTCTAGAATAAGTGGATCGAAAATATTGTTTAGAACGAAGATATGTAAGACGCCATTTTAAAAAAATATATGAACTCATAGAAAAATATTATAGAATGAAGTTTTCTTTCTTTGTATGGATCTAATAGCATTGTATTTTTTTTTATTAAATAATTATTTATCATCATAGGGTTGGTTACGCATCTTGAAAACCTCCAAAAATCGAATCATAGTATATACCAATAAAAGCAAGATTCTAAATCCACAACTCGCTCGTTGTACTCCGAACTCAAGGTATTTAATTTGTTAGAACATATGTAACTGATGGACGAATACTTCATTGTTAGGAATAATAACTAGTGTCGGCTCAACCATTTTGGAGGTCATAAGTGGGATAAAAAGCTGGGGCATTCACTAACGGTTACGTTAAAACCTCTTCTTTTATTCGAGCTTGTGACCGATAATAATAAATGGAATGTTTATAACTAATGAAGTTAAAAAAGAAATTTTGTTTATATTTTCATGTAAAATATTTAGATTAAATTTATTTTTTTAGTTTTTTTTAAATTCAAAGTTTTTAATAAAATATTCATGATTAATTTTTTTAAAAAGTCTTTTTCATTTGAATAATAAAAGATTTTTATATAGGCTTTTGTTTAATCTCTTATTCTTTTTAGAACCTATAGGATAAAAAAAAGCCCACATGTCAAAAAAAATCGCTGCATAGAAAATTTTTTAACAAAACTGGAGGCCCTGTATTTTAGGGGTCCTAAGCCTGTGTTTGGCTTGCTTGACTCATTAGGCCGGTCCTGAGAATAACACGCTTAGAACCATATGTGAAAATTAATAAGTATTGGTTTGACTAATTGTACTTTTATGAAAACATTATCACGTTCATCTCAACTATCTTAAGAGTTTAAGATGAACATGAAATTTTGGGTCCCTTTCAACTTAGGATGGTTATCAATTATAGTTTTTAATGGTTTAGTTTTCTGTTTGTTCAGTGTTTTTGATTTTGAATTATGTTAGACCTATAAGTTAACCATATTGATTCATATTGAGAATTTATCTAAGCAAATCAAATTCAACCAAATAAATCAAACTCAATAAATAATTAAATCGAACAAACATAACAAGCTCAGTTCAAATAAATAGATAAGGAAGGGAACCAAAATGAAACCGAGTTCATAATTCGGTTTTGTTTTTCTGTTATGAATACGAATTGGTTTTTGTCTTTTCACACCCTATCAATATAGTAATAAACTCGGTAATAAGATAATCGATTGAGTAACTAATAAAGTAAACAATTCATCAAATATTAAGTTAATCAATCAAATTTCATACCCAAATATTTCTTTAAAATCTTGAGACATGTTCGTTATTTAATACATTATTTATATTAAAACCCATATATATAACATTGTCATTCATCCTTCCATGTCCAAATGAATAGCGTATGATCAACTCTTCCAAGTCTAATATATCTAGTTTTGTAGTCATATAGATAAATCCGTAACCGCAGTAGCTAATTGCGGTCACTATTTATCTGTACTCGTGTGTCTAGGGTTTTTTCCACCACATGCTTAGTTCATTTCCTAATAAACATTATTATTACCCATAGTCTAAACAATCCAACATATTCATGCATCTTAACACATATAGGCACATAAACATGCATCTTTTCTTTAACTACATCATATTAACTTTAAGGCACATAAACCTTAAATCTATTTCAAATATATCATAACACATATTCCTTACTTTAGCAAGACACTCGTGGCATTGAACTACCTTTTACTGGCTTCCTTAACCTTGATCCCATTCTCAGTTTAAGTTCAGGCATTAGGTTATGCCCGAATCTCTCAAACTATGGCTCTGATACCAACTTGAGAGGCCCAGTTCCCCGGGAGTCTCTCGGTTGGTTAAACATCAAAAGCATAGCTCTTAAACCGTAGAATAATATTATATTATAGCAGCAGAATTCATTACGTAACATTTAATCTTAACAGGAATGCCAGCTCTTGAATAGGTAGTCCTCATGTCTTGCCACGAGCCATCATATCCTTATCATAACCTGCTCAACCTGACATGCATGTAAAACAAGTCAGCTTTATGCTGGTGAGTTCTAAGTTCATTTCTTAGAAAAATCTTTATTCATTCATGTCATTATATGACATAATTTAAATACGTTGCATACCTGTTCTCATAACATAATCACATAACATACATAACATCATAACATAATTACATAACATAAGTATCATCATAACATCATTCATACGGTGAAGGAACTTCACCGTCAACTGCTGACCCTGAGGTCAAACAGGCTCGTGCAGCACAAGGCTCTTAGACTATCAACCCGAAGTCGATAACTTACACATGCATAAGATTCCATCAACTGGCGACACACAGTCGGCAGGCCTGTTCTTTCACAGGACTTCTTAAACATCATAAGCAAAAGCGGCTCCTTTCACCGCTGTGCTCAAGTTTTGCTCAACCGTAGTTGACAAAACCACAGTTCCTCCTCCATCCTCGGTCGAGTGTCTTATGTTCCTCCTCGACCTCAGTCGAGTGTCTTATGTTCCTCCTCGACCTCAGACGAGTGTCATGTTCCTCCTCGACCTCAGCCGAGTGTCATGTTCCTCCTCGACCTCAGTCGAGTGTCTTACATTTCATCCTCGACATCAGTCGAGTGCCTTACATAAAACCAATCATTTCTTTCTCAACCGCAGTTGAGACTTTAAAAAAAAAAAAACATTCGTTATATCCCAGCTGAGACTCTTAAAATCATTCACTTCTCAACCATCGTTGAGACTTAACATATTCTTTACATCTCAGCTGAAATTCTTAAAATCATTTACTTCTCAACCGTAGTCGAGACTTAAAACATTCTTTACTTGAAAACATTCTTTATCTAAAAACATTCTTTACCTGACCTTAATCAGGTTAAAATCATTTTCATACGATAACTTTAACACCTTCTTTAATCTGACCGTAGTCAGGTAAATCAATCACTTTCATACAATAACCTTGTAACATACATATTCTTTTATCCGACCGTAGTCAGATAAAACAATCATTTCATAGATATTTATCATACATGCACATCAGCCCTAAAACGTTAAAACAGTAAAAGAGGGCTTATAGAACTCACCTGGTGTCTTAGCTATCCATGGAGTAACTTGATTAAAAATATGGATCTTAATCAAGTAAGCCTTCGTATCGATCTGTTGAATCTACGCGTGCTTGATCAATACATCGCTATGTATCTATAACTATTAAATGATTTAAGAATCATTCATCTTACTACTTGTAATTCGTATTGAGTCTAAACCGTATTTGAGGACGTTTAAGTTAATAAAACTTACTTTTAAATCTTATGAAAAACGGCCAGAGTTCCCTTTGTTTTAGTCACATCCGGACAACTCAAGTTGTCTATTTTATAACCAAATCTCAAATAATCAACTCTAAACAATTATTATTCATCCTCAAACACGGCACACGTAATTAAACTAGTAGCAATTAAACATTCTAATAGTTTATAAAGAGGCTATACCTTTCGTTCATTCGGTTCACTCAACAACATACGAGTAGCTCAAAACTAGACCAAACGAACTCCGATCGAGGCGATTCAGGTGTCCACGGTTTCGTATCATCAAGCTCTACCTTCTACATCAGTTGACTCCGGCCGTCGCTGCTGCTACAGTCGCCGGAAACGCGAACAACTCACCGGAATCCTTCCGGCAGCACTGTTCTGTTCGGGAGCATAAAAAGTCGACCTCCAGACCTCAAAATCGAAAACCCAACGGTGAAAGTCTTCGTTTATGTGTTAGGAAGCTTCGGTTAAAATTTGAGAGCGATCCAACGGTTAGATCTCCGGGGATCATTCGATATATGAGGCTGGTTCTTTTTCTTTTTCCTCTGCGATCTTCCTGGCCGACTTCGAGATGAATCTCAAAAAAATCTGCATTTCCTTAGTTTTAATTATTTAGAATTTACACTTTGACCCCCTCATCTATGACCTCCTATTTTTAAAACCTCCTTCAACTTGGCTCACATATTTTTATTATTCACGAGCTTCTAACGGGTCCATACTTTATCATATAACGGTCCCGCTTATATTAATGTGATCGTAATCACTTCAGGATTGTTCATAAAAATTACGAACTCAAACGGTAACAGAAATTTTTACACGTTATTGAGAGGCTTTATAACGTGTCCATACCTTATCAGATATTTTTATCGTTTATATCCTTTTGATCATAATCACTTTACGAACATTTATATAAAATTTGGACATAAACGGTCACCGAAATTTCGCCCTTTTATTAATGGGCTTTATAAAATTTCCGGTTGTTACAAATCTACCCTCCTTACAATAGGTTTCGTCCTCGAAACCTATTACGTTTGAAACAAATGTGGGTAGAGTCTTTTCATCTCGTCTTCAGTCTCCCATGTAGCCTCAGATCCTTTTCGATGTTTCCATTGAACCTTAATTTGTCTAATCGTCTTGTTACGTAATAGTTTTTCTTTCCTGTCAATAATGGCAACCGGTTCTTCTATGTAGTTTAACCTTTCATCAACTTCAATATCATTTAACGGCACATATGCTACATCATCTGCTAGACATTTTCTTAAGTGTGAAACATGAAATGTCAGGTGAATTCCACTCAGTTCATCTGGCAATTCTAATCAGTAGGCTACCTTACCGACCCTTGCCATTATTCGAAAAGGTCCAATAAATCTCGGACTAAGCTTTCCTCTTTTCCTAAATCGAATAATTCCTTTCCATGGAGAAACTTTCAACAGTACTTGATCACCTACCTCAAACTCTATTGGTCTCCGTCTTTTATCAGCATAGGACTTCTGTCGATCCTGTGCAGCTTTCATTCGTGCTCTAACTAGCTGGAGCTTTTAAGTCAAATCTAATACTGCAACTTTGCTTTCTACTTCTTTTTGTCATACCCGCTCCTAACACAGACGTACTACAATGTCGTTCGTATTATGCCTCATATGGGGCATTCCAATGTTAGCATGGTAGCTGTTGTTGTACGAGAATTCCACTAATGGTAAATGATCAATCCAGCTACCACAAAAATTAATAATACAAGCTCTGAGCATATCTTCTAAGGTTTGGATAGTCATTTCAGACTGTCCATATGTTTGAGGATGATATGCAATAATGATATTCATTCTTATGCCCATCGATTCATGAAACTGTTTCCAAAACAATGAAATAAATCGCGTGTCACGATCTGACACTATAGAAACTGGAATTCCATGTCTTGTAACTATTTTATTTATAAGCAATTCAGACAGTTTCTCTGACGTATAAATCTCACATATAGGCAAGAAATGAGCAATTTTTGTTAATCGGTCTACAATGACCCAGATAGTATCATGACGTTTCGCTGTGAGAGACAACTTAGTAATAAAATCCATGGTGATGTGTTCCCACTTCCATTCTGAGACTTCTAAAGGTTGAACATAACCATAGGGTTTCTGATGTTCAGCCTTTACTTGCGCACATGTTAAACATTTATTTACGTACTGCATTACACTAAACTTCCTGCCTAGCCACCAGTAATCTTTTCGAAGGTCTTGTTACATTTTCGTTGCACCAGGATGAATAGAGTAATGTGACTTATGTGCTTTATTTAAAATCCTTGACCTGATGTCCTCGTTTCGCTGAACCCACATTCGACCAAATCGGGTCTTAACACCGAATTCATTTTCTTCTAGACTTTTAACTTGACAAAGATTCTTTCGTATCCAACATTTTATTTCTTTAGTCCTCCTTCTGTGCATCCTTGAGCTCATTCAAAAATCTGGAGTTACTACCAAGCTATAAGACATAACTCGTATAGCAGGGTTTCTGTCTTGCGACTTAGAGAATCAGTCACCACATTGGCCTCATGAATTTTTAATTGTCTTGAGGCATATGCTATTACCTTTTCCCTTTTTACTATATTCTTCTATTTCTCGTATTATTTACATGTTAACGAGTGAAATTGTTCACATCTTCTTCCATAATTCCCTCGTTTTAATTGTAGTGTATTCCCATGTTGTGTCGGGACTTTTTCCTAAGTATCACTCTTTTGGCATTTCTATCGTATCTCTTCATGCTTAAATCAGATGTTTAAGATCGTATGATGACAAGTTGGCTTCCTCTTTATGTCATAGTTTTTAGCTATAATAGGTAGCTTATTATGACACTTAATCCTTGCATCCTTATCTTTTCCTAACTTGTATGCTACAACATGTCATATTCTTTAGCTACAACATGTCATATTCTTTAGCTACAACATACGTTATTCTTTAGTTTGTTGGTTGTGCTAACGTTTTCCCATTTAGTCTCTACAAACAGTTATCTCTCTTGGCATTAAACCATTTATAGAGCACTCGTGGGAAGTTGGTCGTAAGTAGAATTTCTTAACATAACATACATACACATATTAACACATAAGGTTGTCAATGCATAAGACCAACCAAATTTACCATTTCCTAAAAACGGACCAAACCAAGTCATGGTGTTGTTGCAAGATTTCATTAGTAACCTTATAATAAGGATTTTCTTGCTTCCCCTAATAAGAAGGCTTCATCACTTGCCTCACTAAGAGGATTTCATCATTTTCCTTGTTAAGAAGACTCTATTGTTTGCCTTAACAAGGAAACTGCATCATTTGATCCACTTTATGCAAAACAATCTTATCATAAAACTTTCCTTTGATAACATACGTATGCACACTATCACATAACAATACCATGAGTTTTCTTATACATGAGACAGTGGCAAATATCCTTTATCATTAAGCTTGTACTAATACAAAGCTCCTTAAGCAGTTTCTTGCAACAGATGCAAGACTATCTTAACACCTGTAACCGTATAAAACCCACATTTTATAACCTATACTTTAAGCTCTATATATATTCTATGCATGTTTAACATTTATTATCTTGTGAGGACAAGATAGTTCATTAAATGATAACAATGTTGCAACACTTATGTATCCTCTTCTAGCATAAATAGCTTCCCGTTAGAGTTATTAAAATCATCTATAACATCTTTAGCATAGCAATTCTAGGTCCGGTCAGCCTTCACATGAATTCTTGTCAAAAGCAAATTGTATCATTTCAACTTTTCATAACCTTCGTACCATATTGATGGTTGAATATTTTCTTTTCCTTCGCATTTGCCATAAGACTGACTTTAGTCTTTGAGATTCACTTATACCTAAAGTCAGGCATACATTCATTTATCTTCGCTTATCAATTCCTAATGTCAACGTGTATTTCTCATCCTAGTGAGACCTTGTCAGGATTTAGGATACTAACAAAGCATTATCATTCATGACATAGAGAATAATCTCATCAAACCTCTAGGTCAAATTTGAACTTACATTACCTCAATCGGATGTACTCATCCTTAGTTTATAATATTATTCATTCGCAAGTGATGAATAACCCTTCCATAAATAAGGTTCCTTGTTCATTCGTACGCCATTTCCCTCATTCGTAAGTTAGTTTCATCATTCACAAATCCATTGAATCCTTTACACATAAACTCAGTCACCCGTACTAATTCTTTTCATCCATAATTGATTTCTTTCGTACATAAGGATATACATACATTCCTATCTTCATCACGTTACTGTTGCCCGAATGGTTACACAAAGCGCTGCATCCACCATTGTTGTCCTCCTCACTTTCCATGTATGCTTCATTTCTTGAACCGTCATCATCTTCAAACTACATTTCTACCATTAATCGAACTCTGTTTCCATGTTCTAATGGTTTCCTTCCTGATCGACCTTTGAATTAGCACATTTACAATTTCTTAGGGTATGTCATTCAGTGTTAGCTTCCCAATAGCTTCAACGATGTATTCAATGTGACCATAATGCAATTTAGGACATATAAGGTATGATAGACAATAATACAAACTCCGTTGTATAATAAATCATTAATAACAGTGTCCGGAATGTCATTAATCATTTACTTTTCCAACTTTGTTCCTATTATTCTCATTCATACTTTATACTCATTAATCCATGAATCTTTGTCAAACCAATAAGGTAAGACCTTAACTGGTATCCATCTGACCAAACAAGCATTCCCAATTCTTTCTATAACTCTTTCAACCTCTCTATTCACATGTTGTTCTTTACCTTTATTGGCATCGAATAGTTATAATTTGTTCAGTCATTAAATCTTTCCTATGGTGTCCAAGTCATATGACAGATGAAACCCGAGCATTAGTCATATAGATAAATCCGTAACCGCAGTAGCTAATTGCGGTCACTATTTATCTGTACTCGTGTGTCTAGGGTTTTTTCCACCACATGCTTAGTTCATTTCCTAATAAACATTATTATTACCCATAGTCTAAACAATCCAACATATTCATGCATCTTAACACATATAGGCACATAAACATGCATCTTTTCTTTAACTACATCATATTAACTTTAAGGCACATAAACCTTAAATCTATTTCAAATATATCATAACACATATTCCTTACTTTAGCAAGACACTCGTGGCATTGAACTACCTTTTACTGGCTTCCTTAACCTTGATCCCATTCTCAGTTTAAGTTCAGGCATTAGGTTATGCCCGAATCTCTCAAACTATGGCTCTGATACCAACTTGAGAGGCCCAGTTCCCCGGGAGTCTCTCGGTTGGTTAAACATCAAAAGCATAGCTCTTAAACCGTAGAATAATATTATATTATAGCAGCAGAATTCATTACGTAACATTTAATCTTAACAGGAATGCCAGCTCTTGAATAGGTAGTCCTCATGTCTTGCCACGAGCCATCATATCCTTATCATAACCTGCTCAACCTGACATGCATGTAAAACAAGTCAGCTTTATGCTGGTGAGTTCTAAGTTCATTTCTTAGAAAAATCTTTATTCATTCATGTCATTATATGACATAATTTAAATACGTTGCATACCTGTTCTCATAACATAATCACATAACATACATAACATCATAACATAATTACATAACATAAGTATCATCATAACATCATTCATACGGTGAAGGAACTTCACCGTCAACTGCTGACCCTGAGGTCAAACAGGCTCGTGCAGCACAAGGCTCTTAGACTATCAACCCGAAGTCGATAACTTACACATGCATAAGATTCCATCAACTGGCGACACACAGTCGGCAGGCCTGTTCTTTCACAGGACTTCTTAAACATCATAAGCAAAAGCGGCTCCTTTCACCGCTGTGCTCAAGTTTTGCTCAACCGTAGTTGACAAAACCACAGTTCCTCCTCCATCCTCGGTCGAGTGTCTTATGTTCCTCCTCGACCTCAGTCGAGTGTCTTATGTTCCTCCTCGACCTCAGACGAGTGTCATGTTCCTCCTCGACCTCAGCCGAGTGTCATGTTCCTCCTCGACCTCAGTCGAGTGTCTTACATTTCATCCTCGACATCAGTCGAGTGCCTTACATAAAACCAATCATTTCTTTCTCAACCGCAGTTGAGACTTTAAAAAAAAAAAACATTCGTTATATCCCAGCTGAGACTCTTAAAATCATTCACTTCTCAACCATCGTTGAGACTTAACATATTCTTTACATCTCAGCTGAAATTCTTAAAATCATTTACTTCTCAACCGTAGTCGAGACTTAAAACATTCTTTACTTGAAAACATTCTTTATCTAAAAACATTCTTTACCTGACCTTAATCAGGTTAAAATCATTTTCATACGATAACTTTAACACCTTCTTTAATCTGACCGTAGTCAGGTAAATCAATCACTTTCATACAATAACCTTGTAACATACATATTCTTTTATCCGACCGTAGTCAGATAAAACAATCATTTCATAGATATTTATCATACATGCACATCAGCCCTAAAACGTTAAAACAGTAAAAGAGGGCTTATAGAACTCACCTGGTGTCTTAGCTATCCATGGAGTAACTTGATTAAAAATATGGATCTTAATCAAGTAAGCCTTCGTATCGATCTGTTGAATCTACGCGTGCTTGATCAATACATCGCTATGTATCTATAACTATTAAATGATTTAAGAATCATTCATCTTACTACTTGTAATTCGTATTGAGTCTAAACCGTATTTGAGGACGTTTAAGTTAATAAAACTTACTTTTAAATCTTATGAAAAACGGCCAGAGTTCCCTTTGTTTTAGTCACATCCGGACAACTCAAGTTGTCTATTTTATAACCAAATCTCAAATAATCAACTCTAAACAATTATTATTCATCCTCAAACACGGCACACGTAATTAAACTAGTAGCAATTAAACATTCTAATAGTTTATAAAGAGGCTATACCTTTCGTTCATTCGGTTCACTCAACAACATACGAGTAGCTCAAAACTAGACCAAACGAACTCCGATCGAGGCGATTCAGGTGTCCACGGTTTCGTATCATCAAGCTCTACCTTCTACATCAGTTGACTCCGGCCGTCGCTGCTGCTACAGTCGCCGGAAACGCGAACAACTCACCGGAATCCTTCCGGCAGCACTGTTCTGTTCGGGAGCATAAAAAGTCGACCTCCAGACCTCAAAATCGAAAACCCAACGGTGAAAGTCTTCGTTTATGTGTTAGGAAGCTTCGGTTAAAATTTGAGAGCGATCCAACGGTTAGATCTCCGGGGATCATTCGATATATGAGGCTGGTTCTTTTTCTTTTTCCTCTGCGATCTTCCTGGCCGACTTCGAGATGAATCTCAAAAAAATCTGCATTTCCTTAGTTTTAATTATTTAGAATTTACACTTTGACCCCCTCATCTATGACCTCCTATTTTTAAAACCTCCTTCAACTTGGCTCACATATTTTTATTATTCACGAGCTTCTAACGGGTCCATACTTTATCATATAACGGTCCCGCTTATATTAATGTGATCGTAATCACTTCAGGATTGTTCATAAAAATTACGAACTCAAACGGTAACAGAAATTTTTACACGTTATTGAGAGGCTTTATAACGTGTCCATACCTTATCAGATATTTTTATCGTTTATATCCTTTTGATCATAATCACTTTACGAACATTTATATAAAATTTGGACATAAACGGTCACCGAAATTTCGCCCTTTTATTAATGGGCTTTATAAAATTTCCGGTTGTTACAGATGCACTTTTGGAATATTTGCACTTGAATAATTAGTATTGTAATTAAATAAACGTAGCTGTAATGTAGTTGTGATTGCGACACCTTTGTAATGTATTTACTTTAAGTTGATCTGTGTGCTTATGATATCGGTTCAAGTAAGTCACCCCTCACCTCTGAGACATCACCACTATGCTTCCGCAACCGGTTCAGTGACATCACATCAGACACGAGGTGACGAGGGGTGGGGGTGTGACAATAATGCAACTTTTTTTTCTAATGCAACTTTTTTAAATGCAACTTTTTTAAAAAAAAGTTGCATTATGTAATAAAAATGTTGCATTAGGCTAATGCAACTTCAGCTAATGCAACCTATTTGCAACCTTTTGTGACAAAAAATGTTGCATTAGGCTAATTTTGTAGTAGTGACATATCCTTTTCTATCAGCTGAGTTATTTAGCATTTTTCTCATGCATTAAAATCATAGAGATCGATTAGGAAATAAGGGTCGTTTGGTAACGTTTGAACCAATAACTTCTGAATGGTTAAGAGAGTCTAAACCATTAAGTACTGAACCAGTTAAGATTATTTGTTTTAGCATATGAACCACAACTCTAAAACCAAAAATTTTGATGATGTTCGAACCCCCCCCCCCCCCAACGCTACCATCGTTGATGTTCTAACCTTAAAACCACAACCATTGTCGTATTTCCCCCAACCACCGCCATCTCTCCCCCCGGTCGTCAATGTTCGATACCCCATCCAAATCCACACCAACCTTCGTAGTAGCAGGGTTGTGGCTGTTGGGTTCCAATCGGGAACGCGTTACGGAGGGTGCGAACGAAGGGCGCCGTGGCTATTGGGTTTCGATCGGAGGGTGCAGATGAAGGGTGCGGTGGTTGTTGGGCGCAGATGAGGCGATCGTGATGATGGCGACGGGAGCAGTGGGTTGCATTCAGACTTGTTGTGATATCTGAATGGTTCTGACCTTCATTCAGATATTTTGGTTCCATTCAGATTTTTTTTTTCGCGAAACAAACAGTCAGATCAGACCCATTCAGATATATTCAAATACAAACAAACAGTCTAAATTGTTGTGTGCTTTTTCTAACCATTTGTGACCCCAAAATTAACCACATTCTCTTCTTCCAAGTTGAATTTGACTGATATCCGATTTGAATAAATGAGATTTTGTATAGGTGATATCCAATCCAAATAAGAAGAAGGACATCCGACCCAAATCTATCCAAACAAGAATTTGTATCAACTTTTTCGGGTTTAGATACAATTCAGTTTCCAAGATTTTTTGGATTTAGGTTTGTTTGAACACCCGACCTATTTCAAAGTGTGTAATACATGTTCAGAAATCCATCTTAACGATCTCCCATGCATAATTTTATGACGAACTTGAACGTCATCCCATCCGAACCGGATGCCTTATCATCATTACAGCTCCACTAAACAATAGATAGCCTTCTAGCTAT
Organism: Mikania micrantha; assembly: GCA_009363875.1. Classification (NCBI taxonomy): domain Eukaryota; kingdom Viridiplantae; phylum Streptophyta; class Magnoliopsida; order Asterales; family Asteraceae; genus Mikania; species Mikania micrantha. Next base: position 14,506,524 of record CM018688.1, read on the forward strand.
TTATCTTTAAAAGACTACCAGACAACTTTTAATATGTATTCAAAATTAAATTAAGTTAGATAATATTAATACTCAAAAAATTTAATTGATCGACATGAAATTTAGTAGCAGTCGGATTAGAACTTCTCACGTAGCTTTGATAACCTTAAAAACGTCCCCTCAAATAGACACACTCAAAGAAATTTCTATTACAAAACATTATCAAATCAAACGGTGAGAAGATAAGAAGATATGTATTTAATTTGATCTTTTGTATTCCTCAAAGATGTAACTGTAATATATTTATTATTTTTTTTAACAGCTAACGAGGACTCAGCGGCATGCCTCTTCATAGCCCAAATGGATCCTCGAACCCAACAACCCACGTGCTGTGTCACACCCCCAAATTCCCACGTGAGGAGTCAGTCCACATGGGTGTGACGTGTCCAGAATCACAGCTCATGGTCATATAGAACGACTTCTATATGTGTTTTCAAAGTACAAAGTTTGCATAAACACAACCAAATAGTCTATAATACAATGCAGCGAAAATATATAAGATATGCAGCGGATAAGCAAATTGTCAGACATTACATTGTTTTAATACATTAAATAAATTGTTTTTTTTCAAAAGACACGGTAATGAATACAGGTAATCCTATGCTCATCCCTGATGTGCATTCATGTTCTATGTGCAGCTAATTACCTGATATTACATGTTTAAGAAAAAATGTCAACACATAGGTTGGTGACATGGGCGCACCTTTGTAGAGACAAGGGGCGACTGCCCCCTGTTTTTCCGTCTGTAGTATTAATTTTTCAGCCGAAATGCGATTTTTAGTTAAAAATAGGGGTTCCGGCCCCATGAATTCAAAAAATTAACATCTATTCTGGGTTACAAAAATTTTCGCCCCCTCTCAAGTGTACCAAGCTCCGCCACTGGTTGGTGAGTTCACAGGTTTTGATATACATAGATGATAAGCAGAAATCATGTGTCATGTTGTTTATTAAAATGTTAGTCCCAAGCCCTAGGCTCCAAGTGTCAGTGCGTCACTACCGAACTAGACTTATTAGTCATTGCCTCCGCCATGTCTCGTAATAACATGGCAAGGTAGGTCGAGATTTCACGTGTCCCGACCTCCGGTCAGTATTGTGCTACGTGGGGTTCGTCACACCCAAACAGATCTATTCAAACTCACCTCGTTGTTTGAACATTAACGGTAAGACTTTGTGAGGGCTTGTTATGATTACAACACTTATGTTTGTCTAATAAACCAGCATACACAAATATGTTTGTACAGTAATAATGTTTGACTAGATTCAACAAGTATTATCCCCCTATTTGAAAACTTGTAAAAGAGTTAAAGAGGGGCCGTAAACTCACCTTATTAAAATCAGAAAGTGCGTAAGCTCCTGCGTCGTAGAGGTGTCGGTCACCGGCTACCTATATCGTATAGCTTACGTGAGTTTGTGTAAGTGACCGTGCTCGTGTTCGTGCTCGTGTTTGTGCTCAACAACCCTCGGTTGTTATGTTTGTCCGTGTCGGTCCACATTGACCGTGCTTGACCGTGTCTGACCGTGTCAAGTCAACGACCCGTTGGCGAACCGTGTGTCGGTTGTGATTCGTGTAACATTCGTGATTGTGCTCCGTGTTTGACCGTGTCAAGTTCCATAACACATATCGTTTTAAAAAATATAGCATGCTTGTTAGTCCTATATGATCATGTTAACACATATCACATTGTTACAAACGATCACATAAACATATAAGTCATTCCCATTCATTAAAGTTTCCTAAAAAGGAAAGTTTCTAGTTTTGGCATGTTTATCATCAAAATCACACAGCTTATATACACAATCATCATATTGCATCATGTTAAGCCATTTATCATGTTCATAACATATCTAGTATCATTAAATCAAGTTTTCCCAAAATAAAGTTACTAAAAATAGTAACCTTGTCAAATATCCATCAAACGATTATCCTAATCATTTCTAATCCATTTTCACACCCAATATCATCATAATATATCAACGATCATCATTTAAACATACATATTTCACCAAAATCATCATCTAGCAATATTTAGATTAGAGAAGTTACTAAATATAGTAACTAGGTCAAAAATGACCACAATTCAATCCCAAATCAATTTCTTAGGCTACATATCATCATACTAATGATATTCCTATCCACATGCATGCTCATATCTTCACCTATATTAACATGTTGTAACATAAAAGTTACTATAAATTGCAAGTATCTCAAATCACCATATTTTGACCATTTAAATCATAATAAATCATGTAACACATCACCAATATCACCAATAAACATGTATGAATATCCAAAATCATCTAATATACACGACATCATGCATGCATATCATTATTTTAATCATCTATAAACAAATCATGCATTATACACACACACATCATCATGGATCGTCACATTTCACCATCTAATCACTCTAGATCATTATTATCAGTGGTTTTATCACCAAACCTAGATTTCAAACATCAAAAAATTCGTGCATGTATCATCAAGTAGGTTGCATGTGTGTGTATGACCTTGCATGTGCGTTTTTGTGTGTTGTGTGTGTGTGTAATGGTCATTAGAACTACCTCTCAAGTCCTTGTAACTCTTAGATGTTGTAGCAGCTTTAGAAACCCTCAGGACAGCAAGCTTTTGCAGGGATATGAAGGTGAAGATGATGCTCAAGCTCTCCAAGCCTTCTCCTTCAACCTTTTGTGTGTTCCAAGCTTTCCTCTTTCGATCTTGAGGTCTAGGAAGTTGTGTTCAGCCGAGTTTTAGATTGCACTTTCGAGAGTAATGAGTGGTTTGGTTACATCAAGCTTCTGGTTGGTCCTTTCAAGATTTCTGCTATTCTAGGCTCTTAGGCGCATCGCCTGACATGGCGCACCAACATCGGGCGGAGCGTGTGGATGACCCTCATTCGACTCCCCCTTTTCCTTCTCGCGCGCATCGCCAAGCGTCGGAAGTTGGTTCCGGGCGTAGCGCCTGGGCCTTCGGATGAGTCCAATAGGCCCGATTTCATAGTTTGAGTCCGTTTTCGCTCGTTTCTTGACTGTAATGCATTGTTTTAGCATCGTTTGAACTCTAATTGCCAATTATTAGTCATAATTGACACATGAAGTGTTCTTGTGACTAACTGTTCTGACGTTCACCAACGTTCGTGACTTTTGACACGTGTGTGCGGTTTTTTGGTAATTCTTCGAATTATCATGTTGTGTGACTGTGCTTGTACCGTCGTGCCACGTGTCGCACTAAATTAAACTAATTCTAGTGCCACGTATGCAAATGCTAATTAAATAAACATTTAATTAAAAAAGAATCTGACATGGAAATTACGGGGTGTTACACGCTGCGACGACGGTCCACTACCAACTCCCCGGTATCTAAAGCTCAAGTGCTGGCGAGCGCTGAATCGAACAAATCCACCTGCTCCTCAGGAGGAAACCCACAATGTGGTAACACCCACTACTGAACGCTTTGGCTAGGATTTGAACCCATGACCTCAGAAAGCCTAATCTATTTATACAATCTAGTTATCTCCTATCTAACTCAGAGAGAATCAATCCGTACATTAATCAATGCATTGTTTTAATTGAAGATTCTGAATTTGCAATATTTCCTTTAATCAATACAATAATCCAACTACACTAGTCTTATATTGGCTACTAGAATATTACCCCGTGTATTACACGGGTTTAATATAAAAATATTAAATAATTAGTAATAAAATTTAAAACAATTATAAAACGATATTTTAAGAGAAAATTATTACTTTACATATAAATGAATACTTCAAGTAATAAAAAAGTAATTAAAATTTTAATAACTATACAAATGATATATGTTATTTTTGATTTGTAACGATTATTATCTTTAAACAAATTGATAATAAAGTTTCAGTTTGTATTATATCAAAGACTAACTTTTATAAACTAAAAAGGTAAAATATATAATTTATTTAATTATTTAATTATTTAATTTTAACGACTCAATTTATATATAATGTTATATATAAGGACCAAAAGTGTAACTTTTCTTAATCATTTTTTTACTTTGGTTTTTAAATAAATTTAAAAAACGTAATCGGTTTATAAAAATCTTATTGTTTTAAACACCGGTTTATATTTTATTTTTTAAAAAAAATTCATTTTTAAAGAAAATTTTTTTCTATATAACTTTGATTTTCTAAAAATAAAATATTTTTTATTTTTAAAAAATTAATATTAACCTTTTTGACATTTTATAAAATTTTCTTATATGTGTTTTCTAATTAAAAGATAATTAATATTATTAGTTATTTGAATTATGATTATATAATAGGAAAGATAATATAATTATTTATTAGGAGATAATTAAATGAATTTGATAAAAAGTTGACATGTGGCAATTAGGGTGTAATAACATGACATGTGGCAAAAAAACATCTTTGTTTATTAGTATAGTAAGATTATTCTCTGTCTTAAATGACATACAATGTTTTAATTGATGATTTTTAATTAGAGTGTTTACTTTAATCAATACAATGCTCCAACTAGACGTCCCACATTGGCTATTATTCTCCGTCTAAGACGACAAAATCATTGGCATGATAATATTTTATTTAATCGCCGTTCATGCGTCCGTGACTTGTTTCCAAAAATCATTTTAGCGTTCACATTGCCGTTGAACGAGGGAATAAAAAATGAAACCTTGGCAAACTTTCACATTGCCAATAAACCAGGGGAAAAAATTACTACAAATACTATACATGTAATAAAACAATAAAAAATCATCTTTATTAAAAATTACTATAAATAATATTAAATACTATACATTTAATCTCATCTATTGGATTTCAACACTTGGATTGTTAAGCCTAATAGATGCGTGTGTTTCTCCCAGTTTGTCGCCGCTAAAGGCCATGTTGCCTTTATTACTATGTCACTATTGAGACATTTTCTTTGTAGTGCGTCTTTTAAATTTTCTATTCGTATTGTATTCATTATCAAAATGGAGATAATTAAGTATTGTTTTTAAGTTTTTTGTGTAATAATTTTATCTGTCAATTTGTAAATTAGTTTAAAATTAAAATTACACAATTACACAATTTTATGGTAAAGACTTTAGTATATATGTCAATTTTGTTTAAAGACGTGTCCAAAGAAGACGCCAACCAAAACTAACTCGTTTCTTTCGGCAGCACTCATTCAACTTTTGAATCATGTAACATTTTGTTTTATTTATATACAACTAGGTTAGGACTCCGTGTATTACACGCGCTGAATGATAAAAATATAATAAACATCTATTAATGAAAATTAGATAATATAAGATTTTTTAATATAAATGGCTAAAAGTTTGTATAATTTTATAATTTAATTAATAAAATAATTATATTGTTTCTTTAAACAATAACTTTTTTCAAAATTTGTTTCTTAAATTTTTTTTAAAATACTAATTTTAAAAATTGTATATTTTATAATAAATTGGATATTTAATATGTGTTTTTTAATATTAATAAATTTTAATATATTATAAAATATGTTTCTTAGTTTAAAAATGTAAAACAAAATATTTTATATTTATTATTATTATTTAATACGAGGTGTATTTAATATGAGAGAGAGGAAGGAAACCAAAAATAAGGTGATATGTAATCACGCCATGTTTCATCCTAGAATCATTAATTTATTATAATAGATAGATTTATACACAATTTATAATATAAGTTTTGTCTAACATGTGTTGTATTATATTAACTAAAGTGAGTATCTTTATCTATTTATAAAACATAAATGTTTGTTTTTTCCCAAACTGATTAAAAGTGTTTCTCATAACTTAAAGAACTCATGTCTAATAGTGATCCAATATATAAATTCTATAAAGTTTAACTATTTCTAGAAGCTAGCGCTCCTAAGGCTAATGCCCATGTGGGGTCTTTTACAATGTTTAGAAAACCAGACCAGGCTGGCCGGTCGAACCCGTCGAACCCGGAACCGCTGGTGAACATGTCCGGTTAGGGGTTATGGGCCGTTTTGGGTGAACCGGACGGTCGAACCGGCGAACCGGTGGTTGAACCGGTTTTTTTTAATAATTTTATTATTATTTTTTTAATTATATATATATATATATATATTTATAAAATGTTTATAAAATCATTCGGTTCTTAAATCCGGTTCGACCGGTCCGACCGGTTGGACCTCTAACCAATAAAGAGACCGGTCAACGTCCGGTCCGGTTCGGTTCTGAAAACATTAGTCTTTTGTGAAACTATAATGTTTCTCTTTACAATTTTTCATTTTACTTACTTAAACTTTATCTTACGTGTTGATAAACTTAATCCTTACGTGTTGATAATCAGCCAATAATCGAAAATATCAACCATTTTAAATCAGTCAACTAAAAGCATATTGCCAAGACTATATGTGTAACGAAGAAGCCGGATAGAGGCTTGACCAGTATCACACAAGCGTCACATAATGTTATAGAGGAAGCTTGACCGGTATCACACAAGCGTCACATAGTGTTATAGAGGAGGCTTGATAGTAACTTGATATATATATGTAACTAAGTTAGTAACCCGTGTGATACACGTGTTAAATAAATAAATATATATAATTAATAATCATTAATGAAAATCTAAATTCTAATATGAAATATTATTAAAATTTTATATAATATAATACTTTAAGTAATGATTTTAGTATTTCTTTAAACAACAAGTTTTTCAAAGTTCATTTCTTTAAACATTTCATTTAGAAAAAAATAAAAAAATTTTCTATTTTATAATAATTTTGATTTTTTAAAAAGTATGTTTTTAATATTAATATGCTTTTAATGTATTAATTTTTTTATTTTAAAAATGTATAAAAAATAATATGAAATGTATTTAATAGGAAAGAGATGTAGGAAACCAAAGTTAAGGTGTTCTAGAAACTAACATGTGTCCTTAAAACCTTTATTTATTAATATAAATAGATGATAAGCCACATTTGGCCGATCATGCCAGCTCACACAGGGCGTGTAGTGGGATTAGGCACTATAGGGGGGGCATGACGGAGAGTCACATAAGGCTGTCCAAAAAGCTCGAAACTCATATTCGCCTCGTAACTCATTTGGAAAAAACTTGGATAAAGTTCGGATAAAATTCGGCTCGGATAAAGCTCGTTTGTAATCGAGTCGAACCAAGCCAGCTCGTTTGTAACCGACCGAGTCCGAGCCAAGGCTGGCTTGGCTCATAGCTCGCTCGTTGCTCGGCTCGTGGCTCGGCTCATTTGTACAACATACTATATTAAAATATATAATATATGGTTAATTTCAATAATAAATATACTTTGGTGTTATTTTGGAATTATGTAAAAAAAATAAAAATAAAGAAAATAAAAGAAAAGAGAACGGAATTACGAAATTTATCTCAATTCTCATGTGCTCCACTATTTACTAATTCCTAAATCATATCCTTAATTCTCAGTTCCACATATTCACGCCTCTTCTCTTTTGTAAAAACTGGGCCAAAAACGAACCGAGTCGAATTGAGGTGAATGCAATTCAAATATTAAATTTTTTATGTAAAAACCGAGCTAAAAACCAGCCAAGTCCGAGCCAAGATTTCAGGTTCGTTTTACAATTCGAGCCGAGTCTGAATTAACCCCTGGCTCGATTCGATTCGGCTCGTGAACACCCACGAGATGGAGGTAGCGCCTTACACATGGTTTTATTGATTATTTCGAGTGGAAATTGGAAAGTTAGTCTTTCAATATACAAGCTAGTTAAAAACCCCTTTACATTGAAAAAATAAATAAATAATAATTAGTAAATGATGTATGTGCATGTTTGTGTGTGTATGTGTGTATGGATTATATAATAACTCACTTCTATTGTGAAAATCCGATTAACTAAGACAAGATCAACTCAATTTTTTTGGTTTTTTTTCATTATATTTTTTATAGAAGTACAAGATCAACTCAATTTTTCTAATGCTATCTGAAAAAAAATTTCTCGCCTCTCTCTGTGTTAATAAATACTAATAATCTTTTCTAATTAAATTATATAATTAATTATGAAAAAATATAAATCTTCTTGTTCTATTAATTTACTAATTTATTAAAATTTAATAAATTAAAATAATATTTCAATTATATCTTATATTAAATATAAATTTATTATTATTAAATATTTATTATGACTTGATATTAATGAAATATATATTTTTTTAAGTATTCAACCCGTATAACATATGATTATACGAGTTTCTAGGCTAGTAACTAATAAAAGGACTGCTTAATAACTAACATTATTTGTCTATGCGATGGTGGCGTAGTGGTAATGAGTGTTAATTCATAATGAAGGTCTAGCTAGGGTTCAAAGCCCGTCACTATCCAATTTTCCATAGGTCACGTGATTTACCTTATTCATGTTGGTCGTAGAACCAATCGGTGAAGGGGGCCTAATAGTAGGGCTGGCAAAATTGGTACCTGTTAAGACACGATTAGACCTGTTTAGCAAGTCGTTTTTATGTTTATATTTTCATTAATCGCGTCGTCTGGAACCTGTTAAAACCCGTTAAGACCCGTTTTGACAGCCTTACCTAATAGTGGCATTCACCAATTTTTTTTAGTATACACGGTGGTAGTTGATTAAAATCTAAAATAGTCATCGCAACTCTCAAGTGAACCGAACTCTGAAACTCTTGATTATAAATATGAAGCACGAAGGACCCAGACACTCACCAGCTCAAGATATCTCAAACATCAAATCTCTCTCTCTCTCTCTCTGAGAGGTTTGTCTCTCTCCAGTTTTAGCATATATGCATATATTTTATATCATATCAATTATTACGAGTCATATTATTCCCACACTCACCTCCATACTTCTCATTCTTAATTTTTACGTCCCGTATAGGCCAACACGAAGCGTATTGGGGCCAATCATTGGTTTTTAGAATTTGTTAGTGTCAATGATTAAACTCATATACGCCTTGTAAATACATATACACGTCGTATATGACCTATACGTGGCGTATACGTGACCAATTATTTTCGAATAATTGGGTATAAGAGAGGGTTATACGCCTCGTATAAGTATATACAAGACATATAAAAGTCGGTGAGATGTTAAAATAAAAAGTTAGATGTGCGAATAACCAATTTTCTTTATTACTGAATATATCATCGATCAGTTAAATATATAAGATTTATGATAATAATCTTTATGTACGCAGGTTTTTAATTAATCAGATATCAATCCAGCAACATGGGTGCCGGAGGTCGGATGCCAGATCCATCCGAGACCAAAAACATCCTCGAACGCGTCCCGGTCGACCCACCGTTCTCGCTAAGCGATCTAAAGAAAGCGATCCCGGTCCATTGTTTTGAACGATCGGTCATCCGTTCATCATACTACGTTGTGCACGACCTCATTGTAGCCTATGTCTTCTACTTCCTAGCCAACACATACATCCCCCTTCTTCCTACTCCTTTGGCTTACCTCGCTTGGCCCGTTTACTGGTTTTGCCAAGCGAGCATCCTCACCGGCCTATGGGTCATCGGTCACGAGTGCGGTCACCACGCGTTTAGTGACCACCAGTGGATCGATGACACCGTGGGCTTCGTCCTCCATTCGGCTCTCCTCACCCGTATTTCTCTTGGAAATATAGCCATAGAAACCACCACGCCAACACCAATTCGCTTGATAACGATGAAGTTTACATTCCTAAACGTAAGTCCAAAGTTAAGTGGTACTCAAAGATCCTTAACAACCCACCTGGTCGAGTGTTCACTTTGGTTTTCAGGCTAACCCTTGGGTTCCCTCTATACCTCCTAACTAATATTTCTGGCAAGAAATACGGACGCTTCGCGAACCACTTCGATCCATTGAGTCCAATCTTCACCGAACGCGAACGGATTCAGGTTCTTCTGTCGGATCTCGGTCTGCTTGCGGTTTTTTACGCGATTAAACTTCTTGTAGAAGCAAAAGGGGCTGCTTGGGTAACATGCATGTATGGAGTTCCTGTGTTAGGAGTGAGTGTGTTCTTCGTTTTGATCACATATTTGCACCACACCCATCTCTCATTACCTCATTATGATTCAACTGAATGGAACTGGATCAAAGGGGCCTTATCAACAATCGATAGGGATTTTGGGTTCCTAAATAGGGTTTTCCATGATGTTACACATACTCATGTGTTACATCATTTGATCTCATACATTCCACATTATCATGCAAAAGAGGCACGAGACGCTATCAAACCGATCTTGGGCGAGTTTTATAAGATCGACAGGACACCGATCTTCAAGGCGATGTATAGAGAGGCCAAGGAATGCATCTACATCGAGCCGGATGAAGATGGTAAACACAAAGGTGTATATTGGTACCATAAGCTGTAATCAGTGATGCAATTTGTATGCTAAATAATGTTCTAAGTTAGTTTGTATTCCCTAATAATTAAGGGATATATATGTATGGCTCAACCGTGCATGTTAATTATTTATGTTGTGGCATTTGTGTGATTTTTGTTCTTGTGATCTTCTATGGTGTATCTATGATCTTCGCTATCACTAACTTTGAAATACAACTATACAAGACTATATTAATATGGATCAAGGAAATGATTTCCTAAAAATCTAAAATGTCCATTTGACCACAATTTTGCCTCAAAACGTTCATTTGACTTTTCTATGCCACAAAATATCCACATCGTTTATAAGCGTCACCGCCCATGGTTTAATAGTGCTTCCCACAAAAAGAACCAATAAATAGAAACCACGTACCCTTTTGTGGGTGTTGACTCTCAAGTTTATGGGCGTCCTGCCCAAGTTTATGGGCATCCCGCCCATATATTTAATTTATGGGAATTTTTCTTTGATCAAGGGTAATTAACGCTAGCAGCCTATAGGTCCAGAAACACTGGACGAACCTATATATAGTACGTGAGAATTCGGAATTAGCAATCTTGGTTTCAACAGTTTTAAACTCTAGAAAATACAATTGTCAAATAATGATTCTATATAAAAACAAGTACCAGCATGCATGAGATTTCTATATAAAAACATTGCCATAATTCATTAAATGAATTCTTTAATTACAATTCATACGAAATGAGTCATTTGGACAAAAAAGCATAGGGAATCATTGGAGTCTTTCATAAAAGGATTCGACAGTTGACAAATATGCGGTGTCTAGAGTCATATTTGTATCAAACTAAGGGTGTACCCCGCGCGTTGCGACGGTAATTCTGTATTAACAGAAAAAAATATTATATCTATTCAATTAAAATTTTACAAAAAAATATATTGAGTCATACAACTATGTCGATGTGTGTATCCGATTGTGATGATGGTAACAACATCATGAATATCAAACATAGATAAAAAAAAAACAGGTGATAATGGTTGTGAGCTCACTCCAATACAATAATCGAAAATCGCAAAACCATGTGTCAATCATAAAAAATATGGACCCAAATTTAACGCAAAATGTTAAAAATCATGACTAAAACAAAAAAAAGTATTCGCAGTCGTAAAATTTACTATCAAGAAATGCGAGCATAAAACAAACAAATATTTAATATTATTATTTTTTAATTACAATCAAATCGGTAATATTTAATTTTTTAACGGCAGAGGATCTTCGTGTACTAACCACCGTTAAAAGATCGATGTAGCCAAGATCAGTTCCTTGATTGTCATGAGACCGTACCCCCAGGTCACCGGGAACTGGATAAATTCATAAATATTCTCCCATGTTTAGGTTGGAACCCATGAATTTTAACCGTATTCTAAGGTCAGCGCGAACCGGATAAATTAATAAATATTCTCACATGTTTAGGTTTAAACCCATGAATGTTTAATTATTTTAAATTAAGAATTTTTACCATTCTTTTTTCTTAAATGGAAATTTCATGAAACCAAAAAAAAATTCTTTTTTCTTAAATGGAAAACCAATGAAACGGGAAAAAAAAAAAAAAAAGAAAGAAAGAAAGAAAAGCACAATGGATCGAACAGGGGTCCTCTTGGGCAGCAGACTAAGTCAAGGCATTACCATTGGCCGGTTGATCTAAGCAACAAATGTTAACTCATTTAATACAGCCTATATTTATATAAAACAAAAATAATAAAAAAACTAATAATTTGTAAAATGTATATATGTATATAACTAATGTTACTGGCCACAATTACTACTGAAGTACAGAGTTGTTGTCATCAGTGTTGTGGTTTAGGCAGCGTTTAGGCACCCTTCATCTGTGTCAATTCCGTCCTAGCCAGTTTTTTTTTTTTGACTTTTTTTTGAGTAAATGAATTAAATCCATGATTATTCGAAACATTTTTCAACACAAAATCCTTAATATGTCTCTAAAACATCGAATCTAACATCTGAAACGTCGAATACTGCCACTGTCACTGGACATCGAAATCAATCTCTAAACTTTGAATCTAGTGTTTAAGTTTAAACTTTAAAGTATTTGACTTGGTAAATTCAAGTTTATTTCTTGAATTTTTTTGAAATATTATATTTAATTATTGATCTTCATGTGTGTATATAATATATATTTGTGTCGATTAATCCCTAAGCAGTAACTCGCATCCTCGTGGTTGTCATAGTGCAAACTTGCTACCAAAATAGATGTTTACTATCAAAGTATAAACTTGCCACCAAGATAATAACTTGCTACCGATTCAAATGATGGGTTCGTTAAATTAGCTTTGCTACCTAGATTTTTATTGAAAAAGTAGATAACATAGAAATAACGGATGATCAAGCATTTTTTACATTTCTTTCTTTTTTTGATCGGGGAATTTTTTATTTTTTCATCTAGTTTAGTCAATTTTGTGATCCAAATAGATAAAAAAAAGTTCTATATTTTTTTATTTCATAGATAAATGCTTTGATTTAATCATTGCTAACAAGGTACTAACTTCCTAACAAAGTAAATTCGCTATCAATGTACATATCATGACCGATTTATCGTTTTCTATAGGTGAGTTTTCACAATTTATGCCGCTAAAACAACTTGTATCTAATTGAGGTTAGCCCTCGAAACACCCCTCCCTCCAGTATCATTATGCCATCAACAAAATTACATTATCATATCTATCATTAAGCCACCAATTTTTGAAAAAACTCAATACTTTGAGAAAACTTTCATTTTGAATTCAAACCCAGTGCTATTTAGTTCCTAAATCTTATCTTACTACCAAGATATATACTACTACGACATATATACAAAAGACACAATGACATGTACAAAAGAAACAATGTTCTGCATAAAATACAAAATGACCTGCACAAAATTGTTCATACTTTTCACTGTGTCTTTTTTACAGCTAATTTTGTTTTCTTTTAAAAATCATTGTGTTATTCATATTCATAATTGTGTTATAGTTGTTTGACATTATCTAATATGTAACATTATTGTGTCTTAAATTGTTTAGGAAAACACATCATTAAGCAAAACACAAAAGACACAATGTATTAAAAAAACAAAAATTTTTATAGCAATATTACACTAATTTTAAAGATAAAAAAAAAATGCTCGTTTTTTTGATATTTTTTTCAAATAATCTCGCATGGAAAAGTTATGAACGTTTAAAGAATGTGGAGAATTTGATGAAAAGTAAACAAAGTAGTATTTACCAAAAATACCCTCAAACAATTTGATTTAATTAAAGACATTAATTATTGATTTAATGGCTTAAGATTTTTTTTAAAACTTTTTAAGATAAAGAAGTTTTTTTAGTTTAACTTAACCCTATACAAGGGTGTCAGGTGTGTGTGTGTGTGTGTGAGAGAGAGAGAGAGAGGGGCATATTAGATGCATTGACAAGAAGTTTTATTTAAAAACATAAAAAATAAATAATCTTTTATATAGTATTTTTTTTATATTGCAATAATATACAGTACATGACAAAAAAGCAAAATGCATTACAAAAATAAAATATAATATAAAAAAATTCAATAAAAAATAATTATTCTATATTTTTAATTAAAATCATGTTTTTATTTAATTTATTTCATGCCTAACAAAGAAGGCGGTTATGTAACGGGTCAGAACAGATTTGGGTAAAGATGAGTGCGGGTCAGAATGAGTTTTAAGCAAAATTAGTTTGAGTCTAAATAGATAGTTTTTAAAAAAACATCAATTTTGTTTAAGTTAAAACGTGTTATAACTAAACAAAAAGTCTATTAAGATAATTTTTAGTGATTTTCTCATTAGATATCTTATTAATTACTTTTAAACGTTTAAATTCATTGATTTCACATATTTTTTATGTTACCCATTTTAACCTGTATTATATTAAATTGTTATAGATCCCAACATATTCTATATTAGGATGTTACCATGTATTTGTTCGGTGAAGAGGCATAATATTTAAACTCCTTATCTACTCGTGGATAAAACAAATTAATTAATATAAATATTTAAATTATAGTAATCATACAAGTAAATTATAGTTTAGGGTGCAAGCAATATAGACGACTTGAGGATTTTAGCTGTCAGATTTGACTCGTGAGTGAGTACAAACGAATCATAAAAACTAGTTGCGACGTCTTGTTTGACCAAGGACCAAAGTAGTTCGTAGATAAGACAAAAACCATGTTGTTAGAACGTACTAAACAAATATATGGTAATTTTCCATGTTTATATTTTGTCGGTTTAACGTTACAAACGACATACCCTTTCTTTAAAATATTAATTATAAATTGTTAAAATCAAACCTTCAACTTTATAACATAACCAAAATGCATCAAACGCTATTTCTATCTTAAATTCTACTAAACGCATCCCCCTTATTATTTGTTATACCCCCTCTTCAAAATATAAAATATAAATTTTGGCGAAATCAGCCCATCAACTTTATAAAACAATTAAAATACAGCAAAACGTTATTTTCATCTTAAATTATACTAATGTACCTCTTTATTACTTCTCATACCTTTCTCAAAAATATAAAATATAAATTTATCAAAATCAACCCTTCAACTTTATAATACAACCAAAATGCACCAAAACGTTTATAATCTATAGTGGTTATGTTTTTTAGTTTAACATAAATTTGAAAATTATAAAAGTTGGCTATAATTTGTGATTTTTTCTACAATGTCACTTACTAATTCAATATAATTAAAAATATTAATAACCAAGATTATGTTTCATCTACCTTATACAATTTAAAAAAATTAAACATTCATAAAATATTACATAAGATTGCAGTAAATAATAGAAGTTAACTTTAACAAACAAATTTTTGTAACTAGTTATACTTGATAAACTTAGTTATTATCGATGAATTTACGCTATTTTGCAACTCAAACGAGAAACAAACAATAATAATAGTTATTATAAGTTATTTAAACATATATAACATCTGCTGAAAAACGAGGAATAAGTTGAGTATATATTTTCTTTATTAAAATAAACTCATTTATGTAGCATAAGGTATTTAAAAATACAAATTATAAATCCAAAAATAAAACTAACACCCTATGTACGGCCACATCTATCTAATATAATAAATCAAAATAATTTTATACACATGTCCTCTTATGGTGCAATATTTTTCCGCCTAAATTTTTTCTCATCTTAAGTAAGGTAATATTAATCAATTTTCTATAATTGATTATTTCTTTAAATTATATCAATGATTTTCCTTTTTTATCGTCAATTTAAATTAATGATTATGCGTTTTATTTTAATTTTGAAAGTTTCATTTCTATTTAGTTTCGCAATTACAATGAGAATCAACCTTTTTTATTTTTCTAGGGATATCATTTTGTTCTTCAATGCAAGAACACAAATTTTAAAGTTTTCTATTTTATTTAATTTCATGTTTATCTCATTCAATTAATTAAAGAGTTGTTTGAAATTATTAAATTGTCTCAAATTTTAAAATACTTTTCTATTTTTACCATTATATTTTTCTATCCAAATACCCTAATGTGTATATGTATATCCACTTTTACATGAAAATAATTAATTTGGTATTTGGATCAAATTTATTAATTTATTTATTCAATCTCAATAAAATTAACTGTATTTTTCAATTAACTTCATTTTATAACTTAACAAACAAAAATTATCTCACATAATCATTTTACAATTATTAAATCTTAATTAGTAATTCGTATTATTTAATATATTTTTTTGATCAAGCCCGTGGTACACGGGCGACTAACCTAGTTACAAATAATAAAATGAAATACAATAAACAAAAATAAATTACAATTAGTACATTCGATTAGTGTTACTGTTGCAAAAGTTGGCTTCCAAGGCCGAGTACTCGCCGAGTACTCGCTCCAAAGGGTTGTCCCGATGCTGAGTACTTCTTGAGTTTTATCCGAGTACTCCCGACTAGGGCCGAGTACTCCCCGATTACTCGCTTTAAAGGAGCTATTCCGACCTGGGAGCGCCTAGCGATTTTTGCAACCTTGGTGTTAACACATTAAATACTAACACCTTTTGAACGGAAACATGAGAAAGCTTCATATATGATGTATTATAAAAGTTTAATTAATGTAACCGTGAACAAAAATAAAAACAATTATTTTATTCGATAAATTTTATCAAATAAAACACTAACACCATTTGAGCAGATACATAAGAAAGCACAATATGAACTCTTTTATAAGTGTAATATAACGAATAAGAAAAAAAATTACAAAAAAAAAAAAAAAATTGTTTTGCTTAATTTGAACAAATCATATGCAGACCGGTCGTGGGATATATCCATGGCTGATTGGGTGGGTTGCAGTGACGAAGGTTATGTAAGACCGGGCTTTTTCTCGCCAGTAGTGTTAATTTTCGGACCGTAAGACAAAATTTTTTAAAATACTGGTTTTCGCCCCCCCTAAAAAAATTTTAAACCAAACATATTTTAAAAATACTCATTCCATCCCTCTCAATTTTTTACCCAATTTTCCTCCCTCTTATATTTTATCTTATTTTCTCAAAAATAACCTTTTCTTTTAATCTTTTATTCTTTTCTTTAATACTCATATCTATTCCCTAAAATACCCTCCTCCCCAAGCCCTAATTCCTAAAAAAAAATTCAATCTCGTTCCCACTTCCCCGCTCACTCCATTTTTCGGCTCCAAGTAACCAAGATTTCTCCCGATCGGCGACAGGCGACTCCCTCCCCGGCGGCCGGTTGCCGCCCTGCGGCTGCGCCTTCTGCTGGCTCCTCCTGGCTGGCTGGCTCCTCCTGCCTCCTGCGCTCTGCCACTCGACTCCTGTCCCTTGCTCCTCTCCATTTAGGTATAACCGTATACATTTGTTTTTTTTGTTGATTGCTTATCAGCTTATGTTTTTTTGTTGATGTAGGTAGAAATGATGCCATTTAGGTATAAATTTGTTTCTAAGATTTGATTTAGAAATTAGAATTGTATGTTGATTGGGATTAATTGTTATTATTTTGTTTGTTATGATTTACAAATTAAAATTGGTATGTTAATTGGTATTATTTTGTTTGTTATGATTTAGAAATTAGAATTGGTATGTTAATTGGTATAATTTGTTTGGTATGAGTTAGAAATTAGAATTGGTATGTTAATTGGTATAGTTAGTTTGGTATGATTTAGGTTTAAGTTTGAATCAATATATCATGGAAAGGTGAAAACAATTGACTCGTTTTTCAAAAGAAAGGTTATTGAAAAGGAGGATGTTACAAATCAAGACAAAAGTAAAAAAAACCTTCAACTAGTGAGTCCGAAAAACATGCAAATATCCCAGAGCATGTTACATCTCAAAGGTTGTCGAGCGGAATTGTAATTATTCTTTAAGGTACTCACTCATTTAATTTTTTTACGCACAATGATAATTATTAGACATTTTAATTTTTATTGTTTGACCCGACTTGACCCGAATCGCTAATCCGAATATTTAACCCAACTAGGCAACTAACCGAGCCAATTGCAAAAAAATTTTTTGGATCACTTAAGTTTTCGTCCCCCCTTCCGATACCGTCAAGCTCCGTCACTGGTGGGTTGGGGAAGAAGAAGGATACTTTGTTATAATGACAAAAATAGTCCTTCATGTTTTTGTTAAAGCCTTTTGGTTTTTTTAGTTAACAACTAAACCATAAAGTTTACTTGTATATATATTTAAAAAGTTTAAAGAGGGAGTGTGACAAGTAAAAAAAATAAAAAAAGGGATATTTAGCACCACCTTTTAAAACATACACACATACATATAGACTTATTTCATTAAGATCCTATAAATACGAAAGAGCCGTAATAATTAATTTGAACCACACGTTTAGAGGGTATAAAAATACTTTTCTTTTAAAATAAGAAAAGTTACTTTTACCCCTTTTAAACTTATGTCTACAATTTGTTTTTTAGTTATAGTAACAATAGTTTTTAATGAACATCCCCTACATACATACATATACATACATACATACACACATACATACATACATAAATACATACATACATACATGATAGGATCAGTTGTTAACCCACCTTAATTGCAATAACAAATTAAACCTGGCAAAATCAACCTAAATATTTGGAAAAAAATTCATGCCTCATTTATTTATATATATATATATATATATATGGATTTAATTTAATAACCCTCATCTTTTGCTACAACCAATTAACCATCATCCAATGGTTACTTGAAAAAGGTAAGTGGTGTAGGATCGTGCCACGTGTCAATTCTTTTGTCTTTAGTATGAAGGGCATTTAGACATTTGTTATTTATGTAAAGTTTACCCCTTTTTTTTTAAACATTCATAACTTTTTTATACTATATTATTTTTTAAAAAAAATTGCATCATTATACTCGTCTCATTTTTCTTTAATTTCGTTATAGTCTCGACTAGTTTTTTTTATTTTTTTTATGTCATGTATTTACATCATTGTAACGAGCTTAACGATAGCAAATTAATTAGAAATTTTTTCTAACTATGGTAAATACAGTAATGTAACTCAAAATGAAGTAATGTAACACAAAATGAAGTAATTTAGAATGACATAATTAACGGTGACGTAACACATTATTTACAGTGATGTAATTTTCTCTTTAATTCCGTTATAATGTTGACTAGTTTTTTAATTTTTTTTCCCATGTGTCCACTATTAAACATCGATATAACGAGCATAAATATAACATATTATTTTGAATTTTTTTCTAACAATGATAAATTACAGTGATATAATATAACACATTATTTTATTTTTTCTTTAACAATGATAATTACAATGATAAATTACAATGATGCAATATAACTATTTTGATTTTTTTCTCTCTAACAACGATGATATTATAGTGATGTAATTTATCATTGTTCGAAAAAATTCAAACTAATTTGTTGTATTTAGGCTCGTTACAAATTAGGGGTGAGCAAAAAGCCAAAAAAAACCGAACCGAAACCGAATTAACCGAAAAAACCGAACCGGAACCAAATTAACCGAAAAAAACCGAAACCGAATTTTACGTCAATGTAAATTACATCACTGTAATTTATCATTTTAAAAAAATTTCAAATAAATTTGTTATATTTAAGCTCGTTACAATGATGTAAATATAGGGCATCTATAAAAAGTAAAAAAAATTAGTCGAGACTATAACGGAATTAAAGAGAAAAATGAGACGAATATAATGGTGCAATTTTTTAAAAAAATAATATATTATAAAAAAGTTATTAATGTTAAAAAAAGGGGAACTTATAAAGGTAAAATGACTATGATGCCCTTTTTAATATTTTATGAAATGCTTATTTGTAAGTTTATGATTGGTTGAAATGGGTTATGTAGTTTGTAGCAAAAAAAAGGGTTTTTTTTATACATTGCCCTATATATATATATATATAATACACTTAAAAAACGATCAAATCTAATTATAATTCTAGGGATAAATCTAATTATAATTCTAAGAACAAATATAAATATAATTTATTTAAAAACATAAAATATCTATTTTTTACTTTTTTTGTACAAAAAATATTTTGTTTTCTTTTCTACTTTTTTTATTCTTACATTTTTGGTTTTTTTTTTGTATTTTTGTTTTGTTTCTTTATTGGATTTTAAATGTTTATATTAAAATTTGTGTTTTAGTGAATCTTATCTACTACTTTTCTATGCAATACTGATCAAAATTATACCAAAATCTTTCTTTTAATTTTGATTCAAAC